>CM071865.1:40860147-40875957 GCA_036759665.1 Gynandropsis gynandra | reverse complement strand
AGGGTCGCATGGGTCGCATGGGTCGCATGAGTTCACTGGAGAGATATTACATTAGCAGAGAGTGACCCAACACCGTCACCTACGACATCTCCTGCCATGTGTTTCGTTTTCCATTGAACATTTGAAGAGTGACCCAACACCGTCACCTAAGTCACCCCCGCAACTCGTCAGTGACTGCATAGACCCTGAGTCCGCCGATTACCAAGACCTTGAGTAACACATAGACAGCATGATGCCCTGCGTCGACAATGGTGACTGCGCCACGCAGGTCACAAAGGTAAAAAAGATTTTTCATAGAAATATGGGTTAGATACGCATACTAAGAGAAGAGACGTAGACGTTAACTTATATACATGGGTCGGAAGGGTCACATGGGTCGGCAGACAGGAGTCACATGGGTCGGAAGACAGGAGTCACATGGGTCGGCTGACAGCAAAACGACAAGTCGCACGAGTCGCATAGGTCGCATGAGTCGAACAAGGGTATTATGTGGTCGCATGAGTCGTCCATGGGTTACAAAGGTCACAAAATAAGACATTTTCAACGTTTAAATATTGATTACATAAGGTCTCAAAGGTTACAAAGGTCAGAAAGAGGTTTAAGAAGAAGAACATGAAGATGAAGAGTAAAAAAAAGCCAGAAAGAAGAGGAACAAGCAAATTTTATCGTTTGCGTCATCTTATTTCCATCACTATCCCCTAAAAAAAAAAATAGGAACCTGAGCTCCAATCTATTGATTTCTTCTTCCTCATCAACCCACAGTCATACTCCTCCTTCACAAGCTTCACGAA
The DNA here is from genome assembly GCA_036759665.1 of Gynandropsis gynandra. Taxonomy (NCBI): domain Eukaryota; kingdom Viridiplantae; phylum Streptophyta; class Magnoliopsida; order Brassicales; family Cleomaceae; genus Gynandropsis; species Gynandropsis gynandra. The sequence goes on along the minus strand of CM071865.1, from coordinate 40,875,166 downwards.
ATGCTCCGTTGTTCTTCCTGTGGGTTGACGAGGAAGAAGAAACTAATATTCTTCTTCTTGTTCCACGATAGCTCTATTTGGCAGAAGAGGAACAAGAAGAAGAATATTGGTTTCTTCTTCCTCATCAACCCACAGTTTATTCGGGTTTTGTCATACTCCTCCTTCACAAGCTTCACGAAATGCTCCGTTGTTCTTCTTGTGGGTTGACGAGGAAGAAGAAACCAATAGATTGGATCGCAAGGGTCGCATGGGGATAATATGTCGCAAGGGTCGCATGGATCGCAAGGGTCGCATGGGGATAATATGTCGCAAGGGTCGCATGGATCGCAAGGGTCGCATGGGGATAATAGGTCGCAAGGGTCGCATGGATCGCAAGGGTCGCATGGGGATAATAGGTCGCAAGGGTCGCATGGATCGCAAGGGTCGCATGGGGTTAATAGGTCGCAAGGGTCGCATGGATCGCAAGGGTCGCATGGGGTTAATAGGTCGCAAGGGTCGCATGGATCGCAAGGGTCGCATGGGTTACAAAGGTCACAAAAGTTATTCTGATGATATTCTATGAGATATTCTGGATATTTTCTGATATCTTATTTAAATCAGAATTATTTTCGAAGATTGTATAATATTATGCGATATCTTATTTCCATCACTATCCTCTAAATAAAACTTTGGACCTGAGCTCCAATCTATTGATTTTTTCTTCCTCATCAACCCACAGTCATACTCCTCCTTCACAAGCTTCACGAAATGCTCCGTTGTTCTTCTTGTGGGTTGACGAGGAAGAAGAAACCAATAGATTGGAGCTCAGGTTCCAAGTTTTATTTAGAGGATAGTAATGGAAATAAGATGACGCAAACGATTAAATTTGCTTGTTCCTCTTAGGATGTACTAAACTACTATTTTATGTATATAGACCCTGAGTCCGCCGATTACCAAGACCTGGGTCGACCATGTGACCTTCGTGACGAAACAAGAGATGATTTGGTGCTACAAATTGTTGTAGCTTTTCGGTTTTTCCTCCTCTATTTATGTTAGAGAATTCTATAGGATAGAAAAAATTAGAAGAGATTGTAGTTGATGGAAAAGGTTGTGTTTGCTTTTGGTTTATTCATACACTATTTATAGGAGTAAAAAATACAAACAACCCGTGCATTTAAAGATAATAAAGATACTTCTAATAACGAGATAACCTTCAAACTACCCGTGCATTTAAAGATAATAAAGATACTTCTAATAACGAGATAACCTTCAAACTACCCGTGCATTTAAAGATAATAAAGATACTTCTAATAACGAGATAACCTTCAAACTACCCGTGCATTTAAAGATAATAAAGATACTTCTAATAACGAGATAACCTTCAAACTACCCGTGCATTTAAGTTGGTTTGACTGATTCTAGAATGTTCAAGGGTCCGCATGGATCGCAAGGGTCGCATGGGGATAATAGGTCGCAAGGGTCGTATGAAGGTCCAATACACTGGGATAGTTGGAGTCGCAAGAAGGTCCAGTGTATTGGACCTTCTTGCGTCTCCTACCATCCCACTGTATGTGACCTTAATGCTACAACACAAGAGATGAGAAAAATCAAAGTAAAATCAAAGTAAATGAAGCATCTTTCATGTAAATGATCAAGAGTAAAACTTTCTTACGAATACTAATCGACTCCCCGTGAATGCTTGAACAAGTTCCGTCACTCGGTAACCATTTGGTGTAACGGGGAAAGACGTAAGGTGAAGAGAGTTGAACATTGGAATAAACTTTTCAATAAACCTTCGATCGATTTCACATAATAGATGATAAACCTGTACAAGAGAAACTAAGTAAAAAAAACTCGTCTTAAGATAATAAAAATTTAATCTTTCGAACAAATTCAAGTGATTTACCTGAGCATGAGTTAAAATTCGTCGTGTTGGCTTCATACAACTTTCGTCTATTATGTGGAATCGATCGAAGGTTTATTGAAAAGTTTATTCCAATGTTCAACTCTATTCACCTTACGTCCCCTACCTACCAGTGTATTGGACCTTAATGACAACACAAGAGATGATTTGGTGCTACAAATTGTTGTAGCTTTTCGGTTTTTCCTCCTCTATTTATAAACTCATATTCAACGAAAAATAAATGAACTCCGTTTTAACCAAGGTGCATGCATTGACCACATTAACGAACCTTTTAATATAGGTCTTGAATGAATGAATGTATTGATCGCAAGGGTCGCATGGATCGCAAGGGTCAAATGGGTCGCATGGGTCGCAAGGGTCGTATGAGGCTCTGTGACCCTTGTACCAAATATTAGAAAAAAAACAATGTACCAAATATTAGAAAAAAAACAATGTACCAAATATTAGAAAAAAAACAATGTACCAAATAATAGAAAAAAGAATGTACCAAATATTAAAAAAAATGTACCAAATGTTCACATCTACCAGTCCAAAAAAAACAATGTACCATATATCAATTTAGTCATCTTCGGGTTCATAGATACGTTCTCCATTACTATATATATCAGCCGCCATCTTCTCACGCATGGAAGTAACATTGTCGTCGCAAATTAAGCGAAACATATTCTCCTTTAATAACGAGGCTTCTACGAATTTATAGGAGAAAACACCACAGTCATTCCCGCTTTGGTTCTGTGGCAGACCTTCATAATACACATACCTCCATGCATCTTCTCCAGAAGCCAAAGAAGGAAACCCTCCGAGAATGAGCATCTTGGGGACAGCTTTTCTTATCCTCTCAATCACCGGATCGATATGTGTTTCCTTAAGGCTCATCCTGCAGTCGTATACCGTGATGCATCGGGTTTTGAAATCCGCTTTGATGGCTACCCAATGACATCCTACCCATCGATTATTTATCGATGGAATGTTTAGAACCGAGACAAAACCTTCATAATCACTAATTGGTGGCTTGGCGTTCAAAAACTGACTAAGCTTTTCCGGCAAAGTTTCCATATCCTCGTACGTCCACATCGAGAGCGTCTGCATGAAAGCAACAGGACAAACGTAATAATTCTGATACGCGCTGGGATCCGATGCTAAGCGAGAAGACAGCTCCATCAACGTCTCATCCAATTGCTGCAAAAAAAAAAAATTAACACACAGGAATGCATATGACACAAAACTCCGTGAGACTAAGGGTTTAAAAAAACTTACTTCATCTTCAGGCCATGCGTTGGCCTTTAATATAATCTCCCAAAACTTTGGCCCCCGGGGAATATTTAGCTCAGATTTCCACCACCGATCATGTCGAGGTGCCTTCAGGAACCAATATAGCTTAGTCAACTTTTCACCGCTAGCATCAGTGAACGTAGGAAATCGGCTTATCAAGCCCTTTACTAATCCTCTGGGATTCCACACAAACTCCTCAGATTCTTGAACCACCGTTTTTTCAGGTTCTTGAATTGTTCTTGCTCTTTTCGCCGGCGGAGGTTCAACATATGGCGCAGACTCCTTCGATAAAGGTCCAGCACCTGCATAGCATAAAATTTACCTCATGAAACATATGGCGACCAATGCGACCTATGCGACCAATGGGACCAATGCGACCTATGCGACCAATGGGACCAATGCGACCTATGCGACCAATGGGACCAATGCGACCTATGCGACCAATGGGACCAATGCGACCCATGCGACCCATGCGACTGCGACCCATGCGACTCAAACGACCCTCATACACTCCGCGACACTCAAACGACCATTGCGACCTAACCGACTCACTGACACTGACACTCACCCGTTTCAAATCAATAAACTGAGTCTAAGATGGTCATGAAACTACTGCGACCCTTGCTACTCAACCGACTCACGGAGTCGAAGATGTTCATGCAACTCCTGCGACCCTTGCGACCTAACCGACTCACTGACACTGACACTCACCCGTTTCAAATCAATAAACTGAGTCTAAGATGGTCATGAAACTACTGCGACCCTTGCTACTCAACCGACTCACGGAGTCGAAGATGTTCATGCAACTCCTGCGACCCTTGCGACCTAACCGACTCACTGACACTCACCCGTTTCAAATCAATAAACTGAGTCTAAGATGGTCATGAAACTACTGCGACCCTTGCTACTCAACCGACTCACGGAGTCGAAGATGTTCATGCAACTCCTGCGACCCTTGCGACCTAACCGACTCACTGACACTGACACCCATTTCAAATCAATAAACCATTTTGTGACTCGAAAGCTTGCAAAACCCTAGAAATCGAACTACTTACACTTATTGACGCCATTGAAGATTGACTCGTGCTCTCTTCGTGCTCTCTTCGCCAGTTTCCTTCTCGCCAATTTCAAATTGTTCGCCAACTTCAAATCGTTCCCTCTCAAGTTCGAAATCACTTATTTCTTTCTTGCTATCAACTTTTAAACAGGTTTCACGGTGAAAAACTGTTCGGCTTTCTCGTTTTCGGCAGTTTTTCACGTCGAAAAACTGCCGAACTTCCATTTTTCCACGTTCGAACGTTAAGGGCAAATTTGTCTTTTCCTCAGTTTTTATTTTTCGGATTTAATAATTATTTTGGGGAATGGTATTTTTGAAGTGATTTAGCCCTTTGAGGGTATTTCTGATATTCCGCCCTAACAAAATATCGAGACTGTGTCGTTTAATATATCGATAGAAATTGAGCTTGCACTTCCTAGTTGGAAGTTCCTACAATCCGGTGGTTGGAAGTTAACTTATATGTATTCTTTTACACATTAAACCGAGATCTGCACAAATAATAATATTTATGAATATTCGACTATTTTTATTTATATTGTATTCGATGAGTATTTTAATTTATTATATATAATTATAAAGTTAGATATTTGTAAATACGAATATTTGTCGGATATATGATATTTGTATCTGAATCTAAATTTTTTAACATAAAAAATATATATAAAAATAATTTTAATAAAAATTAATAATCATCAAATATAATCTAAAACTAAATTTTAAATCGCCCAAAGATAAAAAGATATATAATATAAATAAAACAAAACATTTTAGCAGAATTAAGGAAAGAAAAATTTGATTTTTATTGATCTAAAAATTTGATTCTACATTATCCCTTTACAAATATATTTATAGCTAAAATTAACTAACTAATCATAAAAACTAATTAACTAACTAAACTACTTAACTGAACTAATCAAGAATAACAAAGATGTTAGCTATAGTTTAATACACCCCTTCAAAATAGAGAGTAAATATTGTTTACTCTCATCTTGGAAACTAAAGTGTGGAATTGTTGAGACGATAGAGGCTTGGTAAGAATATCCACCAATTGATTACTTGATTGAACATGCACCGTCTTAAAAAAACCCGAATAAAGCTTCTCTCGAACCACATGAACAATCAATTCGATGTGTTTTGTTCGTTCATGATACACATGATTACTTGCGATATGTAGAGCTGTTAAATTATCACAAAACAACAAAATTGGTTTGTTATATGAAACGAAATTTCATTTAGCAAGGACAAAATTCATACCAACTCGCAAGTGGTGTTTGTCATGGTTCGATATTCAGCTTCGACACTGCTTCTAGATATAGTTACCTATTTTTTTTACTTCCAACATATTAAAGAATTACCAAGAAACACACAATAACCAGTTATGAACCTAAGAGAATCAATACATGATGCCCAATTCGCATCAGTAAATGCAGAAAGTTTAGTGCTGATTTCCCACGAATAAAATAACCCTTATCCAGGATTGTTTTTAAGGTATCTTAATACTCATTTAGCAACTGTAAGATGCATACAAGTAGGCGATGACATAACTGGTTAAGTTTGTTTACTGCATAACAAATATCAGGACGTGTAATAATCAAGTATATCAATTTACCAACAAGTTTCCTATAATAAGTTGGATCATCTAATAAAGAACTATCTGATGCAGAAAGTTTTTGTGGTTACATCCATTGGAATTATAACTGGTTTAGATCTTTAGAGACCAAATTCTTCCAACAATTCTAGGGTATATTTCCTTTGACTAATAGAAATACCTAACTTTGATCTAGCAATTTGCAATCCAAGAAAATATTTACAGTCACCAATGTCTTTAACTTTAAAATTCATGTGCATAATCTGTTTTGTATTTATAACATCAACTTTATTATCACCAAATATGAGAATATCATCAACATAGACTAAAAGTTCAACAAAACCATCTAAATCTTTATTAAAAAAAATGAATGAAACAGATTGAGTGAAATTAGACGATAATAAAATAGATAAAAATTTAAGGTGTCATTGGCGAGAAGATTGTTTGAGTCCATAAATGGACTTATTAAGCCTACATACAGGATTTGTAAAATTTGTTTTATCAAAGACAAAACCTGGAGGAATATGCATATATATATATATATATATATATTTCTTCATCTAAATTGCGATTCAAAAAAGTATTAGAGACATCCATTTGGTTTATTAACCAATTGTGTTAAGTAGTTAAACACAACAGTAACCTAACAGTTTGGCCACTGGACTAAATGTTTCTACATAGTCTATACCCTCTTTTTGAGTAAACCCTTTGGCAACTAACCTAGCCTTATATTTTTTTCTATACTACCATCTGCATTATGTTTGATTCGATACAACCATTTACAACCTATAATCTTTTTATTATATGGAAGAGAGCAAACAGTCCACATGTTATTATTCAATAAAGCAAAAAGTTCTTGATTCATAGCATTTTTTTCATTCCGGTGATAAAATTGCTTGGCTGTATGTTTTTGGTTCAATATTTGTTGAAATGTTCAATATAAAAGATTTGTAATTAGGGGATAATTTTGAGTAAGAGAGGAAGATCCTATTGGGTAAGGAGTAGTATGCGGTTTGAAGGGAAGTTCAGCAGCAAGTTGGTTGTAGTAATATTCAGAAAGATAACTAGGAGGTTTAACATTTCTTACAGATCTGGAACGTGTGGAAGGGGCTAGAGGAAGAATGGAAGAAGAGTTATGAGGCACAACAGAAGAGGAATTATCAATGGAAGTATTAGAACCAGTAGAAATAGATGAATTTGATGAAAAATCACTAATAGATAAAGGCAATACAGAGTGTGGCAGAATGTCATTCACTTTCATAGATTGCGGAATATCAAGAAATGGAAATAATTCTTCATGAAAGATTACATTTCGAGATATGAGAATCTGATTTGTAACTAAATCAAGAAGTTTGTATCCTTTGTAACCTATTGGATAACCTAAGAAACATGCTAGATGAGATCTTGGGGAGAATTTATGTCCATCTTTTAATAAAGTCGATACATAACATAAACAACCAAAAGTTTTTAAATGTTCATATGTGGGAGGTTTACCATGAATCATTTCAAAAGGAGTTTTGTTATTTAAGATTACTATTGCAGTCCTATTTATTAAGTAAACAACAGTAGAAATACAATCATTCCAATATTGTATAGGTACGTTAGATTGAAATAACAATGCTCTAGCTACATTTAGTATATGTTGATGTTTACGTTCAACTACATAATTTTGTTGAGTATATGCACATGAATGAAAATATAAAATCCCTTTACTAATAAACAATTTGTTAAATGGAAGTTCATGTGCATTATCAGATCGAACTACCTTAATTGACATTTTAAATTGAATTTCTATGTATTTTAAGAATTCTAGAAATATGTTTTTAACATCAGATTTTTGTTTTAGAAAATAAATCCATGTGCATCTAGAGTAATCATCCACTAATGTAAGAAAATATCGAAAACCATCAGTTGATTCAATCGCAAATGGTCCCCATATATCCATGTGTATAAGATCAAAGATTGTATCAGATTTGTTATTATTGGAATTAAAAGGTAAACGCCTATGTTTTGCTTGAAGACAGATTCTACAATGATGAGAACTATCTATGGGAAAGGATTTTATCAAGGATTGAGAAGAAATATACTGAATTTTGGAAAAAGATGGATGTCCCAATCTGTTGTACCAAATAGAAGAGGAAATCTAGACAACAAGGATTGGAGTGGAAGAATGATCCAGAATCTAAAGGTTGTGAGAAGCTTTACCATTCCCAATCATCAAGGCCCGAATAGGGTTCTGTATGATGCAAGAAGTGACAGTGAATAGAACATTGAGATTTAGAACTTTGAAGGAGAAGACTAACACTAATTAGATTGAAGGCAAAGGTTGGAATATAAAGCATGGAATGAAGTGTCAAGAGATTATTTATTTTTATTGTTCCTATATAAGAAACTGGTAGATACGTTCCATTTGGTAGGACAATATAAATATTGTTTAGAGGTTTTATATCAATGAAAGAAGACAAATTATTGCAAACATGACTACTAGCCCTTGAGTTTATGATCCATGCATTTTTATTCGTATCATGATTTATGTTTAAGGATAAAGAAAAATATAAAGAATTTATAGGAATACCTATATTTGGAGTAGTGGATTGAGGTGGAGTACCATGAGTAGTAGATGGATTCTTGATGTTGTTCATGGATTGAAGATGCGCAATGACTTGGTCCGATTGGTGTTTGGATAAAAGAGAGAGGTTTAGATCGTTGTTATTGCAAGAAAATGGATTGGATTCTTGGATAAGGTTGTTTACCTTAGATGCATATGTCTGGGAAGGAGGAGGTCTTGGTCGAAAAGAATTGGAGTTTTGAGGTTTATTTTCAGTGGGATAACCATATAATTTGTAACACTTGGTTATTAGATGACCATGAAGACCACAATGAGAACAAAAAGGATGAGGTTTTGTTTGGTTGTTATTAGGATTTCTTTTTGGTCTAAAAGAATGGCTAGAGGGTGTAGGGTTGATAGAATTAGATGAGGTAGTTTGGAAAATTAAAGCATCGGATGATGGTATGATACCTCTCTGTTGCTTATCCTGGATCACTAAGTTGAAGGCATTAGAAATAGATGGTAGTGGGTCTATTAGAAGTATTTGCCTACGAACTAAGGTGAAAGAGTTATTAAGTCCCACGAAAAATTTCATCAGATATCTCCTTTCCTAACAGTGTAACAAAGACTAGTTAATATTGAACACACATTTGGAACAAGAACAGATTGCGTTTTCCTCTAAAGACTTTAGTTATTGCCAAAGGGTTACCAAACAGGTATAGTAGGCATTCAAATCTAATGCTCATTGCCTAAGATTCTGTAGTTCAGTTTCTAAACCAAAAATACGAGGCATATTACTCTGGCAAAACCTCTCATGCAAATTTTTTCAGATTGTACTAGCAGTACTCATATGTATAATGCTATCACCAATGTCCTTGGATACCGAATTTATTATCCAAGAACAGATGATATCATTGAAACGATGCCAAGTATCATATTCTGCATCATCAGTAGGTGGTTCAGAAATCTTACCACTTACGAATCCAAACTTGTTTCTGTCGTTGAAAGCCATCTCAATCGAGCGTCTCTATGTATTGAAGTTGAGCTCCCAAGAGAGTTTTTCGGATACCAATAAGACACAATTTGTGTCTTGTATGTATTGTAGGGATCACTTTTTGTATTTTGGGAGTTTGAGGTCGACATTCTGAGTTTTGAAAAAAAAAATAAACAATCAAAATAGAAGGAATAACCAAATTGAAATCGATAAGAAATAAAAGAAACTAAGTGGAATGACTGAATAACCAAATTGAAATCGACAAGAAGTTAAAGAAATCAGTGAAGAATAAATCGAATTGAATCAGTGAGAGAAATAGAGAAGCGAAAGGGAAATACACTGACGGGAGAAGACACCGACGAGAAAGGAGGATAACGACGACACCAACGGAAGAAGATGCCGATGGGGAAAGGAGGAAAGAGAAGACACCGATGGAAGAAGATTCCAATTGGAAGAGAAAAAAGAAAACATCGACATGAGAAGATGCCGACGGGAAAGAGGAATACATCGACGGGACAGAAGATGCCGACGGGAAAGAGGACAACACCGACGGGACAGAAGATGCCGATAGGAAAGAGGAAGACACCGACGGGAAAGAAGATGTCGACAGGAAAAAGAAAAAGAAAATACCGACACGTGAGAAAATGACGGTAAGACTCGACTGTCGACAGAGACATCGACGGGAAGACTCGACCATCGACATTGACAGTTATGGGAAGACTTCGACGGGAAGAATAAAGAAACGAAAACAACTCAGGTCGACCGGTAAATGGAGAACAAAGAAAGGGGAAAATTAGGGATTTAGGGATTTTTAGGGTTTTTAGTAACCCTATGCTCTGATACCATTTTAGCAGAATGAGGGAAAGGAAAATTTGATTTTTATTGGTCTAAAAAATTGATTCTACATTATCCCTTTATATGTATATTTATAGCTAAATTAACTAACTAATCCTATAAACTAATTAACTAACTAAACTAATTAACTAAATTAATCAAGAATAACAAGAATGTTAGCTATGGTTTAATAAAACACCAAATCTTTACATTCATCTCCAGATACAATCATTTAAATTTAGTTTTGTCGATAATTCTACGAATATCGTCAATCCACCAAAAATAATGAAACAATTTGTTAGATTATCAAATTAATACACTTAAATAAAACTTGTATAAAAGTTATATATTCAGTGACTTTTGTTTTTTTTTCATATTTTTGTAATGTCTTTATAACATTATTCAACCTATTTGGATTAGAATCAATCTTGAGTGCAAATTAAATATTCAAATTTGATATTTTAGTCCTCCAAATAATAAATATATTGCATATTTATCGATATATTTATATAATGAATGTTTAATAAGATTAATATTATTTTTTATTTCCAATTTGATAATTAAAATCAATTTTGTTATATATATGTATCTATATATTAACTAAATTTTCTATTTAACGAATACAAATAGTTTGAATAATTGAGTCAACTATTTGTATTTGTATTTATATTTGTATTTGTATTTGTCGAATATCAAATTTATAATATTTTTATTTGTATTTGTATCATGCGGATATTTGAATTTTCAGTTCGAATACGAATCAGATACGAATACGAATCAAATACGAATACTTCAAATATTTTGCCTAGCCCTAAATATCATATAATCTTTTAACATTATTTGAAAATAAAAGTCTTTAATGATACACAGGTGAATAAAATATCCAAAATATTCTTATTAGAATCGCATTTACAAAGAAACTTCAAATATTTATTATATCAAATATAAATAATAAAACATCAGATATTCGACATATACAAATAAAATTAATAAATTCAAGTATTCATACTATTTTTTAGGGGTGGATACGGGTCAGGTACCCAGATTTTCTAGGGCACCCAAACCCAAACGGGTAGATAATTTTCTATCCGAACCCGAACCAGAAACATGCGGGTATCCGAAACTCGGGTACCCGAATAATTAGTCGGTTATCCATGGGGTACCCGAACCTAAATCTATTCTCCAGAAGAAGAAGAGTAACACGATGAAGATAACAACATAGGCGATGGCGACAACACCAACATAAGCGACAAAGCGATGATGACGACACCAACATGTAAGAATTCGAAGGATGACAGCGAGACCAACACAGAAGGAATTAGACGGACCGTCTACGATGACACCAACATAGAAAGAATTCGACTGATCGACGACGAAAAAGACACCAACGTAGAAGGATTTGATAAATCGTCTACACCGACACCAACATAGAATGAATTCAATTGATTGCCGATGACAATGACACCAATGCAAAAGAAATTCGACAGATCGACGACGAAAACGATACCAATGTAGAAGGAATTCGACAGATAAACGACGACACCAACACAAGGGACCAACATCAACACCAACAGAGAAGGAATTCGATGGACCGACAACGATGACACCAACACAGGAAGACGACACCAACACACAAGGAATTCGACGAACCAAAGAGATTTGTTTACCGGTGGTGATGTAGGTGAGAAAGACACGGAAGGCGACAAAGGGTTAGCAAGAGAATGAGATGAGATGGAGTAGAGCAAGAGAAGGATGTGAGATGGAGTAGAGACACACATAACAACAAAAGAGAAGGGTGAAAAAGAAAAGAAAAGAAACTAATGAAAATCTAGTGGTATATTTATAAATAGTATGATATATGTCTATTTTATTATTGTTAATATAAATATCCTTGGATATCCATGGGTATCCATTTTAAGAGTTTAGAAATCCGAACTCGAACCCGCAGGTATTGCTTACCCGAATTTGTACCCGCAGATTCAAATAATTTTTCGTGGGTTCGAAACAGATTTTGGATCGAAACGGATTTTTCGGATAATTTGTTCGCCCTTACTATTTATATTCATAAATACTAAATAAATAATTTATTATATATATATAAATTTTAAAAAAATACTAAATCCCTTCCCCTCTCTTTCTTTTATCTCCTAACGTCATTTCTATTCTTTATTTTCCCCTTCTCTTTTCATTTCTCTTCCTTTCCACGTCGTTTTTCTTCTCTTTGTCTTTCATCTATCTCTTTTCTTACTCTTCCTTCTCTTCCTTATTGGTTAATAGTTTACGAATATTCGAATTTACGAATATCTAAATTTACGGATATCCAAATTTACGAATTCAATTACAAATAATAAATTTGAATATTCATCGAATAAATAGTTGGATATTTACGGGTATTTGCTATTTGTCTACCATCAATAATAAGTAATTTATCGCTTTTAACGCAATCTATCAAATTAAAAAAAAATATATATATATATATTGAATTTCAGTATTTTTTGAAAAATATTGTTAATTTTGAAATCTCTGTTTAGAAAATATGCATTTAATTTTTATTCAACGTGTTTAATAGTTAAATGTTATTCAAAATAGACATCATAATATATATTTAGAAAATTATATTAAATAATCTAAATAATAAACTACCATATATATTATTATCTCTAAAACGTTAGAAGATATACATATCATGCTATAAACATCAATTAACTATTGTTATGTGTTTTGAGATCGTGAAGAGCTCTTGTCATATGTTTAATGGATCATAATACTCTTATCTATGGTAAATCAATTGCCTTTATAATTCGAAATATCCATTGTATGTATAGTATTATATTCTAAGTATTCATATGATAAAAGTTGTAAAGATATAAGTTATTAAAATATAAAGATTTTAATTTAAAAAATAAGATCCTGAAAATCTTGTGAATATTGAATATCTTGTTGGATTTTCAGTATAATAAAATTTGATATATCATTGTGGATTAGATAGATTGATGGAAAAACAAATCTTTTCATCTAATATATTTATCAACGTTAATATTTCATGTATCATGAGAGAAAAAATGTCTATATGTTTATGATCATTACCATAAGATAATATATTTTGGATAAAAAATGACAATATAAATTATATGTATAAACATATAAAGTAAACGTTTTTTAAAATACGATGTGAATCATTAGATTCATAAATGTAACATATATTCTCTAATACTACAAACAATGGATCCCAATTATCATGATCATACATATAATAGGATAAAAAAGACTCATTTGACATCAAAGCATCGAGGATATATTATTCTCACAAAAAAAAATCCATAATTGAATATGATACAAGATCTTGGAGATCTAATATCGGTATGAATTTATTAGATATTAAATATATAAAAAATTATTCAACCAAAGGAAAGATTCAATAAAAAGTTATGATTATTCACATACAAAAAATATTTTTGAAAGAGTATATGAAATAGTCAAAATTAGCAATGGTAAAGATTAACATGAACATATTAATATTTTTATATGAATAAATTCATGAAGATCTATTATTATTGTTAAAATAAAATAATTTTTTAGAATGGTATTTTTCATGTAATATGTTTATCATTTACTCATTTTCCCGAGAGAATGATATTATATTTAACCTTTGATACGGTTTAGGTATGCGTACGTCGATTTTTATGTGCATATGGATTGGAATTGAATAAGGGTATACAAAATATTATGATAAAATCGTTTAACTTAATGCGCGAATTATAAAAAAATAAATATTTATTGAGACTAAATCATTCATAAGTGATCTGTTAATGCAATAATTTAAGAATATAAAATATATTTTGAAAATCAGGTTGTTGAGAAATATAAGGAGTAGAAAGTTTCAAGAGAAGAATGAAGAGAAAATAAAGGAGTCGAAGAGAAAAATAAGGAGAAGAAAATGGAATCTAAAGAGGATCAAAAGAAGTCAAGATGTGAGAAAAACAAGGAAGGGTGTGCAGCTGGAAAATCAGGGGGTTGACCTGGATATACGTGATGGATTGATAAGTTAACTTGATATAAAAAGGCAGTAACTTATCGAAGTAGAGTATCGAAGAAGTGCGGCAGACTACGTGAGTGCAGATCACAGAGTTGCAAGTGTATTTAAAGCGATACAATGAGAAATGGAGAGAAATAATTAACGTTTATTTACATCTAACTCAGGGGGAGTTATCTACGGAAATCTTTAGTGCATTGCAAAGAAAGACAAGTGTACTTAAAAGATTGATTCGTAAATACAACTGGTATTGTTTGATATATTCGGTCCTATTAATTCCAGTTATTAATTATCGTTATCGTTCTACTGTTTTCAATTGGTATCAGAGCTGATAACCTAAGTTTAGAGTAAATCAAAGAACTGGTTTGAGATCCTAGAAGACAACAATATGGAAGGACCAAGAGATCTGTATTCGTTCGGAAAATCAATCATGTTTGATGCGTCAAACTATGGCTATTGGAAAGTAAAAATGAGAGCAAACATAAGAGGAATTGACGAAGATGCTTGGAGTGCCGTAAAGAATGGGTGGAGTCCTCCAACAGTGATCGATGAAAATGGAAATGTCAAAGAGAAACCTTCAAATCAATGGACACCAAATGAGAAAAGAAACTCAACGTTTAATGCCAAAGCTCTAACAACAATTTTTTCTTCTGTAAACATAAATGAATTTAAGAAAATTCAAGGATGTGAATCTGCAAAAGACGCATGGGACACTCTAGAGACCATACATGAAGAAACTACAAGTGTCAAAAGAACTCGGCTAGACATTCTGGAACATCAGTTTGAAAAA
>CM071865.1:40826351-40849678 GCA_036759665.1 Gynandropsis gynandra | reverse complement strand
AACTACAAGTGTCAAAAGAACTCGGCTAGACATTCTGGAACATCAGTTTGAAAAATGGAAATGGGTGAATATGAAAGCGTCAAGGAGTTCAGCAGCCGAATGAATGCAATTGCTAATGAAGTAAGTGTACTTGGAAAAAACTTCGATGATAAGAAACTCGTCAAGAAGCTACTCAGATACTTACCAAAGAAATTTCATGCTCAAAAAGTTGCGATGAACATGTTGTTAAATACGAATACTACAAGTTTCAAAGAAATTGTTGGGATTTTGGCGGCCTATGAAGTGGAACTTTAACTCGAACAAGGCGAATCAACAAAGGAAGGAAATAAAGGTGTAGTTCTTCAGGTTACAAACGAAAATTCCAGACTGGATAGTCTAGAAGAAAATATCGTTCTACTGACAAGAAAATTTGGAAAGTTTATGAAGAAACGTGCAGGAATGAGAAGATCATCTGCAAATGAATAAGGAAACAAGAAGGATAATAAATTCGGAGCTCAATGTCATGAATGCAAAGGATTCGGACACTTTAAATCTGATTGTCCAAGTATGTCAAAAAGAGAAAGTGTTTAGAAATGACTATGAGAAAAACAATGCTACAAATGCAAAGGCTTTGGGCACATAAAAAATGAATCTGCGGATGGAAATATAGTCAAAGGAAAATCACTAATCACGTTTAGTGAATCAAGTTCAGATTCTGAAGAAAGCAGTGAAGAAGAAAATGCAAATTTTGTGGCATTCAGTGGAATGATTGATGAAGACGAGAACAAGATAAAAAAAGAAGATGATAGCGATGATGAGGATGTAAATGTGGAAACCATTTACAGCGAATGGCTAAACATGAGCAAACTTAGCACAGAGTTAGTCAAATCAAATGAGAAGTTAGAAAAACAATTTCGAGAAAACCAGAAGACCTTAACTCTTAAAGAAGAAGAAGTAAACTTGAAGAAACGAACAAACAACTGAAACTGCTCTCAAATGGCACAGAAAAACTTGATTATATATTTTCAATAGGCAAACGAAAAGGAGATAACCACGGAATTGGTTATATGGGAATACAAGTGATACAGAGAATAAATTTGTTTCGGGAGGATATCTGCAAGAGGATATGAGGCAGAAAGGAAAACAACAGTCGTTGAACACACTCAAAGAGGAACATAGTTTTGAAGACCAATAAAAACAGAAATGAAAGTTATCATTTTCATGGGTACACTTCAAGAAGGCAGTATCAGGCTTCATATCACGGTTACAACACTAGAAGAAAAAATAGGTATGATTTCATGGACAGAATACTGGAAGAAGGTATCAAAGTGTGAATCAAACGAGAACTTCGGTGACATGCTATTTTTGTGGAATCAGATGACATAAACATATCACATGCTACAAAAAACTCAGGTCTCACTCAGGTAAATACATGTCTCCTAAAGTGAAACAAGTTTGGATCAAGAAAAGTGATTTGTGCTGCAATGTTGCATATATATCTGCGCAAAACGATAAGTCTAACATTTGGTATTTTGATAGTGGATGTTCTAGATATATGACAAGTTCAAAAGAACTTTTATCAAATTTCACAGAAATTAAGAATGCAGGTAGTGTCATTTTTGGTGATGGAAACAAAAGGAAAATCAATGGACAAGGTATGCGATCGTCAAATAATTGTTATGTGTGGAGATCTAAACAAAGAAGTTTGAAGGTGGCGAAAGATTATCAAATGTTGGTAAAATTTGCACATTCAAATTTGGTTTGAGGTATTCCTAAACTAAGTCTTGATAATTTTGATATGTGTCAAATAAATGAAACCTTCACAAAAACCCTCGATTTGGATTATGTTTATTAGTCCTGACTCTTTAAACTGACTTGAGATAAACTTAGGACTATGTATGTAAGAAAGAGAGAATGATTTTTGGAGCTAATGATCTGGTTATTTGCACTTGGTTTATCAAGGTCACTTAAGCTTTACTGAAGTACACATATGCTAGCAAGCTTATCCTTTCTTTGAGATTCAAGTGAAAAAAAGGGTTTGGTTCTCTTATTCCTCTAATGACTCGATGGTTCATAAAAGGATTTTAATTCTAAAAAGAGTTTTTTATGAGTATTTTGCTCGGGTCTAAGTTGGAAGATATTCAACTTCAGTTATAACGTCCTATGATACAAAACTAAGTTGAGCTTAAATACTCCTCTATGTTTACATAAGAGTATACCTAAAAAGGGTAATCAAGGAGCTTGTTATATAAACAAAAGGATATCTAAACAACGTCCTAGAAGCATAGAACAGAGTAAACAAAAGGAAAAGATAAAGAAAAGAAAAGGAATAGAAAAGAAGAGAAAAAGAATGATAAAAAAATTAGCTCATAAGTGTACTAAAGATTGCTCAGTGTATTTCGTGATAGGTTAAGTACACTTAAACGGAAAAGGTAACTCTAAAACTTTTTCTAATTTCTCTTATGTATTCGCTCTTGATTTTATTAAATGTGGTTTAAAGAGAACGGATTGCTGAACATTTTTTTAGGGACAAAAGAAATAAAAATGAGGGAAAGATATGGAAGAACATCAAGTTGTAGAACCTTGTGTAATAAAAATAACTGATTGATATTTAAATTGGTTCATTTTATATGTGTGACTAATCGTTATTGTTTTTTGAATATCTGATCACACAAACAGGGGAAGAAAATGGAGGTTCTAACATTTGATATATGGTGATCAAAGCATGATGAAATAAATGGATATATGGTGATCAAAGCATGATGAAATAAATGAATCAACAACCTGTGATGATTGTGCTTAATTATGATTATGTTTGACGAATGTTTTTGTGCACAAGTTTGAGTTTGAGTGATCAGAAATGCAAAGGGGAAGATTGTTAATGCAATAATTTAGGAACATAAAATATATTTTGAAAATCAGGTTGTTGAGAAACATAAGGAGCAGAAAGTTTCAAGAGAAGAATGAGGAGAAAATAAAGGAGTCAACGAGAAGAATAAGGGAAGAAAATGGAGTCTAAAGAGGATAAAAAGAAGTCAAGATGTGAGAAAAACAAGGAAGGGTGTGCAGCTGGAAAATCAGGGGGTTGACCTGGACAAACGTGATGAATCGATAAGTTAACTTGATATAAAAAGGCAATTAACTTATCGGAGTAAAGTATTGAAGAAGTACATAAGTGCAGATCACAGAGTTGCAAGTGTATTTAGACCGATACAGTGAGAAATGGAGAGAAACAATTAGCGTTTATTTACATCTAACTCAGGAGGAGTTATCTGCGGAAATCTTTAGTGCATTGCAAAGAAAGACAAGTGTACTTAAAAGATTGATTCGTAAATAAAGCTGGTATTGTTTGATATATTCGGTCTATTGATTCCAGTTATTGATTATCGTCGTCGTTCTATTGTTTTCATGATCATTCTTTACGAGATGAAAAGAATGATCACAGTAAATGATTTACTTATTATCCTAAAGATAAATATATAGCCACAACGAGTTAAGATAATTCAAATTTCAATTTTTATATTTATTAAAAAAATTATTATCATATAACATATTTGTTTATTTATTTAATTTATTGGAATATAAAAGAAGTTAAATTCTCATGTTGAGTTTAATTGAAAATAAATAAAACTCATCTATAGTTACTTTTGAAAACTCATCAATAGTCAAAGTTAATTTTCATATGAATGAATACATAAAATTTATGTTTGAAAATGCTACAATCGCCAAATATTATCAAATTTATTGATTGAATAATTAAATTATTATATGATATACTTAATTATATTTCCATATAATATCAAATTATTAAGATATTTGAATATATTTAAATCTCCCTAAATTCTTTTTGTTTGTAGCTACCCAAAACTCACAATTAAAATAGTATTTTTGTAAAAGTCACATAGAAATTATAAGTTTCAAATGATTAGATGTACATCAAAATGAAAACAAATATAGAAGTCAAGGTTTCATATGTAGAAGTGTGTATAACTTATTTCGGAATTTGTTTGAAATTCCGGATGGATTTAATCGTCCTCACAGCGTTCACCATCTTCTTTGTGCTTGGGTCAACAAGCTCAAGTTTGTCGATCTCTTGCCCGATGATAGCGCTGTTTTTGGCTCGAGTCGCAACGACCAGCTCAAGAAGAGTCGGTTCTCTTCCCATCCTCTCGATCTATAATATTATTTTTTGATTAGTTAACAATTTTTCTTAAAAATACAATTTTAAATTATAAATTTACTTTTTTTACCACTTTTTTTGTTTCTATTCGGAAACGACTTCGATCCCGAGGTATGATGATGCAGACCATCTCTAGGAACTTTCTCGTCGTACTGATATTTTTTAGCCTTTTTGCTTTTGGTCTTGAAGTCCTTCGACTCCCAATTTTGTGGGAGTTTGTTGAATACCTAATTTGTAGCCCATGTCGATTTGGCGTTCTTGTTATAATAGTTTCGTTTGGCGTTGTTCATCATCAAGCCCAACCGAAATCTGTCGTCGCCTCCTCTTCTGTCGCCACCATCGTCGCCTCCTCCTCCACCTCCGTCGTTGCCTCCGCCTCGCCATCATCGTCACCTCCTCTCTGTCCGTCGTCACCTTCTTTTCCACCTCTATCGCCGTCTCCACCTTCGCCGTCGTCCTCCAACTCCGTTTTCATCGCCTCCCATTCTTTCCCTTTCTCTTTCTTCATTCTCTTATTCTTTTTTCTTTACTCTTGTTATTCATTTCCGATTGAATTTATAAGCTTAGATTTCACAATTTCGGACGAATTAAAAAATCTGTCTATAATTTCGGACGGATTAAAAAAAATTCCTTCATTTCAGACGAACTAAAAAAATTTATCCATAGTTTCGTCCCTAATTCCAGATGGATTAAAGAAATTTGTCCCTAATTCCGGACGGATTAGGGACGATCTTTTTATATTTTTATTTTTAAAATTATTTTTATTATTTATTATTTTTTATTTTTTTGTAAAAAAATTCTAGATGGATATTGTTGTCCGTTTGAAAAATTTTCTATAAAAATATATTATTTAATTTTTTTATAAAAAATTATTTTTCTAAAAAATTCTTTAAAAATTATTTTTTCATAAAAAATAACACGTAATTAATAACAAATAAATAGTAAAATAAACTTTTTTTTAAATTAAATCCATTCCTAATCTGTCCAAAATTCAGGGACGGATTGATGGTAGTGCTTAATCCGTCCGAAAATAGGGAATGAAAGAATTTCTTTTGTAAATTACGGACGGGTTAAAATCCTTCCGAAATTCCGTCCCTAAAGTAAAAATTTCTAGTAGTGTATAGTAACCAATATGATAAGGTTAATTTACTATTAATCACCAAATTTTTTTAGATTAATGATTTATAATCATGAATTTATGCGGAAAGTATATTTGATGATAATTCTTTGTGTATGAAGTATGATTTATCGCACAAATTTGTACATGATTTATTTATTATCGCATGGTATTTTTTATCGATCAATGCTGAAGAAAGATATAATTTTTTTTATACTATATCAATTTTCTACCACATTGTAATCCATTTTTATTCTCATCGATCTTGATAAGAAAGACAAATATGGCTGACCTTCAGTAAAACATTTGTATATAGATTGTTTCGTCATTTTCAATAGATCGAAAAATCTTCATGCATCATTGTTTGGTGTATCTTCTTGTGTTTGCTTTATAATTCCTAGAAAAGTGTATGACACCATCGATATATGGATTTGTTATCGTTATGTTATAACCTCATCATTGTTTTTTTCAGATGATTATGATTCTTATAGCATCATACCTCTAACACCGTTGTTTTCAACAAGCAAGAACCAAACTTGATAATTCTCCACGGAATTGACCTTATAAAGATGTTCAAACAATATACCGACTGCAGTATTTCATATAACGAACATTACAACATGATGCGTTCTTGACACAAAAATTGCATCAACGCAAAACTCATATATTGTTACAATCCTAATAAGAACTTTTGTGGAATCTTTTCTATCACCAGATTTTTCTTCTATATATTCATTTTCCCCATTTATATATATTTATATTTGAAGAGGAAAACATAATTTGATAGTAAGTTTAGAATTTAATTGGTAATGATAGACATAATTAGCTTATCATATAAATAATAACTTTTACAATGGAGATCCATTAATATTAACAATGGATGACCATTGTATTAAGAATTTAAAATTTTCAATGTAGATCTGTTTGTATATTAAAAGATACTCGTTAAAAGTTCAACGATCATCCATTGAAAAGCCACAGTTTTTCAACATATATTCCAATGGGTTCTAACGGGGATTTTCAACGGTCAACATCCATTGAAAATTGTTAATATCTTTTACAGATAGCATTCGTTGAACACACGTTGAAAATTGCAATGATATTTCAATGAATTTTCCGACGGATTTCAACAGATATTTTCAATGATTTACACCCTTAAAAAAATCGTTGACAACTTCCAACAGATAATATTCATTCGTAATCTGCTAAAAATTTACAACAGATCATCAAATAATAATAATGATAATAATAATAATAATAATAATAATAATAATAATAATAATAATAATAATGATGATATTGGATTAAATATTGAACTGCATCGATCATGCCAACTTGCCAAACTCCTTTCCTTCGATAATATTCAAGTTAAAATTTTATATATTTTGATGATTAATTTATTTGTTTAATTGGATCAATGCAAGTCATGCATATAGTGTCTCCCCCAAATATGCACATAAAACTAAAAACTGTTTAATATTCCATCCCCAACACAATAATACCTAATCTTTTTGTCAGGACATAAGTTTTCTTTTGGATCACAAAAAGCTATAGAGATAATTTTTGGAGTACAAAGTCTTTTTTATCTAGAAATTTCGATCAAAAACTCAATGTATATCATCATCGTCATCATCTAAGCGGTTCTTAAATAATTATCTATTTTAAATGAATTAAAGATAGACGTTTCAAATCCAATTCAAATTGATTTGAACAATCGAATCCATATTAGATATTATTTGTATAATTTATTTGGTTTCAAAATTAAAAACTTATTCAAGTTAAGTAGAATACAAAAATCCCAAATAAATTTAATTTACATATATTAATTTTGGATTCTATTTTAAGTTTTATGGGTTATTTTTAATTGGAAAATCGAAATCAAACAATCCAAGAAACTCAAATTAATCGAACTTGTTAAACCTGAGTAACATAAATAAAATCCAAATTACTCTAATCCAAATTGAATTTCATTTATTTCAGTTCCAATTGTCCTAAGACCAAATTATCTAAATCGGAACCGACCAAAAAATATTTAGGATTCAATTCGATTCAGTTTTTATACCTCGAACAACTTGAATAGGACAACAAATTGTCTATACGTAATGACAACAATGATCCTGTTGTTAGAAATCTGGATCACATATGTATTATTTTGTGTGTGAGATGTCATTATTATAAATTTTAATACCTGAATTTAATAGTAACCAAATAAATATACGTAATATATATTTTATAATAAATTGTGGTATAATGAAAAATAATAAATATAATTAATAAATTTGGAGCCATGCACAATCAACGAGCTCCAAAGTTTAGGATCAAGCCTCCTCGGAAAGTTAAGTTTTCCGACGATGTAGTTGATTTTGGTTGTAGAGCTCGGTTAGACACCTTTTCGGCTCGCCTAAGCATTCTAAGGAAGAAATCGACGAAAATAATTTTAGGAAAAGCTTGTCCAAGTGTATTCTTGCTCGAGAAGTTTGCTCACTGAGCGTTGTTTGCTCAACATGAGTATTTTCTCGACTTAAAAATTGGTCTTTAGTGAAACATTCGACCGAGTAGGGGATCACTTTTGTTGAGAATTCTCACGACAAGAGAGGTCACGAGTCACAATTGATTGATTTTAAATCACTCGGTCAAGGGATGCTCGTGCTTGTGTGTCCTATTTGTTTTGAGGTATTTCAAGATCTCAACAAGCAAGAGTGTAGTCGGGTGGGCTTCTAGATTGACGTGTATTTTTAGGATAAAAAGTTCTTCTAGAGGATTCGTTTGACCCGAGTAGATGCCAACTCGGTCGAGTGCTCATCCATCTAGAGGTAACATTTATTCGTGAAGATTCGCTCGACCAGAGCGATCTCCTGTTTAGATGAGTGATCCACCTCAAAGTTGGCTCATATTTACACGAGAGAAGCATGAAACTACCAATTTCTCGACTCGAGCATAGACGGGCTCGACCAAACGGTTCATCGAACTTAGTTAAAAATTCAAATTTTGAATATTTTAATTGAGAAAAAGCTTTTCTATTAAAAGAGGAGCAATTCTGAACCAAAGTAAAGACGAAAAAGCAGAGAGAAAACAACTTTAGAGCAGATCAAAGATTGACAAACACTCGAGGATCATGCATAAGAGGGAAGAAGGTATTCAAACTACGTCGAAAAATTGAACAACATGTAAGAACGAGTTGAAGGTGAGGTTATGAAAGCAACTGATCGAAATATAGAGTGAACAATCCTAAACCCTCTTTTTACTTGTTCATTATTGTAAGATGTAGATCTATAGGTTTAATCTTTATTGTAGATTATATTAGTATGTATACTAGTTTAATGAACTTAATAATCGGAATAATTATTTTTAACTCCACGATTTGATATATGTTTTAATCTTTTAAATCTTGAATGGATCCCATGAATTGATCGTCAGCTAGTTTAGTTTAGATGGAGACATCGTATTAGGCTTGTCAAATGCATTAGATAGATATAAAAATAATCATGCCGAGATGTATGTTAATCAATCTAGGAGTGAGGATATCAAATGGTAATACGTTCTTTATATAGATCAGTGCACAATGATCTAGATGTTGGGATAGAAATTTGCAATATGAGAGCATGTAGGTTCATTAGTAACTTTCGGTGTATGGGTCATTTCACAGAAACAAAAAATTTGTACATTAGAATAAGATTTTTACTACGCGAGTAAGTAGATCTATGAGAAATGATTGAATTCCCCAATAGGAATGAAAATGATATTTATGAAATCTTTAACTAGTTCGTATACGTGAGAACATTACTCGAATCTATAAACACCATCACAATCTATATATAAGAGTAACTTAGTTTAGTTTATATGTTCACATCATTTACACACTTATCTTATACATTTTCATGACCCTAATTTTCATAGGTAATTAGTTTAAATTCCACTTAGTTTTTGTGTTCGATCCTAGTACTACACGGTCTGTATCCTTACAGAATGTTTAGTCTAGATATAAATTATAAAACTTGATTAGGACTAGATCACACCTAGATAACATATCACTAGACTTGGTGGACTTTAAAGTGCTACGGTTGTGCTGAAGTCCAATGGGATGTGCAAGCACCTCATTATGTCGGTTGGGTGTCTGTTGAGACCTTTCCAGGATTTTACTGAGAGGTTGCAGTCGGGTGGCCATTGCGAGCGCTATGACAGATGGATTTGATTAGTCTAGATCGATGTTATATAGTTAAAAAGATGAATGAATAGTTGAAAACCTTTTAATAACCCGATAAAGGAACTTGAAACGTGTTTGCCCATGGAAGAACACTCCAAACTCATTTACAACTCGATAACAGAATTCTAACCACAGTGACTACACCACAAGACTTGTGGTCTAGTATTGATAAGTTGTTGAAAATTTTGGATTTGATTCCAAGATTTTCTTTGCTAGTTCTCATAAAAATAGCTTGGAAAACACTTTTTCTCAATAAATTCTTAAGTGTTTTCGCCTTATCCCTTGTTATTGATCCTTGTAGACTTTGAGTCGTGCTCATGGTTTCATCTTCATCATCCCCGCTCTCTTCAAAACTATTGATCTAAAATGAAATTCTCCATTCACATCAAAACAAGCTAAGCCAACAACGTTGAAAGTGGAACTAAAGTTGTATTCATCGGATAACTCAATCTTATATGCATTGTCATTGATGAGCTTAAGAAAATTGAATGGTTCATCTCCTAGCAACATGATTTTTTATTTATGTTTATGTGAAAACATCTCCTTGTGCATGTGGATCCAAACTAGATCATCAAGCTAGAAAACACTTTCCTTCTACCCCTTTATTAACATGCTTGAAGTATTGTTGAGTGCATTACTCGATATTCGCCTTTGCTTTCTTATGAAGCTATTTGAAAAAATTAGCCTTGCACTTACCATTAAGAGTAGTATTCTTAGATAAAGGATGATGTGTTAAGTCCAACAACGATATCTTACTCGATTGAAGCCATGAACAATCTGAAATGGAGAAAACTAAATAGAAATATGCATAACCCTATTGTATGCAAAATCAATGTGTGATAGACACTCCTCCCAAAACTTAAAATTAAGATTTTATTTGATCCAATGCACACAATAAATTCAAGAGTATCATGTTTATAACTTCGGTTTGACCGTTGGTGATATATAGTCGTAAAGAATAACTTTAGTGCATATTTCCAACCATAAAATTTTCTTAAAATAACTAATAAAAACCCATGCAAATACATGATCTCTCTAAAGAATGAAGATGCAATATGTGATGCATGTTGGTTTTATGGAAGACAATAAAGCGTGCCATTTTTTAAAATCTATCAACCACGACAAACACCGAATAAATTTCTATTTTGATTGTGGTAATGTTATAAAAAATCCATGGAAATGTCAGTTCAAGATTCACTAGAAATTGGAAGATAAGTATATAAACTGTATGGGTTAAGACGAGACTTCACTTTCCTGCAGTCTACACATCGTTTGACAATCCCCATGTCCCTCCACATGTGGTGATGACATCGAGAATGAAGACGCCCCAAAAGAGGGTCACCCATATAATGAGCTAAGCCAAAGAACATAAAAGACAAACATTTTCCATGACCTACTCAAATGCAAATGAGCCAGAAGATTACGATATAAGGTGTCAAAGATAGTGATAGAGGCGTGGGAGACACTAAATCAATAGGATGATTTAAGCCCAATTTAAGGGAGATTGAAGTTGGTTTTCTCCATTGAACCAAGCCTTGATCAAAACACGCTTAACACTTCAAACAGTTAGGAAATCACCTAAGTCAGTGAATATTCCTCCGAATCTTTCTACTTTCTTTCTACAATAATCTCCAACGACTAAAAAATATTTTTAACGGTTAGTAGATCTCCCGAGTCTTTATTTGAAAATTTTGTTTATTCTTTATGTGGAGCCTCTCCTATACTAAAAAAAATCCACTTCAATTGTATTCTTCAGACTTGAAATTTCAGACATAATAAACTCTTCTTGTTTTTATCGCTCATGAAGAATTTAGTGTCGCCAACTTGTTCCGAAAACATTTAAAATCATTTCTGATTGTAGCAACAGGCTTTCACACAACCATTGCTTTTCCATCTTCCTTATCTCACGTAGTTTCTATTGTTTCGTGTGATTGTATCATCCATTTTTATCTGGACGAACTCTTGAGGAGATCTCCTAGACTAGTCAAAAGATCTTTCACACTCCAAAGAATACTATTCGAGAGATCAAGTAAAATGGATCCCTCAAATAAGTTCTGAGTTTCTAAATAGATGTGAATTAATATCTCAATCTTTGTCAAACTAAAAAGAGGATGATAATTATATTACGAATGCAAGATAGGTCAATTCAATTGATGAATAAAGGATCCAAAATACGTAAGCCATTGTAGGTTCGAAACCTTGTCTTAGAGAAGATTTTAATGCTTGAAATTTTTTGTACTAAGACGAATACTTCGATAAGTTCCAATTGATATATATATATATATATATATATTTCACAATTTTAGAATAAGATTTTTTGTAGTAATTATTTGAGTTAATTTTGAAAAACCAATGTATAGATTAGAATATAAATTCGGAATTTACATAAGTTTTTAGTTAACTAACATTTATTTTATTTATTTAATAACAACTACAATATTAAGTTTCATACTTAGAAATTATATATTTGACATAATAAATATAAATTTATTTTACTCCTAATATAGATATATAGACGTAAATTTTCCATGTTTATTGAAAAATCATAGATATTTTAAGAGATTATTTTTTGTCATTAACTTTTTGTCGCTTTTTTCATCTAACTATTTAAAAAATTTTACATAAAAAATCGTTTTTAGAGAATCTTTTCTAAATATTATTAGATATATAGCTTAAATAATTTATTTTTATTTTTTCTTTTAATTGTACAATTTATAAATGATAAGTACCAATTTTCAAATTTATTAATCTTTTGAAAAATTTCTATTATTTTAAAAATTATATTCTATTTTATTGCTTTTTTTAAATATGTTTGAAGTCAACACTAAAAATGATTCAAGACAAAGGAAGATGCTAACCCAAAATTTTAAGGCTCATAATATTACCACCAATTATCAAGGTATTTTTATTGTAATATTACCAATTTAAATAAATTATGTCTTTATATATATATATATATATTATATTATCATTTGTATATTTATCTTTCTTTATAATATTGTTGATAAAACATAACGTTATACTTAGATAACTATTTACCCAATAATATGTTATGAATATAATATTTGGTCGGATTTATTTAAATATATAACATCACCTCATCATGTATGATAGTGGTAATAATTACAATCGTATTAGAAATTATATCTAATATAAATCTTAGAATAAGAATGATCACATATCTTGAAAGAAAATCATCAACATGTTTTTAATCACTTTATATATATTAGATAGAATTATGTCATTGTTCAATTATTCTGTGGTATATACATTAATCACAAATAATTGTAAAAAATGATTTTATATCATTGTTGTTAAGATAAACATGTGTATTTTATTATACTTTACGTAACTATATATGTTGCTAATATAAATTCTTTTGATTTCACTAATATTCAATATGAATATAATTAGTCGTTAAGATAACATTATAAAGATGTATATTTTAATTATACTTTATGCAATTATATATTTTTCACATGTTTATCTTAAGTATTATGCGTCTTTGTGTTATATTTACTTTACTATATAGGTTATTAATATAAATTCTTTTGATATCGATAATGTTCAATATGAATATGATTACGACATTAAGATAACAAATAAAAATATGTATATTTTAATTATAGTTTCCGCGATTCTATATTTATCACATGTTTGATCTTAAGTAACAATTACGGTAATAATGGTCTATAAATAATTTTATATTGAAATATTTTCAATTAATTTATTTAATCCATTTAGATAATATTTCATCGCTTTTAATTTAAATTTCAAAATAATCACACTCATGCGCAATAGTAAATAATTATCTCAATGTATCAGGTACTAATAATTCCATCGAATGCACGCGAAATGAAACAAGTCAAACTTCTGAAATTCGTCATTACATAGGTAAGTAATTTAATAATTTTTTATGAAATTTAATGTATTATTAATTTAAAACTTAATAAAATTTTAATTAATATTTCTTTATAGATAATTGCGATGTGGGTGATCCATCATTTTTGTGCAATCTTGTCATGCGATGTTGTGGTATGATGAGAGAACTCGAAAAGATCGTGAATCAATTATTCCAACATTTTCCTTATGTTACATGCAAGGAAAAGTTCAAATACCTCCATTGGAAGATCCTCCACAACTTTTTGAAAGATTTATTATTGAAAGGAGATGCAAATAGTAAAAAAATTAGACAAAATATACGAGCATATAATATGATATTTGATTTTACATCAATGGGAGGTAAAGTTGTCTCATCGGTTAATAGTGGAAGAGACCCATACGTTTTCACGATTCATGGTCAAAATTATCATCGCATTGGTAGTTTGCTCCCAACATCCGGAATGCTTCCTAAATTTGCTCAACTATATATCCATGACACTAGCAATGAAACAACTAATAGGTTGGCAACATTAAGGTAAATTTTATTATTATTATTATTATTATTATTATTATTATTATTATTATTATTATTATTGTGTATTACGAATGGCCAAAGATTGTTTTCAACAAGAGAATGGATCAAAAATTAAATTACGATTAATAGAAAAACGAAGTTATGATGGACACATCTATAATGTACCAATGTCATCTGAAGTTGCAACGCTTTTTGTTGGTGATTTTGATTAGTCAATTAAGGAACGAGACATTATAGTCAAAACTTAAAGTAAGAAATTGAAACGAATCAGTGAATTGCATCCTACATATATTCCTCTACAATATCCTTTACTTTTCCCAAATGGAGAAGATGGCTATCATATTGATCTCATGTTAATAAATAAGTCAAAAACTATTAAATACACGAGATCTAAAATAAGTATACGTGAATTTTTTGCTTTCCAGATTCAAGAGAGGATAAACGAAAAAAAGTATACTTTACATATCAAGAAGATTATACCAACAATGTTTGGTTGATGGATACACTATGATGGAAGCCGAGAGGTTGTCCTTTATTAGATGTAATCAGCAAAATTTTCGGGCAGAAATTTTTAATTCTTTGCATGATGTTGTTCAACGAGAAGATATTAATGGATCTTCGATTGGAAAGCGTATTAAATTGCCTTCATCATTTACATCTGGAACACGATATATGCGGGAAAATTATTTGGATGCAATGGCTATATGCAAATTTATGGGATCCTGACTTTTTCATAACATTTACATGTAACCAAAATTGGTCAGAAATTTCAAGATTTCTTGCACAACGCCAACTTAAAATTGAAGATCGTCTCGATATTCTATCTTGAATATTTCATATAAAGCTCAATAATCTCATTTATGATTTATGAAAAAAAATATTTTAACATTTACATGTAACGGAATGTTCAACACAGAAAACATTAGCACGGAAATCCTTTGAAGGAAATCGGTGCACAGTAAACCGTCGAACAATCCTAAAAAATAGAATACATGTAGGAAAACAAAAAATTAAACATACATTTACAGCACAAACAGTCATCCACGGAGAACATATGAATAAATCGCAGTAAGAACTATCAACAATACCAAAGGAATAACAAATCGAGGCCAAGAAAATTTAAAAGAAACCACTTAAATGTAGAATGCATCCGAGCAAATGAGAAAAACCCTAAAGGAAAAAAGGAAAACCCCAAAAAAGGAAAAAATGTCGACCAACCACAAGAAATTGATGAACCGTGAACACTGGCAAAGGAACAACAAACCCACAGCAACAAAACTCAGAATAAACTATTGAAATCTATCATGCACCGAAATAAATCGAACCAACTCTATACAAAAATCAGAACGGCAACGAAAGAAAATAATAAAGAACCTGAAAAGAACAAAGGACACAGAAGAGCAGAAAGGAAAACACAGTGAAACCCTAGATTCCATGGAACGACTACAGACGCTAAAGAAATCGGTCGAGCAAGGACAATACGAGAGGAACAACAAATCCACGCCACCAAATTCAAAACAAACAACTGAAATCTAGCATGCATCAGAACAAATGGATAAAACCGTAGAGAACGAACAGAAGAGCAACGAAAAATAACACAGACAAACCCCACAACAGCAGATGAGAAGATCGAACGGAAAACCAAAAAAATGAAACCCTAAAATCAACAACGAACCATAGATTTCATGAACGGCTACAGACGGTAAATAAATCGACCGAGCAAAGACAATGCCAGAGGAACAACAAATTGGCGGCACCAAAACTCAAAACAAACCAGCAAATCTAGCATGCATCAGAAGAAACGGACGAAATCGTAAAGAGAAACCCGAAAAGCAACGAAAAGAAAACAGACAAACACCAGAACAACAAATGGGAAGAACGAAGAGGGAACCCAAAAAATGAAACCCTAAAATCAACGAACGGTTCAGATTAGGCACAAGGGGCTGGTGGAAAGATCGGGTCGTCCATTTAATTAAAACGAACGGCTGCAATCGCAAGAGAAACCCGAGCCAACAGGTGGAAGCATCCTGCACACCGAGCAAACGGGTCATAACCCGACCAGGTCCGCAACCCGCTTCATCAGGACCGTCCACGTGGATTGAAGGATATCTGAGCGACCAAAAATGCTACACGTAAAAAAAACTGAAGGCATACTTGCCTTTTATTAGAGATAAGATAACTATGTATCATTAACTTTTGTTTTTAATATATCCTATAGGTATATTTCACCTTGTGAAGCAAGTTGGAGAATATTTGGTTTTGAAGTACATTACAGAAGTTTATCGGTTGAACGTTTACCATTCCATCTTCCTGGTGAGCAAAACATAATTTATTGCGATGATGATCCTATAAGTGAGGTTATTGAAAAAGCAGAATGCCAGTCAACAAAATTTCTAGCATGGATGGAATGTAACAAAATATACCCTGAGGCTAGATCCTTAACTTATGTTGAGTTTCCAACCAAATTTGTTTGGAAGAAAGATCAAAAGTTATGGAGTTTAAGAAAAAAAAAGGCTTTTCCATCGGAAGAATTCATCATGTTTCCCCTTTCACTCGGTGAAGCATATTTTTACGTATTTTGTTAAACAAAATTAAAGGTCTTACATGCTATGAAGATTTACGAACAATAAATGGGTCCCAATATCCAATATTTAGAGATACATGTTATGGATTTAGACTTTTAGATGATGATAAAGAGTACATTGATGTTATAATTGAAGTAAGTAATTGGGGATCACCATACTATCTGCGTGAACTATTTGTTAGTCTATTAATTTCTGAAAGTCTTTATCGGCCTGAAAAAATTTGGAACAAAACATGGAAACTTTTATCTGAGGATATCCAATACCAACAAAGGAGAATTTTGAAAATTTACGGTATAAAACATTGTTGTAATTATTTATTTTATTTAAGATGTATATAATATATTAGTTATTAACTTCACTACCATTTGCCTTTATAATCTTGCAGATCTACAAATGTCGGATGTTCAGATTAGTAATTATGTTTTGATAGAGATTGAGAAGTTGATGAGAAGTAATGGTTACAATCTTCGCAGATATCCTTCAATGTCTTATCCAACAAATTTTGAGATAAATTCAAACTATAACAGATTCATACACGATGAATTATCATAAGATGTTATTGATTTAAGAAATAATTATGACAATCTTATTGCTAAGCTTACAAATGAACAAAGGATAACTTATCAGCAAATTTTGAATTCTTTAAATAATAACAAAAGGGGAATGTATTTTGTTTATGGATTTGGTGGGACATGAAAGACATTTATATGGAAAACTTTATCTGCAACTATATGTTTAAGACGTGAAATTATCATAAATGTTGCTTCAAGTGGTATTGTTGCTTTACTTTTGCCCGGAGGAAGAACGACACATTCGCGATTTGCAAATCCAATTAATATAACAGAGAACACAACGTGCACAATAAAACCAGATACTGATTTGGCTAAACTAATAATGATGACAAAACTAATAATTTGGGATGAAACACCTATGACAAATCGCTACTGTTTTGAAGCATTGGATCGAAATCTGCGTGATATTTCTAGGTTCAATAATTCAATGAATCGTGATAAACCTTTTGGTGGAAAAGTTGTTGTTCTTGGTGGAGATTTTCGGCAAATTTTGCTAGTAATATGTAATGGAGGAAGACAAGAAATAATACATTCAAGCATAAACTCCTCTTATCTTGGAATACATGCACTGTATACCAACTAACAAAAAACATGTGGTTATTTCAAGATGGAAATGTGGAAGAAGCAAACATTGTGCGTGATTTTCTGAATGGATTCTTAAAGTTGGAGATGGAACACTTGGTGATCATATGATGGAGAATGCATTATCGATATTCCACTAGATTTATTATTGATGGATTCTAATCATCCGATTGACTCAATTGTTTCTAGCATGTATCCTGATCTATTAGATAACATGTCAAATCATAATTACTTTCATGAAAGAGCTATTTTATGTCCTACAAATGATGTTGTTGACGTGGTTAATGAACATATACTAAAAATTATTCCTCGAGAGATCAAAGAATATTTAAGTTCAGATTCTATATGTTTGACAGATAGAGAATTTTCAAATGACCAAGGGATTTATACTCCAGATTTTCTTAATTCGTTAAAATGTTCAGGACTCCCTAATCATAATCTTAGATTATGTATTAGTGCACCAGTTATATTATTACGTAACATTGATCAACGCGCTGGTTTATGCAACGGGACAAGGTTACAAATTACTCAATTGGGTTCTCGTGTTGTAGAAGCAAAAATTATATCTAGAACTAATATTGGACATAAGGTTTTTATACCAAGAATGGTTCTAATACCTTCAAACACCAAATTGCCTTTCAATTTTCAAAGAAGACAATTCCCTTTAACAATGTGCTTTGTCATGACTATAAACAAAAGTCAAGATCAATCTGTGTCGAATGTTGGTTTATGTTTACCAAATCCAGTTTTTGCACATGGGCAACTATACGTTGCTTTATCAAGAGCGAAAAGTAGATATGGGTTCAAAATCCTTATTACTGATGCCAACGGACAACAACAATAAAAAAGCTATGAATGTTGTAAAGAAATTTTTCGAAACATATAAAATTTCTTATATATCAGGTATTATCACATTTATATGTGTTTTATTTTGATTTTTGTAGATCATAAATTATATTATTTGGTGTTATTACTATTACTATTATTAATAACAAATAGATGTTTTCTTTTTCATTTTTTCAGGTACAAAAAATTATTGTAAATTCTCAAATATTGTTATTTATATTATCCATTAATTTTATTCATTTCTATTTATTAAATTTTTCATTATAGTTTATTTTATGTATATGTCTTCAATTATTAACTTTTTATCTTTATTTAAATTTATATTAGATTATTAATTAATATAATCCATGAAATTGTAATGTTTTAATTATTTAAATTGAATTATTATTTTAATTCAATCAACTAATGAAAAAAATATGATCATATATCACTAAACAGTTCAAATTTTTGTTCATTAAATTACTTTCACTCTTGACAAATTTATTGAAACAATATTTTAAAAAAGTATACCACAATATATTTTCATAAAAATTGTTATAAAAATAAATAAGTATAACTTAAAAATTAGTAAAAATTGTTTAATTACTTCAACTAAATATTTTTCAATATTTATTTTAATTAACTTTGAATATACACATTTTTTATTTTCATCTAACGATGAATATATTTAGATATTAATATATTATTACGATAAACAAAATAATTAACCACTACAACTATAATTTTCACAATTATACATCTTACATTATATTCAAACTATTTATTAATATCATTTTTAATAATTTTAAAAACTGTCTACCATTGAATACATTCATTTTTTATTTTCATCTAACGTTGAATATATTTAAATATTAATATATATAGTTATATAAAATAAATAATTAATCACTACAACTATATACCTTATAATATTAAAAATTATATATCTTGAAAAATAATTTTAATAATTTTAAAGTCCGTGCTATGCATAATTAATCACTACAACTATATACCTTTTATATATCTTGAAAATAATTTTAATAATTTTAAAATTAAACATATTTATAATATTTATAAATATGTTTATTGACGAATACGTTTAATGGAGAATGAAACCGATGCTTTATATATATTGCGTATGTTCGTTTCGATTAGAGTTACATTCATCAAAATGGAAAATAGAAATTGAGTGTTGGAAAATAGAAAACAAAGAGTTTATTTATTAAGATAAAAAAAAAGGGTAAAACTCATATTCTCACCCAAAGTTGGGTACTTTGTCTATTCCCCTTCATGTATCACACTTATCCTATTCCCCCCTCATGTATCACCCATAATCCTATTCCCCCCTCATTTATCATATTCATCCTATTCCCCCCACATGTATTTCCCCTAATCCTATTCCCCCCTCAAGTTTTCTAATTCATCCTATTTCCACACATTGTTTAAAATTCTGTTAAATAACCAGAATTTTGATCCAAACCCTAAAAAACCATCAATTTGACCCGGTTTGCTGAAATTGACCCGGTTTGCTGAAATTGACCAGGTTTTGACCCGGTTTGCTGAAATTGAACCGGTTTTGACCCGATTTTTGTTGAAATTGATCCGGTTTTGACCTGGTTTTGTTGAAATTGACCAGTTTTCCCCGGTTTTGATGGAATTTCTATCCGGTTTGCTGAAATTGATCCGGTTTTGACCCGGTTTTGTTGAAATTGACCCGGTTTTTTCCCGGTTTTGCTGGAATTTTTATCCGGTTTGCTTAAATTGATCTGGTTTTGACCCGATTTTGTTGAAATTGACCCGGGTTTTTCCCGGTTTTGCTGAAATTTACTCGATTTGACCTGCTTTTGTTGAAATTGACCCGGTTTTGACCCAGTTTTGTTGAAATTTACAAAAATAAAAAATACCTTAGATTCATGTGGTTGTTTACACGATCATGCGTTATAAAACAATATAATTCCAGCAAAATTGGGACAAAATCAGGTCAATTTCAACAAAAGTAGGTCAAATCGGGTCAATTTCAACAAAACCGGGTCAAAACCTGATCAATGTAAGCAAACCGGATAAAAAATCCAGCAAGACCGGGAAAAAACCGGGTCAATTTCAATAAAACCGGGTCAATTTCAATTTAATCGGGTCAAAACCGAATCAATTTCAGCAAACCGGATAGAAATTCCATCAAAACCGGAGAAAACCGGGTCAATTTCAACAAAATCAGGTCAAACCGGATCAATTTCAACAAAATCGGGTCAAACCGGTTCAATTTCAGTAAACCGAGTCAAAACCGGGTCAATTTCAGCAAACTGGGTCAATTTCAGCAAATCGGGTCAAAACCGAGTCAATTTAAGCAAACCGGGTCAAAACCGGGTTAAATTGATGGTTTTTTAGGGTTTGGGTCAAAATTCTGGTTATTTAACAAAATTTTAAACGGTATGGAAAAATAGAATGAACTAGAAAACTTGAGGGGGAATAGGATTAGGGGTGATACATGAGGGAAGAATAGGATGAGTATGATAAATGAAGGAGAATAGGATTAGAGGTGATACAGGAGGAAGAATAAAATGAGTATGATACATAAGGAGGGAATAGACAAAGTAACCAAAGTTTGGGTGGAAATAAGAGCTTTACCCAAAAAAAAATAAAACACCATAAAAATGACATTTCCGTTGCCGGGAATCGAACCCGGGTCTCCTGGGTGAAAGCCAGATATCCTAACCGCTGGACGACAACGGAAGTATTGATAAAGAAACGAACCTTTATATTTTATTAAATTTTTAGTTTGTCACATAGTCATGCCATTCTTCTTTCTCTCTCACAGCAACTCTCTCAAAAGTGACGCTGCTTGTCGAGATGGCGACGGCGATGGCAGAAGACACGAGCTTCGAGGAAGATCAGCTCGCTTCGATGTCAATAGAAGACATTATTCGAGCTTCTAGTGTTCTTGACCATGAGAATCGTGTCCTCAAGGTCTTTGATTCGTTTTCTGATTGTTAGTTCGTGCTATTAGACTCTGCTTCGAATATTCCTGCTACCTTTTGGTCGTCGATACTCTGATTACGGTTTATATGCTGTGATTTCCCATCCCATCTCAGTATTTCTTTTCTTCTTCTGAGAAATTTGAACTTAGTTTTGATAACGATGATAAATTCTTTACGTCCTGTTCGTCCGTCCTCTCGTAAGACACTGTTGTTGCTTCCATCAAATCAAGGATGCCATAATTCTGGATACAGGGCTAATTAGATTCTGTTTACAGGGGTGTTTAAAGTTATTGCTATCACCAGATTGGCAAGTTTTTCTTACTCTTCTTCGTTCCTAGTAATTCACATCCTTTGAATTTTTTTAACATTTCCTTTTTTCAAGTCTAAGCATGCAGTTGTGGTGAAAACTTAATTTTATGTCATTTCTAAATTATTTTGAATTGGTTTCAGGAAGTACTGAAAAGGACAAACCTCGATTTGGAATCAATCAAGGAGAAGATAAAGGAGAACCAGGAGAAGATTAAGCTCAACAAACAGCTGCCTTACTTGGTCGGCAATATTGTTGAGGTACCTTAACTGGTTATATGCTTTGATGACTTGTTCTGATATGGGTGCTGTCTTGTTTCCTTTATGTATGAAATGAGTTATGAGTTCAGTTTCTGTAGAGATTGTCAGACATAATTCTGTCCGGTGTTGCCTTGTGAGTTCTTTGATCCAGCGATACCCTCCTTAACCTCTTATTTAAGAGACTAGGATCTAATTGAAAACCCTTCTTATGCAGATTTTGGAGATGAACCCTGAGGATGATGCAGAGGAAGATGGAGCTAATGTCGATCTGGACTCGCAAAGAAAGGGAAAATGTGTTGTTCTGAAAACTTCCACTCGTCAGGTAAGATAATATATCCTCTTATCTCCTCTAGATGAACATCTACAGAATTAACAGTGGTGAAATAGTTGTTTATGCAACTGGCGTAATTTAATCTGTGTGTGAGTCTTGGAAACAAAGATCCCATGAATCTCATTCCTTTAATCGTAATTTTCAGACCATCTTTCTCCCAGTTGTTGGTCTTGTTGATCCTGACAGGTTGAAGCCTGGCGACTTGGTTGGGGTTAACAAAGATAGTTACTTGATTCTGGTTACTTTGCCATCCGAGTACGATTCCAGAGTAAAAGCGATGGAGGTTGATGAAAAACCGACTGAAGACTACAATGATATTGGAGGACTTGAAAAGCAGGCAAGTTTGCAGTTCCTCCTTTCTGGTCTTTGTTTTAAAGTATGTGGTAACATTTTTTAAACTGTCATTACTTGATCAGATACAAGAACTTGTTGAAGCCATAGTTCTCCCTATGACTCATAAAGAGCGCTTCCAAAAGTTGGGCGTCCGCCCACCCAAAGGAGTCCTCCTATATGGTCCTCCTGGGACTGGAAAAACATTGATGGCGCGAGCCTGTGCAGCACAGACAAATGCTACATTCCTGAAATTGGCAGGGCCACAACTTGTGCAGGTATGAAAATCATTGCGGTCATTGTTTATGCTTATAATTTTTCTATTAAATTATGCACTGGATGGAAATAACACCTGCATTCTTATGTATAGATGTTCATTGGAGACGGTGCAAAACTTGTTCGTGATGCTTTCCAGCTTGCGAAGGAGAAAGCCCCTTGCATTATTTTCATTGACGAGATCGATGCAATTGGAACAAAGCGTTTTGATAGGTGTATTATATGTGATGCCATGTCTTACTATCTGTTATATCTTAATCCTGTTGGAAATTCCATAAATCCCAATACTTATTGCTGCTTTCTTCACGGGCTACAGTGAAGTTAGCGGAGACCGTGAAGTTCAGAGGACTATGTTAGAGCTGCTCAATCAGCTTGATGGGTTCAGCA
>CM071865.1:40803184-40820103 GCA_036759665.1 Gynandropsis gynandra | reverse complement strand
GAGGAAGCAGAGGTTTACAGCCCGCTCATCCACAGAAGCGG
Source organism: Gynandropsis gynandra (assembly GCA_036759665.1). Classification (NCBI taxonomy): domain Eukaryota; kingdom Viridiplantae; phylum Streptophyta; class Magnoliopsida; order Brassicales; family Cleomaceae; genus Gynandropsis; species Gynandropsis gynandra. The sequence goes on along the minus strand of CM071865.1, from coordinate 40,820,062 downwards.
AATATCGCTCTATAGCGGATACCGCCGCCGAACTTCGCTGGATCACGTCTCTCTTGACGGAACTTGGTATGCCTATGTCTGAACCACCGGTAATATACTGTGACAATATTGGTGCCACATATCTGAGTGCAAATCCCGTATTACATTCTCGCATGAAGCATTTTGCCTTGGATTATCACTTTGTTCGGCAACAAATCCAAGGCGGCCTCCTCCGAGTATCTCATGTTAGCTCGGCTGATCAGCTTGCGAATTTGCTCACAAAACCCCTATCTCGTCAACCGTTCGTGTCGCTTTGTCACAAGATTGGAATCATCGATGGTGCTCCATCTTGAAGGGGCATATAAGAAGTAGGGACATTTATGTAATTTCTCATTTATTAGGGTTTTCTACTCTTTCTACTTCTTGTATCTATTTATACACCTTGTACTCATTTGATTATTGAATAAGACAAAATCATACCATTCATATGTAACCTACTATAAACATTATATAAAAAGCTATCTTCAAATAATTGTATTATGAAGGGCAAATATAAATATGTTACGATACATGTGTTTACTTTGAACTGTAATTGTAAATGCCTTTTCGGTGTTTTCTCTTCGTAAAAATTCTTAGGATTCATCATTACGGAATGAGAGATCAGATCAAATCCCAACGAGGTTCCTGCGATACAGATTGTAGCCTCCTTAAATGCATCAACGAAGTCCATACGCTCATCAAAATAATAGGTGCATTAAGTCGTTTTATTTTGTGTTAATTGGACTAATTACAACCATTTTTCATTTCATACAATCAAAGGAAAAAACAATCTCGTTGATACTAGATTGTGAGCAAGCGCGTCAAGCCTTGAATAATACCAAAAAAACATTAAAATTGAAAAATCCTAAAGAGAGTTTCTTTGTGTTCCAAATGGCGTCTTTACATGCGATCAGCGTTATCTTGTTGAGGAATTATAAAAACTTCGCTTTGATGCTAGTCAAAATGACAAGAAACTATGATTCAATTTCAAGCACATCCGATCTTCGGTGTGACTCCATAATGTCCTTCACAATCCTGAGTTATAAAGTCAACCTCGAATATTGGTGTCTATAAGGAACATCGTTTAACATAGTATTGATATCTCTTTCAGAATTGGTAACAAACCATTCATTCAAATGCTACTTTTTCTGTTGAAGTGAGCTCTTGAGGTCGACGGCTTCTTTGAGCTTGCGGCCAAGTGCATAGGCAAGTGTTGGAGGGACAGCGTTCCCAATCTGTCGATGTTTGTGCTGAATATTCCCTGAGAATTGATAGCTATCCGGAAAACCCTGTGTTTGATTTTAACACCAAGCCATCAAAAAACAATATTCATCGGCAAAATTGTTCAATCGAATCACCTTGTGGTACAAAGGTGATACCAAACAAATCCAAAATACTTGACAACTCCAAGAGTTTGTGTGTTCACCTGAGATCTTGCACATTCGCGGACGGTGAGAATTCTATCTTGGTCAGGATGGAAACACATTCCCACTTTTCCCATTGGTTGAGGGTCAGTAATTGAAGTTGGGAAATTGCCTTCCCAATCCAACCTCCCGAACAGCCCCTTCCACTGGTTGTGGCGCTTGGCTGTGTTTGGTAGGCACCATGGTATCAAATCTACCAGTTGCCCAGTTGATAATTTGACCTAGAAAGATATGTATTTTAGGATTTTTTTCTTTATCATTGTCAAGAAATTTGGAAGTAAATCAAGAAGTATAAGAAAAACCTTTTCATCTGGAAGATCACGCCAATCAGCACCTGGCCTCTTTGGGATACTCTGACATCGAATGAGATTCAGCTCATTCATCTCTTTAGAAATGTGATCAGTAAGAACAGCCATGTTCCCTCTTATCCTCTTTTGAAACCATGAGATGGGATCACTTTGATACTGAAAGAAAACAGACATCCAGTTTAAAAATCAAACCAGCCAAATGTATGGATAACTTGTTCTAACTTTCTTCAATACCTCCATGTTTGTCTTGGAGGCACCGTTGCCAACTGGTGGAAGATCACCAATAGCATCTCTCACAGTGATTGGACGGAAAGGTGCACCATTTGCAGTACTACGCACAGCAGCATAATGCAAACCCCCAGATAATGAAATCTTCAACTCAGGGACACCAAACACATGCATTGGCTCGGGCCATTCTGGAAGAATCTCATCTGGGGCAGCTGCCCAAATGAATGCTCGTTTGCGGGATTGAGAAACTCCATATGCCCCAGCCTCTAAAATTCCAAATCTTACCTGCACAAAATAAAATAAACATATAATGTTTATGGTATCATTTTTAGTTGTTTCAAAAATCAGACCATTAATTGCTCAAGACACTTCTTTTGTTCTCAACCTCACCCAGAGAGATCACAACATATACAAAACATGATCACACCATATTCATATGAAAGTGCAATCAAACACAGCCAACGTAAACATAATTGTGATATAAATGAAACCAAAAGTTTACCTGATAACCCATTTCAAGAAGTGATGCCAAAGTTAAACGAAATGTCTGTCCTTTGTTGAAGGACACAAAATTTCTGACATTCTCCAAGAGAAAGTACTTCGGCCGGAAATAATCAGCAAAAGATAAGAATGCTAATATCATTTCACACTGAACTTTACTCCAAGTGCTCTGGCTAAACCTGTTCATACCAGAAAATCCCTGCCAAACATAATAGTTAATGTAACTAATCCACCTAGTGACAGACTTTATAAAAGTGCAGCAAACAATCTGAAATAAATACCTGGCATGGAGGACCTCCATTTATGAAATCCACTTGGCCTGGCAATGGCAATGCATTCTTCTCGTCGTCGGCTAGTGAAGCTGCGAGTTCAGCAGCCTCAGGAGTGGAGATACATTCATCTAAATCTCCACATTTCTCCATTATAGCTCTGCAGAAAATACCAGCAATGGATTAGCACATGTAATTAACCATAGAGCTGAATTATGCAGCATTTTGTCACCTTGTTTACCTAAGAATCACATTGCAGTTGTTAACAAATACTGTTGATTCAAGATGATTAAGTTTGAAAGCATCCCCAGCCGGTTGTTCATATTCAATCGCCCACTTCGTTTTAGATACACCTGACATAAGACGCATAAATATGAAAAGTACAATTTGCCCAAGCTTTTGGTACTAGAAACATTCAAATCGTGATGGGAAGAGAAATGTACTACATACCCGCCTGCTCCAGACCCTCAGAAAGACCACCACAACCTGCAAAAATATCGAGTGTAGCCAGTCTCTTCTCTTTGGGTGTCTCTTCTAGGTTAACAATCCCAGAATCAGTTTCTCCTTCTTTACCCTTGCCTTTTTTCTTTCTCAAGGCAGCATCATCCACAACCATTCTAGTAGAGTACTTCAGTTTGGTATTGGCGGGTAACTGTTGTAAGACAAGAATATTTAAATTTACTATAAGGATCACACTGAACAATATATGGTCGGATAAAAGTACATTCAGGGAATTTCCAGGAAATCTAGCTAAAAAGCTGTAAATTAAATTATGCAGTTTAAATTCTGCACTTGTATAATATCAGCAACAAAGAAATATCATTGTATAACAGGATCACGAATCAGCAACAGCAAGTTTTTGAAATATCATTGACAAAGAAATTCTAATGAAATCATATGGATGTATTACAGTTTAATAATAACAATTAGTATATAAATATTTTGAATAAAATTTTAAAAGGTAAAGAGAAAAATTACCTGCTTGAGGGAGCCTTTAACGACATCATATTGATATTCACAAAAGAATATATGATCTGATATAACATATCCACTGCATGATGGCACATCATTTTTCTTTCTGACTTCACATTTCCCTTCTATAGCCTCTGTAGGCAGAACATGTGTTTCTTCACTGTAATAGATCTAAACAAAATTTTCCAAAAAGTATAAAAGAACGAAACATAAGCTTATGAAGAATCCAACAGAAACAACATGCCATGAGTTAAAACATGACTAAATGGACTTGGGAGGGAAGCTTACCTCTTGAATGTCTGAAGTATAGGCCTTCTCAGTGGAAACATCCTCCGGCCTATAAAACCTTCTCGCGTTAACCTCGATGGAACTCAATTCAGCCTTTCTAGTGCCCTTTGGAACGATGATTTCCAATAATTGGCAAATAACATATGCCCGCAGCCCAACATTCCTACCAGCCTTAAAAGTTCCACCCTCTGTCTTCTCTCCAACAAAGTAGTCAGGCTTGACATAGACATAATCATCAGTGGAATATTCAACTCCATTGTAGAGAAATCCTGTCTTGTTAGTGTTGAGTTTGAATATTTCCTTTTTCTCTTCCTCCTCCCTTATCATGCATGATTTGCAGGATCCAGAGCCGACCCCAATATCACCCTGTGGAAGACTAAAGAATGCCCCTCTCTCAGGCCAATATAAGCTTTTGCAATAATACTCAGTTGGCAATTCTTTCCTTTTCCTTTCTTCTGCTCTCGCTTGCTCAAGCTTATCGGCATGAGTGTTCTCTTTCCTGTACTGACTCCCCCATGGCCTTGATCTAATCTCCAAACGAGCTGTTCCCTTTATGTCCTTCAACTCTAAGCTCATACACTCATTTGTTAGAAACAGCTCCCTCTCATTGGCCGCATTTCCGAGAACAGTTTGGCATCCTCTATGCATGAGTCTTCCATGGAACATTTTGCAGCCATCTGTTCTTTCAAACATGTACTCCACAAAATAGATGGCAGGGAGTTCATCTGATTCATCAACTTCCAATAACACTGCACCACCCACTGCCACCGTTTCCCCACCAACAGAGGCTTGCCTATATAGAGGCTCATCAGCAAACGTTTTTCCAATGGGCTCACCATCCCACCTTGTTTCCTTCTTTCCAGAACCTGCCCGAACTTTCCTAAGAGAAAGAGGAGATTTTTCAGCTTTAACTGATTCCTGAAGATCATCTTCAACGTCATCTTCCTCATTTTCATCTTGCTCTCCAGCTTCATCCTCATCCTTTGTCTCTTCATTGACTTGTGCAGAATCCTCTGGAGAGTAATTGGAATAATACTCCCCCCAAATTCTGTTGATCAACCGAGTGGTAGTTGCTTGCATAGCCTTTCTCTTGGATGCCACTGGGGCCATACCTGCCCTTGGATTCAGATTTGGCTCTTTCAGCAATATTTTTTTCTTTTTGACTATCCATTTGGTGTGGTGCCTCTCCTCCATTTTGTTTGCAAGGGTAACAACAAATGGGCATCTATTGACATCCTTGTCTGGGAATTCTGCAAAAAGCTGCAGAATTATTTGCCCATGGACCACCACATATCTCTCTATGACTGCAGGATCGGAGGAAATGTAAGCTTTATCATCCTTCTTGCGTTCTGCCATTTTCTTTATCACATCTGCAAATGAGAGCCTCGCAATTCTACTTTGCTCCTTCAGCAAAGTAATAATGCTAACCGCAAGCCTTGCTGTTTTCATTACAGGTTCGTACCATGGAGCGTACTGCTTTGAAGGTTTCCCAAGTCGATACCTGATCAGAGAAAACCTTAGCCACAAGGAGTAAAAACAAAAAAAAAGGTCAAGAAAAAATTGTCAGATACATCAGAAAAACATACCAGGCCATATCTGTTCGAATTGATATGAAGATCATCGAAGAGCCGAACTCGATCATCCACTCTTTGATTTGACTGAGAAACACAGGCATGCCATCAGGATCCTGGGACGAAGCTCCTGAAGAACGGGACTCCGATTCAAGGCAAAACCCACTTCCATCATCGTCAGTCACTATTCCAGACCCAAAAATTGTGACATCAATATCAGCACAAGGCTTCATCGGAAGAAGCTCCAAGGAAATCAACCTTGAGTCGGAGTTGTACAATGCCCAATCGTGAAGCATACTACGAGGAAGTTGATCAGTGTCATGCACATCATAGTCAGCATCAAAGACTATTAGCTCGTCAGTTTCTTCCTTGGAGTTCTTATAATACGATGGGAGTGGGTAATCACTTGCAATCTCATCTTCGTTGATCTTTATGTAGTATTTGTTTGAAGCAGAAGCTGAGCGGCTATTTTTTCTAGATCTCATTGATTTCCTATACTCCTCATCCTGCAGAACCTTGGCCAGTCTTTCATCCTCCTTAGCGGCATCTGTGCGATCAGATGATATGGCCTTGCTCTTTACATCCAAAGAATTTCCACCAATCTTCAGAGCCCCTGTGGAAGGTTTTGCATCCCTTTGTGCAAAATTTTCGTGATTGCTACTCTCATCTTTGAGAGCAACAAGAACAGGAATCTCACCAAAATTTGCTTCGTTCTTCTTAGCTGTCTCATCCAAACCAGCCAATTGGTTATATATGAATTCGCCTTGGGATATGACAAATTCTTTGATGGCAGCCCCACTGGAAAAACTCTTGCTTCCAATCATCGATCTAACAACTCCTGCTAGCAACTCATCGAGGCTGACATCAGGATCCCCTCCTGAAGACTTAGACAATCTCTTGTACACCTCCACAGAAGCACGTGCCTTCTCAACGAAATAATCAAAGATCTTCTTATAGCTACTTGCAGGTTTCCGACAATCATAATCTGCCAAATCAGTAGAAAGCCAGATTACTGGAGAGCCATCTTCATAGCCAGAGATATTCCAAGTTTCCACCCGACCAAAGGAATGACATCTGATGCCCATTTCAATTTTCTTGTCAGGACTTTCTTCGAATGGCAATATAAGCCCTGTGATGAACATGTCATCGACTTCCAACATCTCCACAGGCTGTGGGACACCGTTTGAATCATGCAAGATGAAATCGGTCAGCCTCCTGTTTGGACGAGCTTCGTCATTCTGACCAGAAGTTAGGCGAATTGCAAGAATTTCCTCCTCCGCATACTGTTCCTTCTTTGATTCAACAATACAAGATGATTGAGACAATCGAACAGATTTTTCCTTGAAATCTGTGCAGGCAGCAGCTCTCCTAGGTCTCCTCCTAGAGGCATCATCTAACTCAGCACCATCTGGAAGACCTCTCTTCTTTGTTTGCCCAGTCTTTTTTGCAGTTCCTTTTTTCCGTTTCTTTGCATCTCCTATCATAAAGAAAAATATTGCAAAATTTAATTGGATTTAAACCATAAGAGATAAAAGATGGAGTTTCAAAAGAAGAAGCCCAAGAAAGTAGAACAGCACATTCACAAACATAAAATAATATGACAGATTGCTTTATTATCACACATTCACAAACATAAAAAAAAAAGTTAACAAAACTACATACACATGCAGCATAAAAAAGATGTTTATACAGCAGAGAGAGCTGAAGCAAATGCAGATAAAAAACTTTGAAATTACATAATCTGGAACCACGTAGTCACACAGAAAGTTAATATGCTTGTACCAAAGGACACAATTTGTTAGTCGAGTGTGCTTTAATAATTTCCCAGGGACTCACACATAGCAAGCGTTTATAACCTGATCACATTATAGAACGTTCTCACTTGTACTCTTCTCTTATTTAATATAATCCACCATCTAAAATAGTGAAAAGTACGACTAGCCATTTTTGAGATTTCTATATTCATAAAAAGTGTCCCCATAACAGGCAATCTAATGCATTATAAGCACATCTCATCCCACATAACAGACACGCTAGATGCACGAATGAAAAATACAAGTACAAAGTGGGATAAAACCTTTGCTTATGTGATACTATTGAGGCATGTACAAAAAGACTAAAGAGTAGAAGTTCCAAATCGTGGCGTACAGACTCATGCAGCAGGTATTTATGCAATGATCCAAGTGATAAAATCTTCCTACCTCACAATCTTCTCAGCAAACAAATTCCAATTTCAACGAACAGATGAAGAATGGTTAATCGTATGTTGATGAATTTGAAACCATGTGTATCTCAACCTCAGTGGCGTGTTTCAGCACATGCTGTAAGCATGCCTCAATGTGTGTTACAAACATGCACATATATGGCTGGACAACAGCGAGCATACACTTATACTGATGTTACCATGGCATACATAAAGATTGATGGGAATAAATCTATATCAGATTCTGAAGACTTATATGAATCAAGAATTTATAGAATAAACGACTTGCAGTCTTCTCTGGGCCAAGAAAACGAATCTCTAAAAGAAGACAAAACATAATTAATTGTATTCAAACAAATTCTAAGATTCATTAGCAAGCATCAACAAACATTGGGAGCAGACCTCAAAGTGCGTAGCAAGCACGCACCAGATACACAATTATAAAATAGATTAAAACAAAGATTTTCTAGTTTTGATTATTTACTGATTATATATTCCTTATATTTCAACATGTTGCAGGTTGTGACGCACATAACAAGCAAACCAGAGAGAGTTACAATCACGCGATAGATATTCAAATGTCGGGTGGATGAAGACAAACATAACATCATTTCTTTGTTACTGAATCATAGATTCCTAAAAATCAACTATGCTGACACGTGTCGCAATCACTCGTGACATAGGCGAGTGTCGTCTATATTGAAAAAATCTATACTTTAAAGTTGGTTAAATCGATCACCCCATATGAAAATTTCCGCCAATTGATGTTTCTTTGCGTCACTACAAAACAGGTCAAGGTTAATCATTCACCAAAACAAAAGCATTCTCTCAGGATAAGAGATATAAAACCACAAATCCCAAAATTCCCCATCTATTAGTTTCAGAAACCCAACCAAAACACATCTGTGGTGACAACCAACAGATGAAACCGCACAAACAATACATGCAACAACAATTCCGAGCACATTTCAGAAAATCAAATCAAACGCACAGAAGCAATCAATCCGAAAACACTGTATGAAATCAAAATAAAATGGTCTAAACCTAGCAAGATGAGAAGAATCACGAACCCCACACTTCAGTCGAAGAAGGAGACGGGAATAGTCGAATCATACCGTGAGTAGAGGCATCAACGACGGCGTTGACGGATTCAGCGGAAATAGCCGCAACGGCGTCATCGGAAGCGGTGGAGGAAGGGTTCAGATGGTTTGCGGATCCCATTGGCAATTAACTATTTTGCAAAAACGATTGGGGACTTGACGAAGAGAGCAAATTTGAGAACCCTAAATACTGTAGCATGAACACTAATGTCTCTCTCGAATAAGCACCGTTTCACTTGTGGTCCTCATGCGCATACTGAGCGGGAGCCAACTTTCTTTTCCCGCCTCCAGGAAATTACAATCATGAATATTTTTACACAAAAAACTTATTTTTTGTTTTTTGTTTTTCATTTTTATTGTTGTTATTTAAATTCTAACTTTTTTTTAGAAACTTTCTCTTTCAATTTTTCTTCTAATCACTTTTTTTAGAAATATATATATCACTAACTGATACTCGTGTAAAATGCGAGAACAAAGTAAATAAAAAACACTGTGCGAAATGATTTTTTATTGAATATATTGAAAGAGTTTATTTATATTTTATATATAAAATTATACGGGAAGAGAAAATTACAAATAATAAAGTATCTTTTAATAGTATTTATAGGATAATATTATTTATATCAGAACATAATATTTGAATTAGCTTAACATTAAGATTCAGTTACCTTGATATTAGGATTCTATAATATTAAGGCATATTTATATATATATCATGTATATAATATCAATACGATTATCATTCTTTCCATATGGTATCAGAGCGTTTGTAGACTAACGTCTCAAACACTATGCCTCTGCTCCCTTTCCTTTTTTATATGTTTCTTCTGTTTTCTTTTCCAAGCATCATAGCACCCACCAGAACCTCTTCCATCCCTCGTGATGATACTCAATCTTCAAACACTGAAACACTACCATGTTCAACCCACAGGAATCACAACGTGTGTTACTCGTGTTACTCATTGTGAATATGACCAACATCACCAAACTCAACACGTCAAATTATTTGACCTGGAGCGTACAAGTTGTTGCTCTCCTCGAAGGCCTCTCTCTTGAATGCTTCATTCAGACAAATTCAGCCGTGCTTGAAGCCACTCTCCTTGTTGATGGCGTATCAACACCAAACCCAAATTTTGTACACTTCAAACAACAAGATCGATTGTTGTTCTCTGTTTTTCTCGGAGCAATCTCTGTTCCTTTGCAGCCTATGGTTGCACGAGTATCATCTATCAGACAAACCTGACAACTTCTGGCCAACACATACGGCAAACCAACTCGTGGCCATGTAAGACAACTCAAAGAGCAACTCAAACACTGCTCCAAAGGCACTTAGTCTATTGAGGATTATATACGATTCGTCAAAACCAAATCTGACAAACTCGCTCTGTTGGGAAAGTCTCTAGATGCAGAAGATCTCCTCGAATACGTCTTTGATGGACTCCTTGAAGAATACAATCATTGATGATGTGAATGCCCGTGACTCGACCATTTCTATGGATGAACTCCATGAAAGGCTGCTGATCCATGAAATTGAAAATAATTATTTTTTATAAACATATGCTCGGATTGTACTCATTGTAATGATTTTTGTAAAAATTTTGTTTATATTTTAGAATAGTTTATATTATTTCAAATATCATGATAACAATATAATGAGATTATATGTAATATTCGATCAACTAAATTCAAATTGTTTTGATTTGTACAAAATGTTTATCACACGATAATTAAATTAGATTGAATGTTTATTAATTTAGACAATATAATATAGATATCATTTTGTGTGAAATTAAGTAATCGTAAATAATCTTCAAAAATACAATACACAAGTGTTTTTATTTAATCCATAAAATTGAAGTAGTAGATTCATATATATATATATATATATATGTTTAAATAAAAATAAAATTATGTATTATATTATGTCATGTGATATACAAATACTTGTTTAAATTATAGAGTAACTAGCACATGAACCCGCGCTTTGCGTAGAGAAGTGTAATATGCGGTATTTATTACTTTGATTTATTAAATACTGTGTAACGAAGACGTAAATGCACGATGCTTTTATGCATTGCCAAAAATTTCTTTGTATACAACTCTAGAATGCATTATACGAACTCCTTCTAATAGGTTTGATGCAATACCACTCGAGGCAACATTTAAAATAATTTGCTTCCGACATCTTATCGCTGCAGATTATGTGCGAGTTCCTACAATAGGTTTGATGCGGTATTTATTACTTTGATTTATTAAATACTGTGTAACGAAGACGTAAATGCACGATGCTTTTATGCATTGCCAAAAATTTCTTTGTATACAACTCTAGAATGCATTATACGAACTCCTTCTAATAGGTTTGATGCAATACCACTCGAGGCAACATTTAAAATAATTTGCTTCCGACATCTTATCTATGTAAACATAATTTCACAATACTTTTAAACATTTGTCGTTTTTGTTGTACATTTACCAACATCATCTAACATAGATAATTTCAATCTTTCTTTATTCTTTTTGCCTTGAAACAATAATATACAGTTGTTCTGGACTAAATAATAGTTTTGGTATACATATATATATTTATATATATTTACTTTATTAATGTTTTGTCTTTGACCGTTATTAATTTTTATTGCAAAACATATCATATCGGATAATTGTTCTCGTTTAAAATAAAATGACAAAGTTGTATTAGTTAAGATTAAAGGAATAATACTTTGTTATCTACGTCAGTTTATGTTATTAGTTTACCTTCTATTATATTATTACTATAGTTATATTATCTGGAATTGTATTCTGTTACAATTTCCAAAATATAGATAAAAATATTACTTCCGGATTCTGTGAAAAAAACATTTTCTAATTTTATATCGAGATTCATTATATCATTTTGTAATAATTTCAAATTCAAATCAAGTTTTAATAATAAACACTGAAAAATCTAAATAAATATTTCTCAATCTCCTTTCAGTAATCTAAATAAATATCATTTTAATTTTAAAGAAAAATGATGATAAATTTTAAGTTTTTAAATTTTTTTATTATTCCAACCTAAGAAGTTTAAATTTTACAAAATTGTGAAATAATTTTAAAAAATATTACATTATTCCAAATAATAAAAAATTGTTAAAATTGAAATTACATCACAATATCCGTAATTATTTTTTTCAAAATAGTACTAATAATTATTAAATTACTATCCTAAATCTAAGTAGAAATGAACAAATTATTAAATTACTATCCTAAATCTAAATAGAAATGAACAAATTATCCGGAAAACCTGTCTTGCTCCGAAACCCGTCACAATCCCTTGAAAAATTACTAGAATAAAATTTTATTATCCCTGAAATGGAATTCGAGTTTTAAAACAACAAACAAAATAATTATATATATATAATAATTACTATATAATTATAATAATTATATATGTATACATAATTATATATATATACATATATATAACGATCTTCTCCCGACGCCGCCGACCTTCTCTCGCCGCCGCATCCGACCTCCCGACGCCATCTCCCACCTCCCGACGCTGCCTCCCACCTTCCGAAGCCGCCTCTCTCCTCCCGACGCCGCCTCCCATCTCCCGACGCCGCCCCCTCCTCCCGAAGCCGCCTCCCTCCTCTTCTTCCTTCCCTTCTCTTTTCCTTTCGTCTCTCTCTCGTCTCTCGTCGACTTCTCGCGAGCACAGACCACAGGAAAAAAACGACAAAGCCCAAAATCTAACGGTTGTTAATGGAGGAAATCTGTCGGTGAGAAAATCCGACCGTTGAAGGGGAGAAAAAACGCGATGATCCGACGGCTAAGTATGCATTCTAGGAATCACAAGCATTTATGAACACAAATGCATGCAAGAAAGAGGTGCGAAAAATGCAAGTCTTGTGGGCCAATGGTAGATGCAATTTATATATATAAGGAAGTTTAATGAGATACCTAAGGAAAGCTTATCTAGGCAAAGAAGGATCATTTAGAGATAGGTTTAACAAAAACATAAGGACCAACGAAAGGAGCCAAACAATTGCACGCCAGTTCCATATGGACATGATCGCCAATTTTTGCAATCAGAATCTCCGACAACAAAATGGAAAATTAGTTGCATACAAACATAAACCAACAATGAGACTATGGTCGCTTCCCATCACCCTTTTAAAGAGATTTGAAAAGTATATCCTAGAAAAATAAAATATGCATACCTTGTTGTCCTGTTGTTCTCATGTATTTATGAAAACAACCCCGAGAACATTTCCATGCTGTTTAAAAAATGGACAAATGTCGAGTCATAACAACAAAAATAAGAAAAAAAAATGTAAACTCAGAATAAAGCACCATAAGATATTTTCCCTGAATATCACAATAAAGTATGTACAATGAGTAAATAAAAAGGGTACATAAATTGCAGGTTGACTATATCATTCCTTGGTATAAAACCAACAAAAAGCTTCACAAAAATACCACGATCAGAAAAGTCGGCAAAAACAACATTAATTAAGTATCGCAAGATGTTTACACATTCCATGTGAAAGGTGAGAAGATAAAAAAATCAAGGCTTAACAATTACTGCATAAAACACATTTAAGCCACCTTAAAATGCTCTCATATCTGTCTTAACAAAAGGAGACAATGAATAAATTAGAAGAACATTAAGTTTACCTACAATTCTAGTGGGAGAATATAAAAAATGCCCTTTTAGGGCTAAAACACTTCAAAACTACCCTCCTAAATCTGATGGAAAAAAAATTGGAGAAAAGATATATGTGCCCTTAATGAAAAACACATACAAAGGAGGGAAAGGTAAATATGAGAAGAGGAAAAACGAAAATTGAGAGGAGGGAAACAAAGTAGAGAGCTATTTCCTTTCATTTTCGAGTGTTTCCCTTATATTTTCGAACGATTTTCTTCAATTCCATTCTCGAGTGATTTCCTTCTATTTTGAGCGGTTTGCAGCAATTTTCGAGCGATTTCCAACAATGTTTCAGTCATTTTCAGTGATTTCCAGCGTTTTCAGCGATTTTCCGGTGATTTTTGGCGATTTCCGACGATTTGTAGGTGAGTTTCAGCGATTTCGACCGTTTTCCGGCGATTTCTGGCAATTTCCGGCGATTTCTGGCAGTTTTTAAGCGATTTCGACCGTTTTCTGGCGATTTCTGGCAGTTTCCGGCGATTTCTGGCAGTTCAAGCGGTCGCACTGGGTAACAGGGTCGGACTGGGTCGCTGGGTCGCAGTGTCGGCTGGGTCGGACTGGGTCACAGGGTCGGATAGGGTCGTTGGGTCGCAGGGTCGGACATGGTCGCAGGGTCGGCAGGGTTGGACAGGGTCGTAGGGTCGCAGGGTCGGACTGGGTCGCAGGGTCGTACTGGGTCGCAGGGTCGTACTGGGTCGCAGGGTCGTACTGGGTCACTGGGTCGCAGGGTCAAACTGGGTAGAAGGGTCGCAGGGGTATTTTGGGAATTTTAGCATTTATAAGGGTATTTTTGAAGCGAAATTTTTTTTTTCAGGAAGGGTATTTTTGAAGTCTTTTAGCCCTAGGAGGGTATTTTTGAAGTTACCCCAATTCTAGTTGTGACTTAATTTAGCCATCTGCGACCAAATATCAACCACATAATGAAATCATACCCTCTTGGCAACTAAGATTTCAAGAGCAACCAAATCAAATTTCCTTAACTGTCATATAACCATCTATAGAAATAAGACCAATAAATTCTTACAAAAATCTGCACATTAGCCTAGAATAGGCACATGAAGTCCAGGAACAATGTCAAATCCATTGATAGTGAGGGTGTTGGTCATAAAGAAGCGAACTTGGTGATTTACAACTGAAACACTTCAAACCAGTGATCATTGAGTTGTTAACCCTACAGGAAATTTGCTGAGAACAAGGCATTTGAAGATACACATCAAACTTAAGAGATGGCTAATGAAGCGAACAAACGGATTCGTACAAAAATATGATGCATCCTTTGCAAGGCTTGTTCGAGATCATTAAACAGAAAGCTTCATGATTCCTTACAAACTAATATATTTTGATCAATATAATAGCATGTGTTTATGGAAACCTCACGTTAATGTCAATAGCAGCAGAGGACAGAGGAGCTACCGTTGCAAAGACTTCTAGCCTGCCAAATCCTAAACACAAAGAGAAATCGTTAACAACATACCTGTTGTATCAATCCCAGTCAGTTAAGACTAAAAAAGGCCGGTAGAGAGAAGCAAATAGGTTTGTCAGATTTGTTGTACCAAACACATAATGCAAAGAAACAAACTTATAGACAAATCAAAGGCAGACCAAACAAAGGACTATGAAGACCGATAAATTATGAAAGACACCATAGAAGCCAAAGGAAACAAAATTGTAGAACATACCTTCGTTGCTTGTGCCTTGAATAAACTCGACAAAAAGAAATCATCATCAAACTCAGATGTTGCTAATCAGTGGCTCATTGGTTCCAAGAAACTCCTTGAGCTTGGACGTTGCAATTGATTCGCGGATGAAATGGTAAAACTCATCTGGTGTTTTGTGTCGAATGGATGGAATCAATAACATGAAACATCCGAGTATTAACCAAAAAAAAAAGGGACAAAGGTCATGGGATAGAGATTGAAACCTGGAAATTGAGGCATGCGAGCAACGATGGAGCTTGAGGCACGTGAGAGAATTTACCTTTGTCGTACCTCTTCCTCCGCGGCAACACCATCGTTGTATGGTTGAAGAAATCTCCCTCACCCTCCGTTCTCTTCTCA
Source organism: Gynandropsis gynandra (assembly GCA_036759665.1). Lineage (NCBI taxonomy): Eukaryota > Viridiplantae > Streptophyta > Magnoliopsida > Brassicales > Cleomaceae > Gynandropsis > Gynandropsis gynandra. Next base: position 40,804,433 of record CM071865.1, on the reverse strand, counting down.
TTCGATTCCGCAGACATCGGTCAGTGTTGAGTTGCCTCCAAGACCTTGAACTTGCTTCCGATTCTAGCTTTCATTGTTGACTGCCGTCTTCGAGCTGTAGGAACAATCCTTTATACAGTATCAATATAATATAATATACAATGAACTTAGAAACAGAAACAAATAAATATAAATACCGAACGTTTGATCGAGGCCTGCTAGCAGTGTCCTAAGACAGAATTTGTTTTCGCCTAGAGGATTCAACGATCACAGAATTGTATTCTGGCGAATCTACTTTGTATTTTGATTTTGTTAGAAGAGAGCAAAACGGATTGATTGTTTCTTCAATGGCAAGTCTCTATTTATAGAGCACTTAGGAGCCAAAATTCGGTTAACCTTGAACATTCATGATTGTTCATAAGGTATATAATATACAATGAATTTAGAAACAGAAACAAATAAATATAAATACCGAACGTTTGATCGAGGCCTGCTAGCAGTGTCCTAAGACAGAATTTGTTTCCGCCTAGAGGATTCAACGATCACAGAATTGTATTCTGGCGAATCTACTTTGTATTTTGATTTTGTTAGAAGAGAGCAAAAAAACGGATTTTTGTTTCTTCAATGGCAAGTCTCTATTTATAGAGCACTTAGGAGCCAAAATTCGGTTAACCTTGAACAGTCATGATCAGTAAATCAAGTCAACAAGTGTCACATATACCATCCCGACACATTTCGATTCTTACGGTTGTGTTCATTTTGGTCCTGAACAAATCCTTCATTCATGAGACTTCTAGATAACTTAGCCATTTCAGTTATCATAGATGCGACCCCACATCAGTCTCGTATAGGTGATGCTAATTATAGCCCGTTTCTATCATCTGTTACCCAGACGCTAGCATCATTAAGAATCCAAAGATTCATCCCTTAAATCATCAACGGATACACACTTCAGCATAGGAATAGTTATAGTAGTGTGTGTCACTATTGAGTCTACCCCAACTAGTTTGCCTATTGAACCTAGACCATGGGATCTCCAATGTTGCCAGGTTAGGTTTCCACCAAGTAATGACTCATTCTATTCGCTTTAATCCTATTCCCCTCGCTGTATACAAAACTTGCTCTCTATTAAGACATTTGGTAAACGGATCCGCTAAGTTTTCCTTTGATTTTATATAATCAATGAAAATAATTTCATTCTTGAGCAAGTCTCGTATTGTATTATGACGTCGCCTTATATGCCTAGATTTGCCATTGTATATTTGGTTTT
>CM071865.1:40792238-40802788 GCA_036759665.1 Gynandropsis gynandra | reverse complement strand
ACCACCCAGTGTAAATACATATCCACTTGTGGACTTACTATTCGTGTTGTTCGAAATCCAATTTGCATCACAATATCCTTCTAACACAGGAGGATATGTCGTGTAGTGCAATCCGTAACTCATCGTATGTTTTAGATATCTCAATACTCTTACTAGTGCCACCCAGTGTTCTTTTCCCGGGTTATGAGAATATCTACTGAGTCGACTTATTGAATATGCCAAATTTGGTCTTGTACAATTCATGATGTACATCAAACTTCCTACAACTTGTGTGTACTCTAGTTGAGATACACTATCACCTTGATTCTTTTTAAGGTGAAATGATGGATCATAGGGAGTTACTATCGGTTTGTCATTGAAGTGTCCAAATTTTCTAAGGACCTTTTCAATATAATGAGACTGTGACAAAATGTAACCTTCTGAACTTCTTAAAATTCGAATTCCGAGTACAAGGTCAGCAAGTCCCATATCTTTCATATCAAAGCAAGAATGTAACATCTTCTTGGTCCGATTTATCACGTCTTTGTTTGTTCCCAAAATAAGCATATCATCGACATAGAGACAAATAATAATATAAGCGTTCTTATACTCTTTTGTATAAACACATTTGTCACATTCGTTTATTTCGAAACCATTTGATAATAATGTATTATCAAATTTCTCATGCCATTGTTTTGGTGCTTGTTTACGTTCGTAGAGAGACTTAATTAATCTACACACCTTATTTTCTTGACCTTTGACAATGAACCCTTCGGGTTGATCCATGTAGATCTCTTCATCTAATTCACCATTCAAAAATATCATTTTCACATCCATTTGGTGGATTTCTAGATTGTGAATTGCTGCTATTGCAATTAATGCTCTTATTGAGGTAATTCTAGACACCGGTGAATATGTGTCAAAGAAATCCATTCCTTCCTTTTGTCGATAACCTTTGGATACTAATCGAGCTTTGTATTTCTCTATAGTTCCGTATGGTTTCATTTTTCTTTTGAATATCCATTTATGCTCAGTTGTTTTGTTACCCGGAGGTAAGTCTACCGATTTCCACGTATTGTTGTGGATAATGGATTCCATTTCACCCTGGATTGCCTCTTTCCAATATGGTGCTTCCGTCGATTCCATAGCAGCCTTATATGTTTGAGGTTCTCCTTCTAACACATAAGTCACAAAGTCATGTCCAAAATCTTTGGCAGTTCTCACACGTTTACTTCTTCTAATATCTAACATTTCTTGTTGAAATGTTGAAGAACTAACATCTTGTGACAAATGTCCATGCACTCTTTTGAATGAGGTTTTATCCTTTAGAGGAAAAACTCCTTCAAAAAATTCTGCTTCTGCAGATTCCATAACCGAATTTCTAGTTATGCCTTCAATTTCGGAATTATGAACCAAAAACCTATGTAGTCTTTGGTCTGAGTTTTGTTCTCTTTGGTAACGGTATTTGGACTTTCGCAAGACAACCCCACACCTTCATTGTCTTATACGTTGGTAATCGACCTTTCCATAACTCATATGGAGATTTATCGCTTGTCTTATGAGGAATTCTATTTAGAACATCATTCGCTGTAAGTACTGCCTCACCCCATAAATTTGTTGGTGCTCCGGAACTTATCAACATTGAGTTTATCATATTCTTCAATGTTCTATTTTTCAGTTCAGCGACTCCATTTTGTTGTGGAGTATATGGTGCAGTTGTTTGATGCACTATTCCTTGCGAAGAACAAAATTCTGCAAAGTCTTTAGATAGATATTCTCCACCTCTATCCGACCTTAAGATTTTTATTCTTTTGTCAAGTTGATTTTCAACTTCCGCTTTGTATTGTTTGAACATACTCAAAGCTTCATCTTTGGTACGTATCAAATAAACATAACAATACTTACTACTATCATCAATGAATGTTATATAGTAATTTTTCCCTCCTCTACTCGGAGTTGCTTGGAAATCACATAAATCCGAATGAACTAAACCAAGTATTTCATTCGATTTTTCTACAGATTTATGTGGATGATTTGTGTACTTTGATTCCACACAAATCTCACATTTCCCTTTTATATTCATTGAACATTTTGGTAAAATACCTAAATTTACCATTCTTTGCAAGGAACGAAAATTTACATGTCCTAGTCTACAATGCCATAAAGAAGATGATGATTCGGTCATATACATAGAAGCAGCGCTTGTGGCTATGTTTTTATTAATAGCATTCGGTACAACATTCAACTTGAAGAGTCCCTCATTTAGGTAACCCTTACCCACAAATATTCCTCCCTTGGAGATTACAAACTTGCCTGACTCGCCCGACTCTTGTGGTAGCAATCTTGTGCTTTGTGTCCACCTTTTCCACACACCCAACAATTCAGAGTAGCCCTTATTCTCAGAGTTTTCTTGAACTCTTGTTTCCTTGGGGCGAGATTTCCAGCATGTGTATCTCGTTTCTTTCCAAACTTTTTCCTCTTCGACTTCATCTTAGCCATGTTAGCGTTTGCTTCCATGGAGGCCATATCTGCCTTATCACCAATGCGATTGTTCTCTTCAATACGGAGTTTGAGAACCAACTCTTCAAGACTCATATCCACGGTTATATGCTTGAGATAAGTTTTAAAATCCTTCCATGAAGGAGGTAACTTCTCAATGAAAGTACTTACTATGAAAGCAAATGGTAAAGTCATACCTTCCTCATCTAACTCATGAATAATGACTTGTAATTCCTCCACTTGCTTGACAACCGATTTTCCATCGATCATTTTGAAGTTTAGGAATTTACCAGTCACGAATCTTTTTGAAGATGCCACTTCTGTCTTGTATTGTTTGTCCAAGGCCATCCACAATTCACGTACAGTATTATACTTAGCGTATATATCGTACAGTGAATCATCAAGAGCATTCAGAATGTAGTTTTTACAGTTAAACTCATTCTCATTCCATCCTTGAATGGATTTCTCTCTTTCACCTTTTGTTCAGGAATCGCTCCTTCACTTTCTATGAAAGGTTCAGGAGCCATCGCATTGAGTACATAAGCGACTCGAAGGGTTGACAGGTAGAACAACATGTTTTGTTGCCAACGCCTGAAATCTTTCCCCTGAAACTTCTCAGATTTCTCAACATGGTTGTTTTTCGACATAGATTGTTCCATAGCTACGAAAGTAAGACGAGACAAATTCTGTCTTAGATTGTAGGAACAATCCTTTATACAATATCAATATAATATAATATACAATGAACTTAGAAACAGAAACAAATAAATATAAATACCGAAAGTTTGATCGAGGCCTACTAGCAGTGTCCTAAGACAGAATTTGTTTCCGCCTAGAGGATTCAACGATCACAGAATTGTATTCTGGCGAATCTACTTTGTATTTTGATTTTGTTAGAAGAGAGCAAAACGGATTGATTGTTTCTTCAATGGCAAGTCTCTATTTATAGAGCACTTAGGAGCCAAAATTCGGTTAACCTTGAACAGTCATGATTGTTCATAAGGTTGTGACTGTTGATGGAAGGATTGTGTCTCTTCGGTTCAAATTTGAAGGGTTGTGTCTCTTCAGTTCAAATTCAAAGGGTTGTGTCTCTTTGTTTAAATCCGAAGGGTTGTATCTCTTCGATTTAAATCCGCAGGGTTGTGTCTCTTCGATTTAAATTCGAAGGTTGTGTCTCTTCGATTCAAATCCGCAGGGTTGTGTCTCTTCGATTTAAATTCGAAGGGTTGTGTCTCTTCGATTCAAATCCGAAGTGTTGTGTCTCTTCGTTTAATAGTTGCATCCCTTCACATTCCCTCTCTCTTCATTTTTCTATCACGAGCAACAAACATAGGTTCACCCCTCTTCGAGCCACAAACATAGGTTCACCCTCGCCATCAGTTTGCCGCTCATTCTTATCCTTCGCGGTAGAAGCTGTCCAATGCATCCCTCGCCTTAAGTGTCAGAAACCAAAAATCAGCTCATCGTTACTAAGAAACCAACAAAGCGCGGACTCGAAGAGGAGGAAAAATAATAGGAGAGGATCACCGAACCAACAAATTACCTCGACCCTATTCTTCACGATAGAAGCACCAAAGCCATCGCAGAATGGAGTAAAAAGGCCGGATCAAGTCTCTGCAAGTCATGTTTTCTGTTGCCTCAACTATTCGGAGATCCTATCTCAGATCTCCCGCCGGAGATATTCTCCGGTGAGCGGTTTGTGAGAAAGAGTAAAAGAACAAATGATTGAGCGATTTCGTCGTTGTGACGTACATGATGGGGGAGTCTTTGGCTAATAAGGATCAACCTTTCCATTCCTTCACCGTGAGTGAATTTTAGAAGGGAAATTATTGATAGGTTACACAGATACATTGTATGAAGAAGCATAATGACTTAAATTTTTTTTTGAGCATTTTTAGTTTTTGTGGGAAGTTCTAAAGTACAAAAACAATTTTGAGCATTTTTAGTTTTTGTATGAAGACGCGTAATATTAGGTTTTATGTTTTATTGTAATAAAAAACTATTATCGAAGGGGTTTTGAGATTGTGGTATATTTTAAAAAATATTATACGTGCACGAAGACACCGTCGTCGTCCGTCCGGATCGAGTCGGGTTGGGTTTTACCCGACCGAAGACTTTTTTTTGTGAATTTTCGATAACTTCCAAAAGATTTTTTCAATTCAACGTGACGAAACACATAGCAGAGTTAGTTGTGGGAGTGTACGAGTTATTTGTGGATCCCTTTTTCGTGAATGCACCCGCGAATGCACGTGTTCGAGGGGTTGTTGTGTTAACAATAGGAGCGATCGGTATACGGTTGCACCACGGTTTAACACAATATATTGAAAATGTATTGGAAATGAGGGTTTTAGACGGAGAAGAAGGAGAAATACCGAGGGAGATGGTTCTAGATGAAAGGAATTGGAGGATAGAGTATGAAGACCTAAAACTTTACTTTTGGTGTGAGTACGATGTTTTGTCCTCCTATGATCATAAGAGAAAAAAACACCATTAACAATGCATTTTATATAATATATTGTTATATCTTTAAAGTCAAGATTGTCATCCAAATATAAATCTACATATATAAAAGTTTTTGTAAACGATGGTTTCTCGTGAAGTTACCTAAACAAGCAAGCACTGTTTTTATTCTTTTTGTTTTGTTTTTTGTTTTTTAATTAATTATTTAATTAATTAGTTTTATTTTTTTTTCAATCCCACTTTTTCACGACTCAATATTTTATTGTTCCTATATTTTGAAGAAGACTCGCCATCTTCTCTTTCTCAACCTCTTCATCTTCTTTTCCATGTACAATTTTTTGAGGAAGACTCAATATTTAGTTTTATTTTCTTGTTCTTTGATTCGATTCCATTTGTCTCCTCAAACCAAATGTCTGCCTCCCCAAAATTGTAAAGACTTGCTACGTAAGTCTATGTTGCACGATTTTTTTATGAGGTTTCTCACAAGAGAAAAACCCTAATTGTGTTGACTTCCAGTGCTTCTCTCAACGTTCCTTGAATGTAAGCAAGAGGTGTGGGAACGACAACCTCTTTGGTAATAGATTAGAAAATCTATAGAATCCATGATCTATGTTCGCCTTGTTTTATTCGATTTTGTGTCTGTTCGAATTCGACATGAATTTGTATGGAGATTCTATTCTTTTTCTTTGGATTCTGTAAGAACAAAAGATCTTTGTTGGATCGTCCATTCACAGAGATCTTCATCGATCTTACTAAGGTAGTGCTCGAGGAACTTTCACGTAAGTTTTATATTTTTAATAGAATAAAACAGTTTCTTAGTGCTTCAAGGGGAACAATGAATCTCAAGATACAGTTTGTTGCCTTCTCGAGTATGTTGTGTCATTGTGAAGTATATCCCCGCCTTGGATAGAAGACGTAAGAAACTCACTTATAAGGTTGTAATCCATCTCGTTCTGGATTTCTCTGGAGGGTTTTCAATGTTCTTATCGTTGTTCCTTTAAAATAGATTGTAGTTTAGGTTATCCTAAATTCAGTTCTTGTTTGGATCTTTTACGATTTACTCAATTTCTGCATTCAAAGAAATCGTTCATCGTATGATGTGAAAATGGAGAATATGATTCTGGACACAAACATGAGTCTGAAAAATATAAAACTCTGGAGTTTCTTGGGTGGGAGCACAAAATCCGAAAGACATGACAAGTGAAACTGGTCCTCTCGGATACATAGCTCCAGAGGTACAATCTTACTTACACTCTCTTGCACTTCTCATTGTAACTTTCTTAATATGTATCACCATAAACTATTTGATTAGGTTATTAACTAGAAGCCCTACAACAAAAGTTGCAACGTTTTTTAGAATATTTGCTTGTCAGAATTATATGTTAAGCTGAATTTTCTGTTATATTCCTTCAGGATTGGTGGATCCATCAAGGAAGAAACAAACATTTGGAAAGAAATAATGGATAGGATTTTCTTGCCTTCTTTTTAATGCCTAAGTATCATCAGCCTATAATGCAGCCATAATAATCTTCATTAATCTCAGCAAGATTACATAGAAGGCTAAATTCTTGCAGTCCTTGGCTAGGGTGTTGAGAACATGTTCATGTTGTTGTAAATCGATACAAACTTCGACTATGGTAAGTTGCTTATATGTTTTCCTTGCTTAAATTTATTTGTTGTTTGAGAAATAAATAGTTTTTGTTCTTCAAGATGAGTTGGAATACAATTGTAAATCTTTTCTTCGACGTCATATATTGCAACTCACTTATACTGTTATATATTACATGTTTTCTCACTTATCTTCATGTTAATTTTAGGCGGCTACCTTATGAATAAAAAAATAATTGGTCATCTACGAAATGGATGCATGTCATTGAGATAACGTCTTAGATCAAATTGATTTCACTTATGCTCTCTCCCTCTCTCTATCTCTCTCAATAACTTTACTAATATTTCACCTAAAATTCCACTCAATTTTTCATGAATGTTCTTGAAATTTGTTATGTGATAATTATAAAACAATATAACATGTAAAAATTTGATATTTATGCATATTGATGATCTTATGCATCAATGAATTGGAATACATATTGCTTTTTCATTGTTTGATTTTTATGTTATTGATTTTAGCCATTATGTGGTCTCTATTTCCCGAGAATGTCTTTCTATAGGTTTAACTCATGGATAATGTGGGGCCACTAGCTTAACTTAGAGAGTGTTCATAAATTCTATTGCATTTCATGTTTTCCCTTTGAAGTTTTTTTTATTATCTCTATATTGATTGCATCAAATGGAACTCTCTTGGTTGGATAAGATATTGGCGTTCACCTAATTCTCCATGTTTGAACAAATGGGATTTTTTCGAGATTCTAATTGATGTTATGTTATTCGAAGTGAATTGCACATACTAGGAACAAATGGGTGTTCATCTCCAAGATCAGCTATCTAGAAATAGTCATGTTTTTTTAGTTAAGGTTTGAAAAGTGATTGAAATAGTCGTTTGTTTATTCATCACAACAGTCATCTCCGATGTCTCACTTTGTCTCATGCCACTCTAATTGATTTTTGTGGGACTTCAGTATTAGCTTCATGAGTCTTTATTTTTATCATTGCAATCAACTAATGCAAAAGCAGAATTGGGTTCATGATCATAACAACTAGAGGATTTCCACTAGAAATGGTGACATTGGAGAACGACCCAAGAACAACCTTGATCATTTTATCTTTTCTATAATTTCCTATTTTTTTGAAATTTTTTAATTCCTTGATTACATAACATATATGGCATGGATTATTTGTAAAGGGATATGATGAAATGAAGCTTAATATTTGAAAGAGTGGTAGACTCAATCAATGGACAAAGAGCCAGTTATCTCAACAACTGAGGTTTACAATTCATAGTTTTGGTTCTTATCACAATCCCTTGGTGAGATGCAGTAACAAAATAATTATGAATCATTTGCACATAGAAGAACTATTTTCACGACTAATAACATTGGACGGTTTTTTTCATTCTAATAGAACCAACAACTAAAAATAGTATCAAAATAATATATTCGATGCAAAGAACACTATAGAAGATGATGACGATGACTAAGCCGGAAGCAGAGAAAAAGAAGAAGATAGAAGAATACTGGAAGCAGGAGAAAAGAAAGAAGATAGAAGAATGCTTCCTAAAAGGAAACAAATTTGGATAGTTTTAGAATTTTTAGTTGAAAATGTAAGTTTTTTTTATTTATATAGGGACGATCTCTAATCATTAAGACTTTGAGTGGGCTTATCAAATTTGGTTAGTTGATAGGTTGTTTTTTTGTTAAAGATGTGATCTATATAATTATAAGGGTAATTTACAGAGAGTTTTAGTAGGGCACCTTTCACAATACAAAAGGAGACATAAACCCCATGTTTGGGACCACCATTACTACCACATACAAAAATGTGGAGCTTCACTCGACAAAGAGAGATGGATTACGCGACTATGCCAAAGGAGAAGAAGATGATTTTCCTGGTTTGGGGCCAATCCTGTAGAGAGAAGAGACAGTCCCTGATTCTCCGATCAACCATTTCTCGGAGGGAGTTTATAGATGAGCTACGGCTACTATGCAACTTGGCGTTACGTTCGCACAATAGAGAATAGACACAAATTTGCATGATGATCTTTAGGAGAACCACGAGTTGAGGAGGTCGGTTGGCTTGTGTAGGATTGATTTCAATTGCGGAAGCGTGTTTTATCAACCCGAATTTTAGATCTAGTCATGTTCGGATTAGTTTTTACAGATCTCAACGATAAACAAATTTAGAAACAGTTTCTGTGATACCTGTTGCGTTGAAATCGATGATCGGATGTGAGGCTTGATGGTACAAGCCCTCTACGCGTATCCACACCGAGATCGGGATCTGCCTTCAACCTTTGGTGCGGAATTTCCGATGAACGAAACTGTTTCGTTCTTCTTTTTCTTTTGACGGCTATTAGGGTTTTTTTTTGTGATTCTGTAAAACTGATAACGAAAACCTAATTTTCGTTTCTTATATAATTATTAACTTTTAATAATTATAATTTTAACCCGAGACTATTCAAATATTACATAACAGGCATATAACTTTCAATCTCCCACTTGCCTTTACGTAATATTTCAAATAGTTGAAATACATGTATCTCCATACACATATTTGCGTGTACATCTTATGTACTAACCCAAAAGAAAAATCAAATACAATTATATTCTTCGGTGCTAGCGGATGAATATAACTGCATTCCACACTGATTGTCTAACAATCACAAGCAGATACCGAGACACTCGTATGCGTGTGACCTCGTAGGTTCATCACTAAACTGGTAGTTAATTAAGACTAATTAACTAATCGAGGTTGGCGTCTAGCAACACTCCTCAACGACCAGCTAGTGTGTGAAGTAACATCCTTACTCTGTAGAACCATGGTAGAAGGATAATATTATTATTTCCCTCCGTCTTTACAGCTCCGGATAATCCTAGGACATGGTCTGACTGTCAAGTCCTAATAGATTATCAACTATGTTTCATGCCTAACATAACTGACTGGTGAATGATCGCAAGAAACTCTTTTCTTCTCTCATTCAAATGCCCTGGCCAAGGTCTTTCAGTCATTATGTTGCTGACAACATAGAGCTCAAACTCTTTACCTAGAGTTGACGGATTCCATCTTGATCAATCACTAACTGCACAAGCATCTAATCATTCCCAATATCCTTTCAACTTACATCCCAAGGCATAAGGTGTCCAGTATCAAAGAATGGTAGATAACTTGTCAGTTACCATGTTGATCTCAGGTCTAAGGAAATTATAATATTCCTATCCTTCCAGAGAAATTCCTATTGACAGTTCAATGGTAATGTAACCATTAGGAATTCTCCCTTTGGGTCTGTTCAATTATCACATCTCTATGTGCATCATCCATGCATGTGATTTAGTAAAAGAGATCTACTAATTTCTATCAAATAGAAACCATCACATCCATGTTGATCTATCCGGATTACTAATGTCCAATTAGTTATCCTATGATCAAGAACGATTTAGATTAAGTTTTTACCAAAACTTGACTCTCTTTATCATGATCTCTATCATGATGACAAGTTTCTAAACTTAATCATGGACTCTATCATACTAGGTATGAAAATATATACACATATATATTATGCAAATATCATCAAAATGATAAAAGAATGCCATTTTTTTTATTCACAAGTGTTCAAAAATATATGACATAAAATTAGCTCTTAAATAGTTACAACAATTGTACTATTCCTAGAATTAATTCCAGCATGTCATGTTCTTCAATCCAATCATCAACTTGTGCTTGTCAAACTCATTTGAACCAAGCGCCTGTGTGAGTGGATCTGCTGCATTTTCTTTTCCTTATACCTTCTGGATTTGAACGTCCCCACGCTCAACGATTTTCCTTATTAGATGGTACTTCCGCAGAACATGCTTTGATCTTTTATGAGATCTTGGTTCCTTCGCCTGGGCTATTGCCCCGGTATTATCACATAATAGAGGAACTGGTTCCTTTATCGAAGGTACCACACCAAGTTCAGTTATGAACTTTCTCATCTAGACCGCTTCCTTAGCAGCTTT
>CM071865.1:40750925-40771873 GCA_036759665.1 Gynandropsis gynandra | reverse complement strand
GGGTCGGAAAGGTCGCAATGGTCGGAAGGGTCGCAATGGTCGGAAGGGTCGCACGGGTCTAACATATTTTGATTTGAGCTGTACTTTCAAAATTTTATTCATATTATTTGTAAATAATTTGTAAATAATAAATTAGTATCGCAGGGGTCCAAGGGTCGTAGAAGGATAAGGGTCATAGGGGTCCAAGGGTCGCAGAAGGACAAGGGTCGCAGAGGGACAAGGGTCGCAAGGGTCCAAGGATCGCAGAGGAACAAGGGTCGAAGAGGGACAAGGGTCGCAGGGGTCCAAAGGTCGGAGAGGAACAAGGATCGCAGAGGGACAAGGGTCGCAGGGTCAAACTGGGTCGCTGGGTCGAATTGGGTCGTAAGGTCGTAGGGGTATTTTGGGAATTGTAACATTTAAGGGTATTTTTGAAGTTAAAATTTTTTTCTTTTTCGGGAAGGGTATTTTTGAAGTATTTTAGCCCTACGAAGGTATTTTTGAAATTAGGGCAAAATCGGGTCAAAATCGGATAAGTTAATATTAACAAATAATTAATGGATAAATAACGGATGAAGTTTTAGGTAGAATTTTTTATAGTTGAGGGAGAAATGAATTGAAAGAAAGAATCGAATGAAAGTCAAAATAAAAAAATAAAATTAAAACATTATTTTTGAGGGGAAATATATTGTTTTTTTATGATTACATATATTACTAAAATAAATGACATTATATATTTTATTATCTCTTATGCCGGAAGGAAACTTGTTCTTCTGTCAATATTCCATTTCCTCTCGGACATCGCTCACTAACGACTTCACCACGAGAGGATGGGCCTGCACGCAACAACCCAAAATCTGAGTCAACAAGAAATATCTCAAATTGAGCCGAAACATGCATAAACATATAAAGGCAGCCAATAAAACAGTGCCAGCAACACAATGCACTATTCAGCTTAGTCTATCTTTTAAGATAAAAATATGTGAATGTCTATATTTCAAACCTGATATTTATTATTTATTGTAGCTTAAGTGTTCTATTTGTTAATAAATAGACAATACTCCACCTTAAATATACATATTTGATAAACACTTATATATTTCATATATATGTTCCTTTCATCTTTTATTATTAATATATCTTATATATTTTTCTGTCTCCTTTACTCGATATACTTTTAGTATATTATCATCACGATTATATCTATATTTTTTAGAGTAAAAAAGAATATATAAAAGTAATACATTGTATATAATTTTTTAAGTTAATATTTTACGATTTCAGTTTCGATTAATAATTGACTTCAAATAAAAATATATAGATAAGAACAATAAATTTGGCTCATAATATATCTATATCATATTATATAAACACCGCATATTATATCATATCATATATATTTTGCGAACTATAAATTTCCATATGTGATATATTAATATCATATTATATAGACCTCACGAATTCACGATTATAATATAAATATATCATATTATATAGAATTTGCAGACTAAATCTCATTTATGATATAACTATATCATATTATATAATTTCGCGAACTAAATCTCTGTCATAATATATACATATATCATATTATATCGACTTTACTGATTCAACCATCGGTCAATAGTATGAATATTTCTAAATATATGTGACACCATAATATACTGATAATGTTCGAATGCGACAATAATATTGATACAGATACTCCTCATTTCATAACAAACTAATCAGTTTTTGTTAATGAGAAATCATTAAACTCGTCTTTTGGTTTTACCTCGATCCCAGCAATAAACTAGAACTGTTGGCATGGTAACGAAAGTGGACGTGGGCGTTATTAATATTGAGACCATGGATCATGAGGCCATGGATGAGAAAGATATCAAGGTTTTCAACCATATAATTTTTTCGTAATGTAGATATAAACATAATGAAATATCATAGAAAATGAAAAGTGTGATGGAAATAAAAGGCGATGCAAAAATATTTATTCTCATTGTGGTATAAATGGTTATTGGTCACACTGCATGAGACACTAAGCAATCTCGTTGACTTATATTAGCAATCACAAAAGAACAAAATAAAAAATATTCAAACAAACTTTGTTTCCGATAATACTAATAATTTTTTTGAATATAAAAGTGATGAAACTCACTTGAATGTCATATGTTCAAGTAACCATGGAAAATCCATATTTAGCTTGTCTAGAGGACCCATCACAGACTCAAGAGTGCCTTCCTCACTTGACCATGGAGAGGAACTATCAAGTCTCTCAACCTCTTTCATTGAAGAGGAGACCAAAAGTCATCGAGTCATCAACACTAATACGAGACAATTATTACTGTTATTATAAGGAATGAAGATTTTTTGAGTGATGGATCGGGTATGAAAAAGCAAACACCTTGCTTACCTTGCTTCTAAAATGGCAGGTTTAACAATCAAAGGTGAATACGTCTAGCATTCATGTGACCATCTCATTGTATCGTGGCTTATTCATAGATCAAAAAGTGCATTATAAATTATCGTAGAATCAAACATCACATGGTTTATTTGGATTCATTATTATGAAGCTGGGAACTGCAAGAAGAGACCATATGAGATTCTTTCTACGTTCGGTTCAACAAGAAGTTTCTTTGCTTCTTCGTAGAGCTTTTGTTCCTCATTCATAGTCCCATTCCATTTTATTTCTTGTTGCATTTTTCGGGATAGTGAAAGAAAATATAAGACGCTAATGGACAATTTTCATTACAAAAAAGTACGACATTATCAATAGACGCATCAACGGATTTGTCCATTGATAGGAATTTCAAACGGATTGTAAGAGATGCCCGAAAATTTTCAACGATCACATATCTATTGCAATCCTTCGCAATTGTCAAAGGACGAGCAACAAATGCAATATGTTGCAAACATTCGTTGAAACACCGTTAGAAAACCAAAAAAATTGGCCAAAAAATATCTGTTGCAATATGCAACGGATTTCTGTTGATAATGACAACGAATGACCGTTAAAATTGCAAATTTTCATGTTGCGTTGGAGTATTTCAACGTGACATTTCAACCAGCATCCGTTGAGGATTCCAACGGATGTCCGTTCAAAAAATCTATTTATTGATCGAAATCAAGGCTTCTACCATAGAGCCATAAAAAATATATTTTCAAAAACATGTCGTCTTCTTCAAATAGATATATACATAGATCGAGAGAGTAGATTTATAGAAGAAAAGATCCAATAACCGAGGAAGTTACTCAAGAATTTTTACACGGATTGGAGCAGTTTCATGAGTTTTACATCGATACAACATTTGTATCAAGAACGGGGGACAATGTTATTCCCCTACGAAAGATGCAAAAATATGAAGTATCAAAGTAAACAATTTTTTGCAAACATCTTTATAAGGTGGGTTTCATAGAGAATTACGAAATTCGGTTATTTCACGGTGAAAATTATGGCGTTAGAGATATTATGTAAGAAGCACAAGAAATAGAAAGAAATGAAAAAGTTGTTTATGAAGCATCGACGACCAATCCATATGTGGAAATGATGTTAGATGTTTTTCCTGGAGTTGTTGAACAACCGCATGAAGAAATACCGAACAATGAGGCACGACGATTTTTTAACCTATTGGATTCGACGATACAATCTATATATGAAGGTTGTCATGAAGGTTAGTCTCATTTATCTTTGTCCTCAATAGTGATGACTATAAAAACAGACTATAAAGTTGCTGAAAATTGCATGCATGAATATTTACCGGAAAATAATCAAGCTTTCGAGACATATTACGAATCAAAGAATGTTTTAAAAGAATTGGGAATGCCACATGAGAAAATTGATGTTTGTAGAAACAATTGCATTTTTTTCGGAAATGATAAAAACTTGTTGGAATGTAAATTTTGCAGTGCAAGCACATTTCGACCAAAGAAACCATCTTCATGTAAATATGTAACATACAAAAAATATTCTATATGTGTATAGCAAACAGATTGAGAAGGTTATTTTAATCGAAAAAGACCGCTGCAACAACTAGATGACATGCAAAACACTCAACGGGCGAAGGGATAATGCAATATCCATTGGATAGTAAAGCTTGGAAAGATTTTAATGAAATATTTATCGAGTTCACGTATGAAACGAGAAATGTTTATCTTTGCCTGTGCACCGATGATTTTAGTCCATATGGATAATCTGAAAGTCAATATTCTCTATGGTCGGTGATTTTGTCTCAGTATAATTTGCCTCCCGATATGTGTTTGAAAAGAGAAATAATGTTTCTGATGTTGCTGATTCCAAAACCAGAACATCCGAAGAAAAGTTTCGATGTTTTTTGCAGCCTTTAATTCATGAATTAAGAAGTTTGTGGAACTATGAAATTCTTTCTTATGACGTGAGGAGGAAATAAAATTTCACATTGAAAGTTTTCCATATTGTATAGATGATACAAATCTATTTCCTGCCTATGGAATGTTATCTGCATGGAGCACGCACGGGAGATTGTATGTCCATACTGTATGGATGATACAAATTCATTTCGACTAGTACATAATAAGAAACCATGTTGGTTTGATTGTTATAGAAGATTTCTTCCCCATAGACATGCTTTTAGAAAAGATAAAAATATTTTCGAAAGAACGTGGTACAAAAAGAAGAGGCACCGTGCATGCAAACTAGAATTCAAATCTTTTATGAACGGTTAAATACAATGGGATATGCACAAGAATCGATAGAGTACGGTGAAAATCGTGGGCATCGAAAACCGAAAGGCCAACTTGAATGGCATAACTGGTATAAACGTAGTATCTTTTGGGAACTACCATATTGGAAATCACTGATATTACGTCATAATTTGGATGTTATGCATATATAAACGTATATTCGTACATCATATATATATATAAATAAAATGTTAAAGTATTCATTTGTTTTTTTATGTTATATAGGTCAAATGTTCTAATGAGAGATATCCTACCTCGTTAAAAGATTTTGGCTAATGGTCCTGCACAAAATATTGTGTTGCTAATTTTTTTTATTCGTGGATGCACATTCCACACGTACAAACACAGAAAACGTCGAAGCAAATACAATTACGACGTTTACATTAATAGTAAAATTTAGGGTGATAATTTATAAACACGATGGATACTAGGCGCTGTGCGTATCGACCCATGCAGTGCTATAGCTAACGCGTTAAGTATCCCGCTTGGGGAGTATGTTCGCAAGAATAAAACTCAAAAGAATTGACGGGGGCCCGCACAAGAGGTGGAGCATGTGGTTTAATTCGATGAAAAGCGAAGAACCTTATCAGGGCTTGACATGACGCAAATCCTCCTGAAAGAGAGGGGTGCCTTCGGGAACACATACACATGTGGTGCATGGCTGTCATCAGCTCGTGCCGTAAGGTGTTGGTTTAAGTCCCGTAACGAGCGCAACCCTCGTGTTTAGTTGCCACCGTTGAGTTTGGAACCCTGAACAGACTGCTGACCATTTTGAAACAAATCCTATAGGTGAAATATCTCAGTCTCATTAGATCGAAGATAGGAGTGGTGGGTCGTAGTTAAGACCAAGCCACGAGGAGTTATAAGCATAGATGAAAAAGAAGACCCGTTGCAAACCGATCACTCGAAGCCAGTACGATTAATTAATACAGATAATCGGGAGGAGATTCTCATAAGAAATGACATACATGGAGAATACATACGTGATTATGAAGACATTGAATAAAAAAATACAGAACATAAAAATTGTGATGAATTCAATGAATAATTGAAGGTACACTCGTTAATCGAAGAATCTACCGAAGAAGAAATGTGAATTATTTAATTGTAATATATAACTTTATCTCACTTGTTAAAATTATTTTTTAACTTAATATATTTAAGTTTAAATGGGCATTCGTTGGCAATGACAACGAAAGCCCGTTAAAATATTAAATTATGCTCGATACTTACAAAATTTTCAGGATTTTCAATTTTTCAATGGGTATATGTTAGGAAAACGCAACGGATGCCCGTTGTGAGTTTTCAAGTGGCCAAAAAATTCCCGTTGAGACTTTTCAGGTTTCCAACGGATGACCGTTGATAGACGCCAATGGACACCCGTTGGTCGGGTGCAACGGATGGCCGTTGCAAAGTGTCATCATGGCTATCTTATGCCTACAACATCGATTTTGGTTCTCAACGGGCATCTGTTGGAACTTGCAACTGATTCCCATTGAAAAGGGAGACATACCATCATTTTGTCGTTCGTTGCCTCAGGAGCATGCGCTGCCAACGGGCATCCGTTGCAGTTTCCAACGGATGCCCATTGAGAATCCAACATCGCGTCAATTAATTGCGTTCATTGAGTTGATGTGATTTACGATGGGCCGTTGGAAATTTTTGTATATCAGCTGTTGAAAAATTCATTTTTCAACATAATTCTAAAACAAATTTTCTCTCAAACTAAAAACCTCTCATACATTTAAACACAAAAACACAATGAGAACTAGATAATTCATCGGTTACAATGGTATGTTGGCAGATTCAGTAGGAACCCTGCCACCGCCTCCACCGCCACCATATCGGTCTCTATCACCTATATCAACACCACCAATATTTGATGAAGACGATGATATGGTGGACATAAATGCATTGATCGATAATTTCGATGGGTGTCCTTCTGTCCCGATTATCGATCTTGAACGTCTTGACGAGACGTTATGGTAAGATTTTAATTCATATTGTATTTAATTATAAATATTATCTAATCATTTCATTTTCACGTGCAGGTTTGATGTTGACGATGTTCTGAAACCTACGAACAACAACATCATCCATGGATCGCTATAAGATCGATTATATTATTCTTTGCAGGTGACGCCAGAAGTTCTACACCGCCAGTGGTGGTGTACATTCATCGTAAGTAATTTTAGTATAAAATTTCACTTTTAAATTATTATTTAATTTTATTGATAAACTAATTTCTTGTAATTTAATTTTGCTGCGCGCATATAGGTGACAGAAGAAGGATACGTCATACATCTACACAGCGTGGATGCACGACATGCTAGCCCGATTACGTTTGATTATGAACAACTCCAAGCACAACTATTATAAGAAAAAAAGTCAAACCGAGATGGATAATGGATGAGGTATTCAACCAACTTGTCCAACATTGGGAGTCTGAGGATATCAAGGCCAAGAGCGAGAAGGCAACAAAATATCGGTACGGCGAGAAAGTTCCCGGAGATGGTCCGTATTGCCATACTCCGGAATTAAAATCATTCCCAAAATGAAAGAAAAATTGGTAAAATTTTTTTATTCATTATTTAATGTTTATTTTTATATAAAATTTTGACCTAATTATATTACTATAATGTAACAGATGCGGGTGATGGGAAGAGAAACGACTCTTCTTGAGCTCGTTGTAGAAACCCACACCAAGAAAAAGTCCATCGTCGGGAAAGAGAGCGATGAACCTAAACTCGTCGACCCTCGGGCAGAATAGACCGTGAAAGCAGTGACGGAGAAGATTACACAACAATCACAAGCTTGTGGTTCAATGGATATATCCATTACACCCCCGTTGAAAGTTATCAATGGATATTATCCATTGCACGCCCGTTGTAAATCGCAAGAGATGCGGATTTTCAATGACCGATTTCCAACGGCTCGAAATTCGTTGTAGTCCGTTGGAAATCATTATTTTCAACGGAAATATAGTCATTTCCAATGGATATATCCATTGGAAATGATCTTTTTTGTGGTGTGTTATTGGGTTGTTTAAATATCTTTTCACGGTTTTGCTCAATGAATACTGATTTCATTAGCGGTTCATTTATTTTTTAAACAACATTGGTTTTCGGTTAATGATATGTTTGTTTTCTTTAGGACTTTGTTCAACTTTTGGGATGACGTCCTTGGATTTATCTAAGTGTTAGGATCAGACGTAGATAAATAAATGCTAGACAACAAAATAGAGACAAAAAAATGTAAAAATGGGACACCAAGGTTTTATGTGGTTTGGTAAAGTGCCTACGTCCACGGGCGACAATAGAAGATTTTTACCGACTCTAAAAGAATTACAACACTTCTCTCAAATTATAAGGAGAAAACAACAATATTTCTCTTACAATGAGGAGAAAGCTCTCTCAAACATCCAAGAGAAGAAATATAATAATTAGAAAAGACAACTCTCTCTATTTCTTTCTTTCTCTTCTTGTTTTCGTTTTTTATGTGATGATATGAGGTTCCAATGCCTCATATTTATAGTGTAAGATTAGTAAAGAAAAAATACCAAGTGGATAACACAATTCCTAAAATTATACCACCATTTTTTTTCTTTATTTTCCTCCACTTTCTCCATCATTTTTTTTTTCATTTCAATAATCTTCTCCACTAATTTCAATTTTTCGGAATAAAAGTGATTTTACCATTTCCATTCTCCCACTTAAAATAAATTTTGTTGTATTATTTTTCCTTTTCTATTTTTTCTTTGTCATGTTACTCATGTTTCCGCTAGACCGATAAAAGATCGACACCAAATGAATTTTCCACTGTTTATTGGCTTCATCAAAATATTTACCATGTTTTCTTCTATGTGGATTTTTTTGAATATCCACGTTGCCTTCCTCCATCTTTCCCCATACAAAATGATATTGTACCTTATGTGTTTCGTCCTTGGATGAAATGTTGGATTCTTTGCAAGATGCAAAGTACTCTGACTACAATGTTATCTTGTTTATGACCAAGCTCTACCATCAATATTTGCAACCAAATTGCCTCTTTGCTTGCTTGTGTAGCCACGACATACTCAACCTCTGTCACAGATGTCGCGACGATAGACTATAGTTTTAAAACCCAACTTACAACACCATCAGCAAGAGTAAACACGTATCTTGTGGTTGATTTGCTTTTGTCACGGTCACCGGCATAACCCAAATCGACATACCTAGTAATAGTCAAGTCTGGTCATCCGAAAAATAATGGGATCCCATGATTGATTAACCGCTCTCACTGCTTCTGCAATGTTCGGTCTAATACATATCATGACAAACATCAAACTGTCCACTACTGATGCATATGGTACTCGAGATATTTCCATCTCCATTCTTCTATGCTAAGACTCATCTAGGACAATAATTTGAAATTAATAGGAAGCTGAGTCGAAATTGGTTTACAATATTGCATATGGAAACAACACAAAATTTTACTCATATGGTTTTTTTGTGAAAGCCAAATCTTCCTATTATTTTTATATCGGTGAATTTGCACCCCTAAAATCTTATTTGCTTAGTCCAAGATTTCATTTCAAACTCTTTAGCCAATTGAGCCTTCAATTCTTTAATACGATCATTGTTGGGGCATGCTAGCATCATGTCGTCAACATACAATAGGAAAATGATTAAATGATCATCACCAAATCTCTTGTTGTATGCACAAGAATCTGCATTCAGTCCGCTGTATCTTAGGCTCATTATAAAATAATCAAACCTATCATACAAACATCTCAGCGCCTGTTTGAGACCGTATAAATTTGTTTAGCCTATATGCTTGAAAATTCTTCTTGTTGGAACATATAAATTTATTCTTCAAGTTTTCCATAAAGAAACGCGGTTTTGACGTTTAACTACTCAATATGAATATCCAATATAGCCAGGAAACTCTAACTGTTGTGAGTCGAACAATAGGTGAGAAGATTGCATTGAAATCGTTTCCTTCTTTCTGAGAGAATCCTTTTATCACCAGCCTTGTACAATACCTTTCCACTTGATCGTTGCAATCTTGTTTTATTTTGAAGACCCATTTGTTTCCAATGAATTTTATTTCTTGTGGTAAAGGAACAAGATCCTACATCTTATTTTTGTGAAGTGTTTCTATCTCTTCTTCCATTGCTGTAATCCACTGATATGCATATTTTCTTTAAACCGCCTCATGAAACGTGAATGGTTCTCCATCTTCAGATAGAAGACAATAAAAAACATTTCACTCTACGATAAAGTCATTCTATCATACTGGTTTTCTCCTCTCGATCTGAAAGTTGGAGTTGTGTTTCCAAAATCTCAGTTGGCTGGGATTCTTCAGTATCTTCAGAAGAACATGGAACTTGTTGTTCCGTTCGATTTTCAACATCAAATCCTATCGTCTCTGGTATTTCCAATAAACTGCTATCATATTTACTTTTTGTTTAGCAATTACGACATCTCTACTAATAATAACATTGTGGGCAATGGGATCCCACAGGCGATACCCCCTTAAATCCATCAATATACCATAAGAATACACACTTTCTAGATTTTGGATCCACTTTATTTGTTTCTTGGGTGTTATATATCGTATATACAGTACTTCCAAACGTATGAACATTGGAATAATCAGTTGGCATTTCCATCCACATCTCCATAGGTGTTTTCAGATTAATTTTGGTTGATGGTGATTGATTGATCACATAACAAGCGGTCACAACTGCTTCGGCTCGAAACGTGTTTGCCAAGACGACATTTCTGAGCATAGCCCTTGTTCTTTCTAATAGAGTTATATTCATCGGTTCTGTTACACCATTTTGTTGAGGTGTGTATGCCATCGTGAACTGTCTTTTGATTCCCTCTTGTTGATAGAACCGGTTAAACTCATTACCAATATATTCTTCTCTATTGTCTGACCTCAAGCCTTTGATCCTATTCTCGGATTCAAACTCGATCCGCTCTTTGAAATTTTGAAATCTTCAAATACATCTGATTTTTTCTTGAGGGTACACACCCAACATCTCCTAGAGTAGTCATCAATGAAAGATACAAAGCTCACAAAAGGGTAATGTAACCTTTGTAAGCCTCGGGAGAAGACCTTGATCTGCAAGAATCTTTAAGCCTCGTTCTGACATGTGATCCATTTTTTTGTGCCACAACATCGTTGAATGTGTTGTTGAACTTGATTCTGTGACATTTGTTTCTCTTTCCCATAATGTATTTCCTGTAAGCATGTACAAATTTAATGTTATCTTTTCCACCTTTCAGCACAACAAGCGTATCCTTGACAATTGTCATGTTCTCATTCTCTACATAGGTCTTGCATCCTATTTCATCTAATTGTCCAATAGACAATAGATTCTTTGTCAAGCCTTCTACATATCGTACCCCTTGAATGGTCTGTATAACATCATCTTCAGTTTTCACTTTGATGGTACCAATGCTAGCGATATTCAAAACATGATTATTTCCCATTAACACAAATCCTCTAAGATAGGTTCATAATCAGGTTTCACTTTGATTATTTTCTTCTTTCTCTTCTTGTTTTTTTGTTTTTGGGTAGGATGATGAAATGAGGTTGCAATACCTCATATATATAGTGTAAGATTAGTGGAAAAAAATAACAAGTGGAAAACACAATTCTTGAAATTGTGTCACTATATTTTCTTTTCTTTTTTTTTTCTCTGTTTTCTCCACCATTTTCTTTCTTTTTAACAAAACTTCTCATTTTCACGAAGTACATACGCTCCACCATTAATGCAGTACAAAACAACTCTATGCTTCAAAATTGAACCCCATTAGTTTGAAAGAGTGAAGTCATGCCCCTAAAACTTAAAACATCCAATTCAAACTGTGTTTTTTCTCCTTTACAGTTAATTGATCTCATCGTTCACTAAATCTTTGTGAGAAAATGAGACTAACAAAAACAGTCTCTTCAATATGAGGACTCGAATATAGAGTGAGAAAATGAGACGAGCTCTGATTTTAATACATTTTTAGAAAATAATCGAAGAACTAAAATTAGGTCGAACAAATGAATTTGATGGAATTCGAAACCTTTTTGTTTACAGAATCAACCAATGTCAATCTTTGCATCAAATGGATCATATATCCCAGCATTTTTCTACAAGAGTATGATGAATAACCCTTGTAGCATTTATTGAATTTTCCCCCAATCCTTTCATCTTCTCCATATTCACGATGAAACTGGATACAAATGTGTACTCATTCCTTTTAAACCTCGGTGCTTCATTTTCCACCTTATACGTCACTTTCCACAGACCTCGACCAATCGTTGTTTCCTTTCCATTCCTCAGGAGCTCACACGAAGAAGTCAGAATCGCATACATCATATCGCTCTCCAAGTCCTTTCTGTTTGCTCTCCCGAGCTGAAGCGCCGTAAGAAAACCCCCTTCCAAAGCCAAGATCCAGTCTTCAGTGTCGCAGCTTGGCGTTTTCAAACATTTCAAGATCAATGGGAAGAGTTTCTTCACGACTAGCATCAATGACTCTTTGCCCAACATCGCCGGTAAGCCGTTGAAAATGTATAACGCTTTCTTGAGATCCTGCTGCGCTAGTTCTGTGCAATAGTCGCAAAGCTCGAACCAGTCGTATGATATGAGATACACGTCAAGGGCCACTAAAGACGCCATTGTTGAGAAGTTCTTAAAGTCTCCCTCGTTGGTTTCAAGCGCGTGAAAGCAAGATATCAGAAGCGGCTTGATGTCGCCAAAGCATTCGGGAACTAACTGAATGCGTTTCTCGTAGAGATTAGAGAGATGGATAAGGAGGAGCCCGAGCGACATCAACCTCATGCAGCGATCATCGACCGAGCATTTGCATACCTTCAGGAGGATTAGGGTTAAGCAGTTGGGGAAATTCTCGCAGCAGAATTTGAAGAGAATATATGCGTGGTCTCTTCGAGTTTGATCTGAATGATAGATCTGAGATACGAAAGTGACTGCATTGTCGATGCCAGGCTCCCCAAGAACCTGTTTGACTCTTGATTTGAAAGAAGAGATTTTCTCTGAAGACTCCATACTTTCTCGAAAGACTGAGAAAGTTGTTCTGTGTTTTCCCGAGAAAATGAAAAAAAATCTTGTTTACGTAGAGGGATGAAACAGAAAATGGATTCTCAAATAATGGAGGATTCAATCAGATATACATTTGGTTAACCAAATCATATACATAATTACTGAGGTCGGTGCTTCGACAGGACTAGAGATTGCAAAATCAAAGTGACAATTCTTGATCCGGTTATCTCGTGAATCGTGGAACGGTTACCGGTTTAGAGTTTGTGAATATTTGTCGGTACATCGGTCAATATTATTGTTATTATTAAAATTAGAATTAATATTATTATTAATTTATACATTTTTATTTATGAACATTAAAAACACGTTAATATTTTATTTGATTTAAATATTAATAATATGGTTTAAATAATAATAATAATAATAATAATAATAATAATAATATTAATAATAAAAACTATTTTACAAATTATATATATATATATATATATATAAAAGTTATTGCATTTCCAAGCACCACAGGCTCCACGTCAGATAAAAAAAATTCATGCACACACCGTTCAAAAAAGGCTGATTTTTCCGGCTATTAATTGTGATAAAGCTGTTTTTCTCCGAGCTATTATGGCAGATGAACGGTTCTTTATTATCTTCACCCTTTACAAGTGTATTTAAACCCCTCGTTCTCACACATCTGCAATTAATATCCTCTTTCTCACGAATAACCTCCCTCCTTCCCTTTCCCTATCGCTTTTCGCTCGCTCCCTCTCCTTTTCGCTCCACACAAATCCTTCGCCCTATGGCTCCCCGTAGACCTCGGGTTTTCGACTCTCTCGCGCAAGCTCGGTGCCGGTGGTAGTTTCTTTCTCGGTCCATCGCACCCGTCGCTCCAGCGTTTCTCCCTCTGCTCGGTTTCGCACACCGACGACCATGCAATCCTTCCCTTTGATTGGTTGATTGGTAGGTGTTTGCTCGCATCTTTTTCTTTCTACGTATGATTTGTCGCCTCTAGACTTTATAAGTTACCGGCTCCAACCACTGGCCGTGACCCTCGAAATACAGCGCTTGTGTCCGTACACAGACTCGCACCGTTGAAATGATTGATGCTCTGTTCAAACCCTTCACTGATTCTAGCGCCAACGTCATTATCAGGTTAATTTCCGTCTATCGATGGCTGGTTGCAGTTTCCGTGTACCGTGTATCAGATGAAGTTCCGTGTATCAGATGAAGTTTTGTGTATCCACTCCTATTTGAAGTTTGTTTTCAACATTTCGGGATTGTGCCCACACACAAGCTCTGTTTTCCGCGTATCAGCTCAGCTCACGTTTCCGTGTATCTACTCCAATTTGAAGTTTGTTTTCTAGTGTAATGATAACCATTGCTTTTATCTTCTTTGATGCTGATGCTGATATGATTTGTTCATGCTTTATATATGTCTATACTATCAGTTAGTTTTCGCTTCGGATCTATCATCTTAGGGCGTTTTCCTTGCTTTCTATGTCAGTTTGGTGATGAGAAAACCAAATGCCTTACTCATTTTCAAGTATAATGATAACTATTGCTTTTATCTTCTTTGATGCTGATATGATTTGTTCATGGTTTGCCGGTCCCAGGCTCATCGTTGTTGTTATTTTTCTTTGCTGATGACAGGTGCTAGGCTCATCGTTGATGTTATTTTCTTTGCTGATGCCATGCATATCATAAGTAGGGTGAGCATTTCGGGTTACCCGGACCGACCCGGACCAATCCAACACGAAAAACCTAACCCGTGAGATAAACGGGTTTTGTAGAAAACCCATATGGGTTCAAAATCTAAAACCCAATTTGGTTCGGGTCGGTCTGGGTTAGGTTCGAGAGAACCCGAGGAATCCAAAAAAACCTAACCCTCCTAAGTTAACCTAACCGTAACTACATTGTATTTTTTAAATTTTTTGTATGTTACATTTGGAATCCGAATAGCTCATTTAAACCCGAATTACCCGTTTAAAACTCAAATTACTCGTTTAAACCCGAATTATCCGTACTTAAATAATCTAAAAAACCGAAGAACCCGAAGAATCCGAGAATCCAAAATAACCCAAATACAATTCGGATTTTTTGGGTTCAATGTTTCAAAACCCGAAAAACCTGAATCCAACTCGAAACACGAGGAACCCGTCCCGAAAACTAAATGGATTTTTTTGGATTCAATTTTTTAAAACCCAGGGAACCGAACCGGGACCGAATCCGAGGAACCCGTCCCAAAACCCGGATTGTCCACCCCTAATCATAAGGATATTACTCCGGTGATGGTTTAGTTACGTGCAATAGTTCTAGGCTCATCGAAGCCCACTGTTTTCAGAGAAAGGTCGCTTACAGTTCGGCTTTGAAAACCAACCGACCCTTCCGTTTTTTAATTTTCCCCGTTCAAGTAGGTCTAATGTTTTGTATCGTTTGCCATTTTTGATTGTAGTGTTTCTACGAGTCGGAGCCATCTTTTACATCTTAATTACTTAATGTTTTGCTGTGCGTAATACAATATACTATGTTTTCACGTTGCAATGGTCTTGTGCTAATATTGCCAATTATTCCTACTATGGTGCAATAAATCAACACAACATTATGCTTATCTAGCATCTTATTTGTGTTTTGAGGGAACCTTTTTACACAAAATTGTATGTTTGATGGAAATTATGCATTGAGGGAACAATATGTGTAATAGGCAAATGCCCACTAATCAATCGGAAAATAAGAGTTGTTTGCAGCGATTGGAATGTGCGGGCGAACAAATTAGGAATTTGCTATATTCTTCATATTTTTTTCGCAATTTTTAGCAGGTGGAATGTGCGATGTTTAATGGGATCAGTAAGTCTAATGGGATCTCTATCACATTTTTCCAAAAAAATTTACGATATGCATATAAATCTTCTATTACACTGAAACATCCTCACCAAGGGCATCTTCTCAGAAGCCTACTACAGAATCCCCATTACGACCATCTTCTCTTTCAATAGTGGAATGTTGCATTGCATCTTTGCCTTTGCTTTTTCCTTTCTGTCAAACCACGCACATCATCAGACTTCGGTAAACAGAGGCACTCAACACCATCTATCAATCAATTTTATGCAACCATATAAACAGTTCCAAAATGCCGTTTACATACACAACAATCACATGACAAAATAAACTCACCAATCAGGTGGTGTGCCTGCAATATCACCATGAATGATCCAATCCGATTAACCGAAAACAGTTTAACTGCGGTGATCGGCTATGTCAACATTTCATGGCTTCACAGAACCATCCTCACTAACCAAGTCTTAAAAGTATCTACATCAAGATTTAGGGACAGGTTAATATGCATATTTCATATAGAAGCACCTGTGCAGAAACTAATGATAAATCCCCTCCACAGCACTTACACCACTGTAACCAATTCAAGAACAACGGTTAAACAAAATTGCATCCATAATTTTTCTTCACTACACCAAAAAATCGATTCATAGCTACTAAGCTTTTTTTCCACCGTTTACTACACCCTTAATTCCACCATTGATTCCATAATTCCCCTTTAATACACCATTGATTCCACTTTTGCTGCACCCTTACCTTTATTGTTTCAGCCGATAATCACCGAGACACGTTTTCATGTTAATGTTGACTTTACACCATTGCACTTGAGCCTATTCAATAACATCAGTTACAGAAAACAAACATCCATAATTTTCCTTTACAACACCTTTAAATACACATTTATTGCACATTATGCTTGCCATTCCACATTCCACGGCTGATACTAATGCAGTTTTTTGTTTCAGTTGCAGATTCCTCCCATCATTTCCCTTTACTGCAGCCTTAAAGCCACAATATCTACATTTTATTTCTAAAATTTTCCAATTCCATTTTCCCTATTTAAATACCCATCTTATCCCAGGATACACAAAGCTATCACTCCCATAATCACAACAGACATCAGCCCATTTTTCCTACATTTTTCCCATGGCTTGCACATCCACTTTGAATAAACCAACCACACCTATCAATACCACTTTCAATCAGCTTATAGTCGGTCGATCTTTGTAGAAGATTGTTGGTCGGGTTTTCCGTGTTTGGGATGCTCGTAATGTGAATAAAGGCGGTAAAGTTATGTGGAAAAATTTTATTGATAGATGAAAAGGTAATGCCTTTATTAATTTTTCCCCACCACATACTTCCCTCCTAATTTTTTCAATTTCAGAAAACTTTGTTGCATGGGAGTGTTGGTTGCGCTTTGTTCCCTCGGCTGAAGAACAAGCTCACAGAAGGTAACATTATGTTTTTTGAAGAATTTGATGTCGTTCGTAGCAGCGACAATTTTAAACTGTCTGATTCTAAGGTTTCCATTCGTTTGACACCTAACTCTAGGCTGACAGATTTTACGGCTGATTCAATTAGCATTGAAATCGAGTTGTTTAGGCTAAAAACATATGAGGAGTTTCTGTTTTCGGCAAACCAGAACCTCGAACTGCCAGGTTCTTATTCAATATCAACGTAACTGCTCAATTCGAGTTATCTACATCAATTTTTCCTGATGTATATTTTTTCCCTTTATGTTAGATATTATGGGGAAGATCACTTCCATTAGAGACTCTCAATCAGATTTTTTTCCATCAACCGAACGTGTCATATTGCGCCTTAATAAACCTCTGGGTGTCCAATTTATTTTACACGTTGCTACGTTTTAATAACAAAAAAAATTTCTAGCGGCATGGAAATCAATGTTACAGCTTGGGATGCCAAAGCTGTCGAATTCCGCTCTAAATTAGAGCAAGTTAGTGACAAACCTTTGGTCTTGCTTGTGACCAGTGTCAACCCTAAAATAATTAAAGGTCAGATTTACGTTTCTAATTATTTGTATCCTTCCCAATACATCCATGCCATATTTTTTAAAAGTTGTTAACATCTTTTATATGTTATTCTCATGTGTTATTTGTTAAAAAAACTTGTAGGCAACCTATATTTGAATACAACGTCTGTGACACGATTTTATTTGGATCTTGAAACAGACGTTGAAAGTGAATTCATCGATAGATTTCGCCCATTCTCCACATATGTAGTTTCACATCCTACTATATATTTCATTATTTATACACTATATACTGGTTCATTTGTTTTTTCGTTTCACAAAAGTGTTAAGGAAAGCTTCCCTAATGGTGTTAAAGATGGTGTTATATATGTTTAACAATGGAGTTAAAATCAAAACAACGTCCATTCTAGATTTATTCAACTACATTACAAATTCTAATCACCAGGTCCTATCACTGACTTTGCTATGTATTTTCCAACCTCACCCTTTATCACTAACCAAATTCCTTTCACCACTTCAGGAAGTTGATTTTTTATGCCTAGCTAAAGTTCGTGATATTTCGCCCACCAACGGGTGGAATTACGTTGCATGTGGAAAATGTACAAGGAAACTTAAGAAAACAACTGATTCTATGTCATGCAGCTTTTGCACTGATTCAAACACTATCAGAGTTACAAGGTTTATCTTTTCGCTATAATTTCCCCTTAAATTAAACTGTCCCTAAAACGTTCAATCAGTTTATCTAATATTAGTAGCCTGGTTTTGTTTTAAGGCAAAGCAATTTTAACTGGTTCAAGATTGAATTGATCATTGAT
Source organism: Gynandropsis gynandra (assembly GCA_036759665.1). NCBI lineage: Eukaryota > Viridiplantae > Streptophyta > Magnoliopsida > Brassicales > Cleomaceae > Gynandropsis > Gynandropsis gynandra. Next base: position 40,753,503 of record CM071865.1, on the reverse strand, counting down.
GATGGAAAGGACTTTGCAACTTTCGTTGCGTTTGACCGCGAAATTTCACGTCTAACTAACACACTGGCCGCCAATATTATTGTTCTAGAGGTATAAACTTTTTAAAATGTTTTAGTGTGCGTGCCTAATTGAATGTAATTAAACTTGTTGTTTTACAATCTTTTCTAACACAGGAAGATGTTGATGAAAACAAATTGCTTACATGTTTGCTTCAACTTGTGGAGAAAATTTTTGCCTTTAATATCAAACTCTCTTCGTACAATTTTAGCCTAAATCACAGAACATTCACTGTGACACGTATGAGCCTCGAAAACCCTAGCGGCGAAACATAGGAAGAGAAAGTGGACGGTTGTGGTGACGACTGCCCCACAACTGCCGCTGAAGGAGAAAATGGGAAAAGGGCTCGCCTTAGCTAGATTTGTGCTTTGTGTTTTCTAATTTATCTGTTGGGTTTTTGTTAAATGTTTGAAGACATTTTCATGGTGTTTTCGGTTTGCTTATGTGTTTTCACCCGAGAATTTCCGTGTTATCAGCTATGGTTTTTTAATGCATCAACATTTTCCTTAACGTAACAATACTATAGAAAAAAAAGATATTTGCTGTCGGTGTTACCTTTATGCAATGGCTTAATTTCCTAATGTCACCAAAGTCCCACAAACTCCGAATCTGCACATGGATGACATCTTTCCTTATGCTGGTCTGCACATGGGGAAATAAACCACGAATTAGGAAATGCCGCAATAGACATAATATAACATTTCATATGAATTGGAAAGTTTCATCAAATTGGGCATGACACGCTTTAAATTGTAAATTTCCTAAAATATAAATACAGAATGCAATTCGATCCTAGCAATGCATAAATTTGACATAGCAATTTCATTCCAAGTCGATAGAACATGATATACATAACTCCCGCAACCAAGAAATCAACAAATTACCGGTGGAAAATTGGCACTGTAACAGGCAAAACCACCGCACCCAATTCATAAAACGCCACACGGGTTTTGTGCCGCATTTCCGGTTAAAGGAAAATCATCGTGGCAACTTGTACGTCGTGAAAGGGAAAAACCGCCCGCACGGTGAAAAGAAACACAGTTCCTGCGAATAGGTTGAACCGACGAAAGGACAATTCGGCCGCAACGAAGGAGAAAAAATCACAAACAAATCAGTGAAGGCATGGCGTACCTGAGAGCCCAATGCTTGTCGTGGCCTTAACCTTCCGCTGCATCCTCGCTGGCCCACCGGCGAACTTACCGACGGTGTTTTTCCCCTTTTCCAAACCCCCAGTCGCTCGACACCACCGCTGAGTCGGTCGCTCGCTCAAAAAAAATGAAGATTTCATTTACTTAGTTAAAATTCCATCAGGTTTAAATTACCATATTGCCCTTGATTACTTTAATATTTTAAAAATATTCAACAATCAATCATTTTTTTCAAAAAAAAATTGCTTACCTTAAACCGTTGTTTTTTAATCTTATAAATTTATTATTCAGTAAATTATTCTTTGTTTAGAACAAGCTTTTACTTTTATGTTATATTTTAAAATGTAAAAATACTATTGCAGTTCTTTAGAAATACGTTGCAGATGCGTACGCAACTTTCTCATCGGATTGATCAACCAGTAATGTACGAGGCGATTCTAGAAATTCTATGAACGGTATGCTATATTTTGCTTTGCCACATCTACATTTGACGTTGCATATTTGCGGTAAATGATTTATTTCATTAATTCGTTTTTCACGCGCACAACCGTTTGGCATAACGAATTGATGCGTATCAGAGTTAAATATAACCTAATCTATCCGCAAATGCACGGCACGTGTGTAGTATTTTAGGTGTCGATCCCACAGAGACTACACAACACTACCTAAAGCCGAACTACGAATCAAACTTGCTAACGAAAGAAGGTGAATAAGGAATGAAATACTGAAAGTAACTAAACTACTTGGGTTCTAACGATGAGACAAACGTCCTAGGAAACCGGTTTCACCACAAGACTACCGAAACCAACGATCAACCTATCTATCATGCAATCCCTATTAAAGCTATCTAAGGCGGACGATCCTAAGATGATATCTACCCTCTCTCAAGGCATAGACACGTGATCTAGACAAGCTGCCCCCTACTTTCGTGGCTGACACCATGAACTAAACCCATAAACTCTGTGATTCGCCCGTTCACCCTCAACCATTGCTACCCTACTTCCGTGGCCTAACCTCGGTTGTTCTAAACCTGACTTTCTAGGACTAGAATTCTCCTTTCGGTCCTTCTCCTAACCCCTAACACATGCATCTACGTGATCAACGCAAACACAAGTAGATTTAAGCACTCAGACAGAGAATAGATAAACTAAAACGGGAAGATGCATTCAAAATAGATCAAAAGCGGTCTCGGGATAGCCAAAGGCTAATCCCTTCTCCTAGAACAAACAAACTACTCGCTCATGCGTCTATAAAGAAACATAAACATAGTAGAAAGTCTAAGGAACATAAAAACCAAACAAAACCGAAGTGGCGGTGCTTGATCTCCAATGCTCCTCGCTTATCTCCTCGCAAGAATCTACTCTATCTTTCGC
>CM071865.1:40715479-40741000 GCA_036759665.1 Gynandropsis gynandra | reverse complement strand
AGGTGAAAAGTTAGAAGACCCAACCAATTATCGGACTCTTGTTGGAAGTCTACAGTATCTCACACTTACGAGACCCGATATCAGCTTCGTTGTCAATAAATTATCTCAGTATATGCATGCCCCGACAACGGAACATCTACAAGCCCTCAAACGGGTCTTACGGTATTTGGTTGGAACGCGAGATCGTGGTATCTTCTTTTCCGCCGGTAACACTCTCTCCTTACACGCCTTTAGTGATGCAGATTGGGCGGGGGATCGTGATGAGTATATTTCTACGGGGGCATATATTGTCTACCTTGGCAGCCATCTCATTTCTTGGTCTTCCAAGAAACAGAAATTCACTGCTAGATCATCTACCGAAGCGGAATATCGTGCTATCGCAGACACAGCAGCAGAACTCCGATGGATCACGTCTCTCTTAACGGAACTCGGTATTTCTACATCACAACCTCCCGTCATTTATTGTGACAACATTGGTGCAACATATTTGAGCGCAAATCCCGTCTTCCACTCTCGCATGAAGCATCTAGCTTTGGATTACTTCTTTGTTCGTCAACAAGTGCAAGGCGGTATCCTCCGAGTTTCTCACGTCAACTCCAAGGATCAACTAGCGGATTTACTCACTAAACCGCTCGCTCGTCAGCCATTTCTTACACTTTGTCACAAGATCGGCATCACCGAAGGTGCTCCGTCTTGAGGGGGCATATAAGTGAAAGGGACATAAATGTAATTTTGGTTTATTAGGGTTTCCGTTAGGGTTTCATATCTCTTGTATATTGATATATATCTGATGTAATTTCATTCAATCAATATACGAAAACCTTTCCACACTTAGTACCTTGGCCGCCCCTCTCACTGAAGTTATCAAGGATTACGTGGGATTCAAGTGGGAGGACACACAAGAAAAAGCGTTCCAAACTCTAAACGAGAAGCTTATTCATAACCCTTCATTAATTTTATCGGATTTCCTTAAAATATTTGAAACCGATGCCTCTGGTGTAGGAATGCTTTCAATCTTTATGCAAGAACAAAAGCCAATCTCTTATTTCAGCAAGAAGCTTGGAGATGCAAATTTCAATTGTGCCACATACGATAAAGAGCTTCACGCGCTTGTGAGAGCGTTGCGAACGTGGCAGCATCAACTATGGCGCTTTCGAGCTCGGAAACGAATGATTTTCAAACCCGGAGATCAAGTTTGGATTCACCTAAGGAAAGAGCGTTTTTCGAACGAGCGGAAGACGAAGCTCATACCCGGATCGACGATCCATTTACTGTGACCAAAAAGATCAGCAACAACGCCTACCGGCTGGATCTGCGAGGTAAGTATAATGTGAGTTCTAGTTTCAACGTTTCTGACTTAATGCCTTTTGTTGCAGATCATGCGGATTTGAGGACAAATCCTTTTGAAGAAGGGGGCATGATATGATCCCGGAGGACGCTGAAGACGCGACCAACAACAGTGAGGAGGACGCGACCCGCAGAGAGGAAGAAGAGGGAATCTCCGCGACCCGAGACGCGACCACCTCCAGCGCGACCCGAGATGCCATTAAGTCAAAATATACCGGTCCCGTGACCCGAGCCCGAGCCCTAGAAGAGGATGCCTTGATCATACCTGTTGGTCCCATGACCCGAGCCAAGGCCGCGAAGCTCAAGGAAGCTACTATTATCGGCCTCACGACCGTCCACGCTCACGAGGAGTATGCTAGTTCACGCGATGTCACAAGTCTAAAGAACGTCATCCAAGCTGAAGCTCGACCCGCAACGGTCATTGATTAGGTAAAGTGACCCGCGTGTACTCTTTTCCCCTCGTCGGTTTTGTCCCAACGGGTTTTCCGACGACGGAATTTTTAACGAGACCGCGAGTCACTTATTTTCCCGCGACCTAATTAATGACCCGACACAAGACACGAGAAGGACGTAATCCCATGTGCACGGCCAACAAGGAAGTTATCTTCTTGTTTGAAGATACCAAGGCATTAATGAAGGCCTTTGCATGAAGAGTAGCATTTAATGAACTTTGTGTTTGAATTTTCTTGTTTTCATCTACATATGGCCGACCACTTTGTAAGATAGAAGAATCAAACTTTTTGAAATTAAGCTTTTGAATTGATCTTTGATCTTTCTTGAATTCCTTTGAGAGTTCTTTGGTTGTTGGTGTGTAATATCCAGCTTCCTCTCGTTGGTGTGTCATATCCAACGATCCGTTCGTTCTTCCTTGGTACGTCATATCCATTGAAGACGAACTCGGTAAATCGAGAGCCTTCCGCAACTCTCGTGTGACCACTCGCTCCACACACCCTTGTGCAATCCGTTGCAGCAAGGCATATCCATCACTAACCAAGTCTAGAGCGTCGATTCAGTCGGGATCGCGTCAATATATCAACGTGGAGTGGTTCAGCAAATCTCATGCAATTAAATATCTATTCAAGTACATCACAAAGGGTGTGGATAAAGTATCAATGTTAATTGAAATTGGAGTCACTTCAGAAGGTCAACAATCTTTGGATACATCACACTTGAAACAAATCAACGAAATATCTAATTACCTGGAGTGTAAGTATCTATCTTCGTGTGAAGCAGTCTGGAGAATCTTTGCCTTCCACATCCATAACCAAAAATCACCAGTCATGAGACTTTCGGTTCATTTAGAAAATGAACATTTCTTGACATTTCAGGATTCTGAAGATCTTGAGACAGTCTTAGCAAAACCCGACTCCAAGCAAATAATGTTTACAAAATGGCTGAAGACCAACAGATTGTATGAAGTTGCAAAGGAATTAACATATGTACAATTTCAAACAGTGTTTGTTTGGCACAACACAGATAAATACTGGTCTTTAAGGAAAAGAGGTTTTTGCTTGGGCCGAACTGTTAACATACACCCAACTGCAGGTGAATTGTATTATCTAAGGATGCTATTAAATGTTGTTAAAGACCCTTGCATCTATAAAGACATAAAAATTGTTGTGTCTATTAGGTACACAACATATATAGAAGCGTGTGTTGCTAGAGGGTTGCTAGATGGTGATAATGAATGGAACATATCCATGATTGAAGTTGCACGCTGGGCTATGCCAACACAATTGCTTTTACGACATTGTTGTTATATTGTGAGGTTAGCAGGCCTGGTGTTCTATGGAAGAATCGTTGGACGTGGCTTTCTGATGACATACTCTATAAAAAAAGAAAAGAATTCCGTTTTGATAGTCTGCAATTGTCTGACAAAGAACTTGAACAGTATGTGCTGATAGAGATCGAAATGTTGTTGGTCGAAGACGATAAATCACTGGCAGACTTTCCAGACATGCCAAAACCAGACGAAAACATCTTACATGGAATTGCTAACACTATTTTGCGTCAAGAAATGCATTTTGATCAAGAGTTAGAAAAGATATAGTATATTAAATTATTTCAATCCATCAACAATGACCAACTGAAGATCTATTCCGTTGTTATGGATTCTGTTGAGAACAAACAAGGGAATTTTTGTCGTATATGGACCAGGTGGCATCGGGAAAACCTATTTGTATAGGATGCTAGATGCAAAGCTACGTTCAGAAGGTAGAATAGTCATTACAGCCGCATCATCTGGCATAACATCACTACTACTTCCTAGGGGTAGAATGGCGCATTCTCGCTTCAAAATCCTTATTCACATTAATGATCAATCAACTGTGATATTAAACAAAAAAGTATGTTAGCATATTTATTGGTTAAAACAGGCCTAATCATTTGGGATGAAGCTCCAATGGCACATCGACATACAATTGAAGCTGTTGAACGAACTTTGCGAGTAATTATGTCTATTATCACCGAAGAAGCAATTGAGAAGCCAACGTTTTACTTGGCGATGATTTCAGACAAATTCTTGCTGAATGCGCAGTGCTCGCTTTGAGACAATTCAAGCTACAATCAGTCGCTCTCATATATGGCAAACATGTTGCATCTATACTCTGACACAAAACATGCGACTGAATCCGAACGGAGTTGATTTTCCAAATGGTTATTAAAAGTTGGCGATGGGACTTCATCTACAATGCACACACAATCTGACACTCACAGTGAGGAGCAAAAGATTATTGTCGATAAGCAATTGATGCTTGATCGCTCTAATAATCTGTTACAGGATCTTGTCGATGCATCATACCTAAGTTTCATCAGCCGTTACATGGATCATGACTATCTTAAAGAAAGAGCAATTCTGACACCGACTAATGCATATGCTGATGAAGTCATTGATTTTTTACCATCACAGATCCCAGGTGATATGATGGAGTATTTTAGTTCTGACATGATTGGAATGGATAGCTCCCCTAATGAGGAATGGCAGACGTTCTACCCAGTGGAATACCTAAATTCTTTGGAGTTTCCTCGTATTCCAAAACACAAATTTTGCTTGAAGATTGGCGCTCCAGTAATGTTGTTACGCAACCTAAACGAGAAGGAAGGGTTATCTAATGGCACCCGTTTGTTGTCACTCATTTGGCAACACACGTCATAGAAGCAGAGATTCTCACAGGAACTCATGTTGGTAACAAAGTTCTTATACCGAGATTTATTTTGTCACCTACTGATTCAGATCTTCCATTCACATTGAGAAGAAGACAACTACCAGTTAGATTGTGCTACGCAAAGACAATCAACAAAAGCCAAGGACAAAGTCTTAAGCAAATCAGATTATATCTTCCAAAACCAGTTTTCAACCACGACCAGCTTTATGTTGCATTTTCCAGAGTAACTTAGTCGAATGAACTAAAGATATTAGATATAGATGCCAACTCAACGGATAGTTTAGAGGTGACAAATGTTGTGTACCTAGAAATTTTTAACGACCTCCCGAAATCACAGGGTATGTAGGTATATTTCTTTAAATTCACATTGGTTATCTTCAATCCTACATTCTTATTTGTCACAAATCATATTGATCAGGTGTTTCTATGCAGCATATAGAAAATATTTCTCAGTGGTTCATTACAATTACTACTTACGGTTGATCCTAATACCATTAAAATTTTATGCATCACTACGTGAACTTATATGTTTTTTCCTATAACTTTTCTCCTAACATTTTCTTCGTTTATAATGTTTTAGGAGATATTGCACATCTGCATTTGTTTGATGGATCAATTCATCGTTATCTATCATTTTTTTGTATGTCTCAGTAGTTATTGCAAATCTTTTCCTATCGATACTATCCACAGACTATATTTACATCTTTATTGTCTATCATTTTTAATTATTCTCCCATTTCTTCTTTACTCACTCTTTTCTTATGATATCACTTTTTTTCTCTATTCGTACATATTTTCCACTCAGAAAACAAATTTATAACATAATTAAATTTTACGCGAACTTCGTCCATGATTCCAAAATATTTTTAAAGAAAACTATATCAATCATTGCCCGCACATAGCGCTGGATTTTTTTCTAGTATATAGAAAAAATTGAGATTAATTTTTTTTATAAACTAGAGATAAAAATTTTCTAACAATTTAGAATTGATTTTAAGATGTACACTCAAAGGATTTGGATTTATATTTTTTTGATAAATTCTAAATATTTTTGTGGTTTTGGACACAAATGTTGGTTATTATTAAATCAGTAATAAATCTACATTTAGAAAATTTAGAATAGTTTTTATTGTTTCTAAATCGATGATTTTTTTGTATTAAATAAAACACCTCCAGTTTGAATCTAAAATGGAGGGGACTTTAGATCAAAACGATGAATTTTTATGTTGAAAAAAATCTCATTTTGCATGGCTTTGGATCAAATTTATGTGTATTGTAAGTATAAAACATAATAAATTCTATCTCTTGTTTGTAAAATCAAAGATTACATTTTAGACATATTTTGTCAATAAAATCGGATTTTGTCAAACTCCTATTTCTTATGTTTGCCTATTTTACATATTCCCTCTCATATTTCACATTCATCCTATTCACCCTCATGTTTCGGTCAACATTATATTCTCCCCTCATGTTTTAAAATTTTGCATATAACCCTTCCATTAAAAATTCTGTTAAATCTTTCAATTTCAACCCGCGGTTTTTACCCAATTTCGATCCGAAATTAATTTATACCCCGTTTAGGCTCAATTTTGACTTGATTTAGACTCAATTTTGACCAGAATTTGAAACTAATTTTGATCCGGTTTAGGCTCAATTTAGACTAGCATTTATAGGTCCAATTTTGACTTGGTTTAAACTTAATTTTGATCATAATTTGAAACCAACTTTAACCAAAATTTGGATCCAATTTTAATTTTTACTCGATTAAAATTCGAATCAATTTGAAATTTTAACCGAACTAAACCTTAATTAAAGAAAAACCGATTCTTATCGAAATTACATCAAAATAGCATTAAAACCCGAATTAATATAAAATTTTAACTGAACTAAACCGATTAAAACCCGAATCAATATGAAATTTGAACCGACTAATTTAAAATTTAAACAAAAAAATTCTTTTCCGTTTATTAGAATTATAACCAAATTTAGTCAAATCGATTAAAAATCTTACTAATTTCAGGTTAAAAATCGAACAAACCGATAAGAATCGATTTTTGTTTAAATTTCAATTTAATTTTCTTGAATTTCATATTGATTTGAGTTTTTAATGGTATCAAAATCAAATTGGGTCAAATTGTACACAATTCAAGTAAAAATATACTAAGTTCGGTTTAAAAATCGAACAAACCGATAAAAATTGATTTTTATTAAATTTCGGTTTAATTTTGTTGAATTTTATATTGATTCGAGTTTTTAATAGTATGAAAATCAAACTTGGGTCAAATTGTACTCAATTCGAATAAAAATCATACTAATTCCGGGTTAAAAATCGAACAAACCGATAAGAACATATTTTTATTTAAATTTCGGTTTAAATTTTTTGAAATTCATATTGATTTGAGTTTTAAATGGTATGAAAATCAAATTTGGGTCAAATTATATACAATTCGAGTAAAAATCATACTAATTTTGGATTAAAAATCGAACAAACCGATAACAATCAATTTTTTATTTAAATTTTGGTTTAATTTTGTTGAATTCATATTGATTCGAGTTTTTAATGGTATGAAAATCAAATTTGGGTCAAATTGTACACAATTCAAGTAAAAATCATAGTAATTTCAGGTTAAAAATCGAACAAACCGATAAGAATCGGTTTTTAGTTAAATTTCGGTTTTATTTTGTTCAATTTCATATTGATTCGAGTTTTTAATGGTATGAAAATCAAAATTGGGTCAAATTGTACACAATTCGAGTAAAAATCATACTAACTTCGGGTTAAAAACGAATAAACCAATAAAAATCGAATTTTTGTTTAAATTTTGGCTTAATTTTGTTTAATTTCACATTGATTCGGATTGGATTTTGATAAAAATCAAAATTGGACCCAAATTATGGTCAAAATTGAGTTTAAACCGGTTAAGATTGAGTCTAAACCGGTTCAAATTTAGACCTAAATTCTAGTCAAATTGATCCTAAACCGGGTCAAAATTAGGTCTAAACCGGGTCAAAATTGACCCTAAACCAGATCAAAATTGAAAAATTTATGGAGTTTAGACGGAAGGGATATAGACAGAATTTTTAAACATGAGGAGAAATAAGATATTGGCCGAAATATGATGAATGCGAAACATGAGGAGAATAGACAAAGTAAACAAACATAATGAAAAATAAGGGTTTTGCGTAAAATTTTTGTAAATCAACTTTTCAGTTTACTTCAGAATCTTCACATACAACGGAAAAGTATTTGTCCGTAACTAGTCTAAAATTATTTATAGATGGATTTCGCAGATTTATGGAAAAAATAAGTGTTAAACTCCTATTCTCACCCAAAGTTTAGCTACTTTGCCTATTCCCCCTCATGTATCAAACTCAAGTTTTATAATTCAGCCTATTTCCCTGCACTGTTTAAATTTCTGTTATATAACCAAAATTTTGAACCAAACCCTAAAAAACCATCAATTTTGACCCGATTTCATATCCAATTTTGATCCGACCCGACCCGACCCGACTGAAATTAAAATTCAATTTAATCCAGTTTACTCAATTATTAACCTGGTCCGGTTTAATAAAATTTTGACCGGTTTACTAAATTTGACCCAACTAAATTTATTATAATTTTGACCCAGTTTACTGAAATTTTGACCCGGTTTATTTGAAATTGACCCGGTTTTGTCTCGGTTTTGCTGAAATTTTTATTCGGTTTGCTGAAATTGATCTGGTTTTGACCCGGTTTTGTTGAAATTGACCCGGTTTTGTTGAAATTGATCCGGTTTTGTCCCGGTTTTGCTGATTTTTTTTAACTTATCCGATTTTAATGTTAAGCTTTATTAACAAAAAAAGTTAGAACCTTGAAAACATATAATTTTTTTTATCAACCAAAATTTTAAATTCATTTAATTATTACGACATTGTTTCTTTTAAAATTTTAGAGTTGTTTTATATGAAATTTAACGTTAGATTCGTTTTATTATTTATTTTTTCACTTGTATAATTACTATTGATTAGAAGTTATCTAAAAAAATTCCAACGGAAAATATATGTAAAACAAATCCCATCAAATATATCTATTTCTTTATTTAACCAACCAATATAAGGAAATATCCAAGATCCAATGATTGAAATATTTCATAAAAAAATATATATATATATATACATAAAATTAAAATCGAATATTCTATGAATATTATATTATATTAGTAATTTTCAAGGTAATATTGAAAAAATAAGAAATAATATATAAATATCGCAAGAATTTAAAATGGAAATTTACAAAAAAAATCGGATAATTTCAACAAAACCGGGTCAAAATCGAATCAATTTTAGCAAACCGGATAAAAATTCCAGCAAAATCGGGACAAAACCGGGTCAATTTCAACAAAACTGGATCAAAATTTCAGTAATCGGATCAAAATTATAATAAGTTGGGTTGGGTCAAAATTCAGTAAACCGGTCAAAATTTTATTAAACCGGATCGGGTTAATAATTGAGTAAATCGGATTAAATTGAATTTTAATTTGAGTCGGGTCGGGTCGGGTCAAATTGGGTATGAAATCGGGTCAAAATTGATGGTTTTTTAGGGTTTGGGTCAAAATTCTGGTTATGTAACAGAAATTTAAACAGTGTGGGGAAATAGGCTGAATTACAAAACTTGAGGGGGAATAGGATTAGAAGTGATAGATGAGAGAGGAATAAGATGAGTTTGATATAAGAGGAGAATAGACAAAGTATCTAAACTTTTGGTGGGAATAGGAGTAACCCAAAAAATAAATGTTTCTTTTGATAAATACAAACCTAAATATAATAAAACGTATTGAACACTACATATTAAAAGAAACGCCACATATTAAACCACTGGTCTGCATACTCGAATGATTACGACCACTTATTATAATATTTTAAACGTAGAAGTTGTAATTTGTTATAGTAGAGAGACCTAAGGAGTATTAAGGTCAGCGTTTTTGGCCGAGTGATACTCAACAGATGAAAGTGCCTCAAACTCGACTTGAACAACCAAAGTATCGTCCACAAGAAACCCTTTGGATGGATCTCGAAGCTCAGCAAAAGACAGAAATTGGTGGTATCCCCAACTCGTGCCTGGTTTATCGAACAACTTCAGAACTGCCAAAACATGTACAAGAACATATTAAAGCCGTCTGAATTCATGTCTTTTACACGATAAAAATGTTAATAAAGGATGTATTTAGATATCACCTTGAGCAAACAATGAAATATTAGCATTTAATTACCTTGTTTCTCCACATGTTTGGATTGGAGTTGGTCAAGAATTCGCAACTTTGCTCGAACGTACAGCTGTTCATAAGGCTCTAGCGTTTGTCCCGTAGCTAGGTACAAGTATAACGATATCGAATTGTCCTCCCCAGCACGATAACCATTTGGATAGAGTTGGAAAGTCCTGAAAGATAGTTGATAGTTCGATTATAAAAAAAACTGATAAATATGAATTTGAGTATAATTAATCACAAAAACTAGTTAAAAGTTTTAGAATTTTCCAAACCATATTAAAAAAAATTTAGTTTTGTCATAACCGATGTGGAAAACAACACATCTTAATACTCCCCTTCACATGCAAATTTGGTCTTATAACGTGGACACTCCAATCAAATTCAGTATATTCAAATCGGAATAAATTAAGCTGTGATACCGTGAGAAATAACCTTAAAAACTAACTCAAATGCTTATGGTTGTGCATACAAAAATTTTATAATTCATATTCTAACCAACGTGGACAACAAATCATAACAAAAAACGTTGCACAGACATTCACATTCATACGCAAGTGTACATATCATATCTTTGTGTATATGGACTCACCATTTTCTTCCTCCAACAGAGAACTCGTCAGCAAAGTGAACTTCTTTGTCCAGGGTCGAGTAATTTCGAACCCTCCACGTATGGCGATCGTAGTATGTCTCGCTAATGGACAAGAGTTCCCATTTGTTGAAGAGTGAAGCAACAGAAATATCAACTCCAAACACACATTCGTCATCATTTGAAAGGTAACCTTGTGTCTGGTTGTGGAATGAACTGATTTGAAGAAACTGCGGAATTCCCCACATAGTCTTGAATAAATGGAAGCGCCTAACTTCATTGTCTGTGTGACATCATAGAGTGTTTTAGAGTGATTTAGTTAATTAGTATACAATCATATTGAATCTAAATTTAACATTCAATTGGTTATATAATCGTAAATCTATAATTGCATGGATTGGTAACTTACCCATGACTGTGAAGTATTTATCATGTTTCTTGTTAAAGATGAAGAATTTAAGATCTGCATACACCTCGTGTGGAGCATCTATGAGGCTCGAATTGTCGATTGCGACATAAATAGAAACGTACCCATTCCCGTTATCCTTTGTGTTTCCCTTAGGGAACAGAACCAAGGTCCTGATTAATATCCAAAAACATCCAATTAGCCTAACATTCCATACATGCCAAACTCATTTTCAAGAAGAGAGGAGAGTGAAAAGCGTCAAGATTTTGAAGAGTTCAACAAATAAGGAAGAATGGGGATCATACCAGTTGTACCCATCTGCACTGAAAGGACGAGAGACATACTTTTCGTCCTCCCATAGCTTCTGCAACGAACTGCACGATCGAAACTTAAGGCAGTAAGAAGAAGGCGGACGTTGTCTCCAGACTTGTTGCACAGCCCTCCTCGCATTCGGTTGGTCACAAGGCATATAGACATCGGAGTTTTCAGCACATGTTCTTCCAAATGTGTTTGGTTCTGTCTCTGTACCAAAGACACCGCATGAGAAACAAAGCAAGCAAATCGCTACAATAAACCCTATTTTTCTCTTTTCCTCCATAAACATTCTCTTTCTTCTTGTGGCTTTTCGTTGAAGAAATAGCTTGGAAACAAAGCGTTTTTGTTGGAGTCGCTTGTAACCCTTTGCGTATCTGTATATATATATATTAGAGATATAAGCATGCCGTTCCATTCATCTACGTGCGTCGCGTTGCTGTTTAAATAATGCTAATATTGACAGAAATTGCTCTAAACGATAATTAAAGTCGCAGTTGTTACAATAATTTGCACCACATGTTGGAATTTAGATGCAACATATAAATAATAGTCATAGCGATAATGCAACTCGTGACGAACACGTTGGCGCATCGTTGAATATCTTGCATGACTACGCATGATTATTAATTATCAATCTAATGACTTACTATATGCCATTCATTACCTAGTTGAATTCCTTAAAATGTTTACTTAAATTGATTAATTATTAAAGATATAAATATGAGATAATTGAGTTGCTTATCTTTTATATATATATATATATATATATATATGATTAGGTAGAAGAATTTAACCTAATTACAATGTAATTACAAAAATGCTCTTTATTCCTTACATGTTCCTAAAAGATGGAACCATTTGGTGATTTCAATCTTGTCACACAAGGTATCAAAGGTAAAATGTGGTCAAGAGATCTTGAGGAGATATGACAATTGATCCGTGGAGCATGAAAACTTTAAGAAGTAAATAAAGAGGTTTGTATTTCACCGAAGAAAGCTTGATTTTGCATCATTTCAGAAATATTTTCTCTTATTGAGGATTTACAACAGAATTTCAAAGTATATTCTCTACTAGTACTGAAAACATATTCTTCGTACATAATTATGACATATTTGTTGAGTGAACCGTTATTCTTGGCTGATAGTGTGACAGGGATGATCGTGCAGTCTTCTTTTTGTTGCTGGCAGACGATCCAAGAGAGGATGAGCTGGAGGAGGACTGGTGCTTGGTGACAGAGGAAGAAAGGCTCTGTTTTGTTCTGCTTTGGTGGGTTGCTGTCTTGAATGAATTCTGGTTCGATTCTTTGGGCTATGCCGAGGATGTTTTGGGCTGTGCTATGCTGACAACCCCCTCAAACTTGTAACTGGTGCAGTACCAAGACTAAGTTTGGTTCTTAGGTTCTATAGTAGTGAGGTCGAGAGAGATTTTGTAAAAATGTCAGCTACCTGTAATTTAGAGGAAATATGCTTTCTTAGTATGGATTTTAATGCAATTTTTTCTCTAATAAAGTGACAATCTAGTTCTATGTGCTTGGATTTTTTGTGAAAGCCTGGATTTGTTGATAAATAAACTGCAGAAAGATTATCACAATGCAGAAATGCAGGTTAATTTTGAGTGATGCCAAGGTCTCGAAGAAAGAAGGATAGCAAGGTTGATTCAGCTATTGTTGATGCCATGACACGATATTCAGCCTCAATGGAGGAGGGGGAGACAGTTGGTTGCCTTTTGGCTGACCAGGAGATCATATTACTTCCTAAGAAAACACAGAAACCAGAAGTTGAGCATCGTGTTTGATTACAATCAGCCCAGTCATTATCACTAAATGAATGTAAATGCAATGTACTTTTTGAATGTAAATGCATTCCAAGGATAACATATCCTTTCAAGTATCTTAACATATGTTTAAGCAACTTAAAATCTGCTTGAGTAGGTTGATGCGTTCTTTGACAAATGAAATTAACAGTAAAGGCTATATCAGGTCTTGTTAGAGTAAGATAATGCAGGGCACCTAGAATGCTTCTGAAATATGTTGGATCTTCATAAGGGACAAGATCTAATTCACCTTTTGAAGTTCATATGGGAAGATGAGTTGGTAATGGTTTTACAATCTAGCATATTGGTTCTATTCAGAATGTATAATGTGTACTATGATTAATAAAGATATAGACCATTGGAATACTTGAATGCCTAGGAAATAATGAAGCTGTCCTAGTTTTTTCATATGAAATTTAGTGCTAAGATCAGTAATGTGTTTGAGAATGAGATAATTTGAGTTTCTAGTGAGTAGCATGTCATCAAAAATATAGTAAAAGAATTAGAGTGATATTACCATGTCGGTAAGTGAAGAGTGAAGGATCGACAGAGCTACAATAGAAGTCAAATCGTATTAATAAATCACTAAATTTATTAAACCAAGCTCTTGGTGCTTGTTTAAGGCCATAGATTGTCTTCTTTAAACGATGTACATGAGTTGGATATGTTGCATCAATGAAACCAGGTGGTTGCATCATAAAAACAGTTTCATTAATGAACCTAATATTAGGTTCACCATGTAGAAATGCATTGCTCACATCTAGTTGATTTATAGACCAATTTTTTGTTAGAGCTACGCTAAGCACCACTTGAATTGTTGAAGTTTTAACAACATGGCTTTAAGTATCAATGAAATCTATGCCTTCAGCCTGATGAAATCCTTTTGCAAATAGTCTAGATTTGAGTTTATCTAATGTTCCATCAGGATTCAATTTTGTTCTAAATACCCATCTACAACCTAGAATGTTCATACTAGTAGTGGAGGGAACTAATTCCCAAGTTTAATTTGTTTTAAGAGCTTCTAATTCTTCTTTCATAGACAAAAACTAGTTCGGATGTTTTAGTGCAGATGCTAGATTTTTTGGAGTAAAGGGTATTGTAGTGCTGATAGTGAGAGCATATTTAGGATTTGGTTTAGAAATACCAAATTGAGCTCTAGTTCTCATAGGATGGATTCAAGGTGTTGAAGGCTGTTGTTCTGGTGACTAGACTGGTGATTCCTCTGTTTCAGTTTAAGAGTGATCACTGGTGATACGTGAGTTGTCTATGTGAGTACATGAATGTATGATTTCTTGTTGTAGAACAGGTAGAGGAATATGATTAGTAATAACATGTTAGTTAGAAGATGATGTAGGAACAATACTTACCTGATTACCTTTTTTCCATGCCTTTAAAATAGGAGTAGAATAGGCTGTAACCAAAGATGCATAAACTGTTTTAAAAGGAAATTGTTTTTCATGAAAACTACATGTCTAACAATGTATACTCCTCTAGTTGTGGATATAAGCACATATATTCCTTGTGTTTATTGTTGTATCCTAAAAAGACACAATGTAAAGATCTTGGTTCAGTTTATGTTGAGTAATGGTCTGAGATATGGATAGCATGAGCTCCCTAAAACTCTCAATGAGGAGTATTCTCGATCGGTTCCAAAGATTAGTTTATAAGGAATAGCATTAGAATAGGTGTTGGCATAAGATTAATTAAATGATTTGAGGTAAAAAATGCTTCTATCCAATAGGAAAGAGGTACTTGGGCTTGATAGATCATGCATAATCCTAGTTCCACCAAGTGCCTATGCTTGCATTCAACAAGTCCATTTTATTCAGGTGAATGAGGACATGACATCCTTAAGTTGATTCCATATTCGGCAAGATGATGCTGAAATGAGTTGCTTGAAAACTTTCCTCCACCATCACACTGAAAGACTCTTATTTTCCTGTTTAGTTGAAGTTCTATAGCTTTTTGGAATGTCAAAATACTGAGAAGAATTCATTTTTCCTTCTCAATGGAAAGAACCAACAATACTTGTTGTAGTTGTCAATGAATATCACATAAAGCAATAGTTTCAAGTGGTTCTAAAGTATGAAAGGATGAACTACTAAAGGGTAAATTAGTATTTTGGACATTTGACAAGGATAACAGATTTCTGAAGTCATCTTGTTGATATGGATTCTTCCGCTGGATTGTAAAACTTCATCATTTGGGTGTCCTAATCTCATGCACCATGTTTCTTGTGTTGTTGTTCTTTGTCTTATGAAGAAGAGTGTTTGAGATATAGATGAATCTAAAATATAAAGTCCTTTAACTTTGTGACCCTTTACAAGGATCCTTGAAGTGTTCCTTTTCACAACACCAAGAGCATCAAATATAACATTGTAGGAGAGATCTTGTGTAAGCTGTGACACATATAATATGGACTTTTGTAAAGAAGGAACAACCAGAACATTTTTTAACGGTAAATTACAAGAAGGTGTGTTTATTACAGCTGAACCAACATTTGTAATGGGCAAAAGAGTTACATCTCCTACCATGACATTTTCTGAACCATTGTAGGTTTGTATGTTGCTGAGATGGTTATTTTAGTTTGTCATGTGTTAGTTTGCTCCTGATTCTGGATACCAACATTTGTAATGGGCAAAAGAGTTACATCTCCTACCATGACATTTTCTGAACCATTGTAGGTTTGTATGTTGCTGAGATGGTTATTTTAGTTTGTCATGTGTTAGTTTGCTCCTGATTCTGGATACTACTCTGTTGCATCTGTTACTTAAAATGAGTTTAATGCATGTGGGATGCCATTGGACTGGAATGAGTTATCAAATCTGTGTCAGCATTTGAGAGCAACATGTCCTGTCTTTCCACAGATTTGGCATATAGATTTATTTGATTTTGATTGATTATTTGGTTGATGGACTGATTGTTTGGAGTAAATCTATTGCATAAAACCTTTTCCTCTAGAATTAAAGTTTGTTTTGTTTCTGTTTAGGTTGTATCTTCCTCTTTTGTAAGTGTAGCCACCTCTAGCATTGTAAGCATTTTGAGTGTTACCAGATTGTGATGTGAAGGTCTATTGAGGAGAAACTTCTGGTGTTTTATAAGCTTTGCTGGTGAGAGAGATGCTGGTCAGTTGGCTAACTACATCTTCATAAGTTGGATACGGCTATCGATGCATAAATATGTGAATGACGGTAGAGTGCTTCATATTCCTTGCCAAGCCCTTGCAGAAATCTGAAGATCTTCATGGACTCTGATACTAGTTTGCCTGTGGACGTCAAATGATCACAGATGGACTTGAAATCACGAATGTATTCAGCAACAATTTTCCCTTACAAGGAGATGGATCGTAAAGAGACAAGGAGATCAAACTCTCTTGACACAGACATTTGATTAAAATGTATGGCCAAAACTTGCCATACTCTTATTGTGTGTTTATACCTACCACCAGTCCAAACACATCTTCAGATAGTGTTCCACAGAGCCATGACCTCACTACATGATTTGTTTTTCTCCATGAGTTGAATAAAGGGTTTGGTGTTTGTGTTACAATGGTACCGTTTATTGTTGTGATGAACTCTGGAAGTGAGGCTATGTCACTATTGACGAATCCTAAGAGTTCTTGTGACTCTAACAAGGATTCCTATTGAGTTTTTCAGTGAAGATAATTGGTATGAGTGAGTTTAAGAGTGATAAAATTTGAGATATTAATATGGACAGAGAATGAATAGTTTTCTAATTCCTCCATTGATGTGGAGAGGAAGAACAGAGCTTCTTCAAATGAATTCTGAAGCACTGATACCATGAAAACCTTAAGAAGTAAATAGAGAGGTTTGTATTTCATTTAAGAAAGCTTGATTTTCATCGTTTCAGAAACATTTCCTCTTATAAAGGATTTACAACAGAATTGCAGAGTATATTCTCTACCAGTACTGAAAACATATTCTTCGTATATAATTCTGACATATTTGCTGAGTGAGCCGTTATTCTTGGTTGGTAGTGTGACATGGATGATCGTGTTGTCTTCTTTTTGTTGCTAGCAAACGATCCGAGAGAGGATAAGCTGGAGGAGGACATGTGCTTGGTGACAGAGGAAGAAAGACTCTGTTTTATTCCGTTTTGGTGGGCTGCTACCTTGGATGAATTCTGGGTCGATTCTTTGGGCTGTGCCGAGGATGTTTTGGGACGTGTTTTGCTGACAGAGCAAACACGTGTGACACGAAGAGAGCCTTTTGGATTTGTTTCCGAATAAAGTGATAATTCAATGCCAAGTGTTTCACACAAGAGCAAAGTACGAGATTGTTACTAAGCTAGAATGCTCCAACGTTGTCAAAATAAATCATTGTATGTGTTGTTGAGATAACCTTAAGCTTTGTGAGGAGAGATCATATCCAAAGGTGTTCAATCATCTCGGTCATATATCTAATCTACATCACCAAAGATACATACGGTTGCATTATAGAATACCCCAGCATCGTGAGTTCCTCTTAGGTAACAAGTAACCCATTTGACGATTTTTAAATGCTCATTCGTCAATACATTGAATTAAGATCATTTGTTGACCACAAAGCAAATGTCAAATCGAGTGCGAGTTAATTATTGGAGACTATGTATCAATCATAACCTCATAGATCAACATATCTGGGAGTGGTGTGCCATCACATGGAGAAAAACAAGTGGAGGATGTTATTGGATTAGGAGTGAGTTTGGGATCTTGTATATTCGTCTGTTTTAGAACGTTAATGACGTATGTATTTTGAGATAAGTGAATCACCATAGATAAACATGTGACCTAAATGCTTATAAAATAGGATAGTTCACCAAGATCCTTGATTGAAAACCAAATCGTTGTCCAAGTGAGTTAATGATCGCTTGAACGATTGAAAAAGTTTGCTTGTGACAAGAAGATCACCATGCATAAATACATACACCGATACATCATTTGTATGGAAAAAAAAATTACTGAAGTTTTAGCTAATGAGTTGCTGAAACCTTGCGATACATGATGATTCCACAATTCCAAAATTCTGTGTACCATACTTGTGATACTTGCTTAGGAACCATAAAGAGCCTTGTGAAGGCGACATACATGAATAGATCAATCATAAATTTCATTGCTTGTATCATATAAATCACGTTAATAAGATATATTTGGAAGAAAAAAAACATAGTTGACATCCAACTATCGAATAACCCAACCTTTTGAAATCATAATTGTTTGACCATACGATTAAATATTTTATAAAATTCAATATCCGTTGTTTACGAAACTCCTTTTTTAATCTCGCTTTATAACAATTAATTGAACCGTCTGGATAATGTTTAATACTGAATATCCACTTACATCCAACTACATCTTGCATCACCAAAACATTACCGAAGTGCACAAGGCAAATATTGTCACATATATTGTCGTGCAAAAATTATCGCGACGAACATAATCTGGTATTCTCTAAGACACTCAATCCATTTTTAATTTTGAACCATTATTTTTCATTTTGAATGGAAGTACCATGACTAGGTTCGGCTCGTTACCGAACTGGCGAGCTCTGTAAAAGACCAAGGAAAGCTGAGAAAACACATGAATTGCTGTCGCACTTGCTCTTGTAGACCAGTAATTCCAACATCTTACTATAATAAATAAATAAATAAATAAATAAATAAATAAATAAATAAAATTTTTAAATAAGATAATTCATGATAAGGCCCAAGATCGTCCACGTGTCAGTAACTCGAGATCTAATCCCATCAGTTCCCAGTTCTTTACTTCCATCAGATACCCCTCCACGATCGGCGTACAGACGCCACAACAAAGAAAATGTCGGATCATACGGTGCGTTTTGGCATCCTCGGCTGCGTCAAGTACGCGTCCAAGTTCGTCAGGACCGTTACCCTATCCACTAACGCCGTCATAATCGCCATCGGAGACTCCTCTCTCGAAACTGCAAAGAGCTTCGCCGTTTCAAACGGTCTCTCGCCGGAGATCGTCTCGGTGTACGGAAGCTACGAAGAAGTGCTCAACGATGCGCGCGTTGACGTTGTGTACCTACCGTTGCCGGTCACGTTGCGGCGGCGTTGGGCGGTTGCGTCGGCGGAGAAGAAGAAGCATGTGGTTGTGGAGAAACCACCGGCGTTCGACGGGGCGGAGCTGGATCAGGTTTTGGAGGCGTGCGAATCGAACGGTGTACAGTTCATGGACAGTGCGATCTGGTTACATCATCAACGGACGGTCAAGATTAAAGAAATGGTGTTTGGTTCTGGATTGCTTGGAGACGTTCGACACGTAAGTTGGCCTACATTAATCGAAAATTAAAGATATTAAATATTGTTGATAAAAAATATAGAGGGACGGATCCATTTATTAAATTCAAATATTTTTCCTTTTTTTTGTTAAATTGATAATATATATCGAGTAAAATTAGTAAAATATTCAGAAGTGTATCGTTTTTTTAATTCCTATTTACGTAAATTATAAAATGTAAGATGAGTTCATATATTTATTTAGCAATTTTCCATGAGAGATCGAAATTTTGGCATTTGAATCAATATAATATTAGCATAAAATTAAAAGAAATAAAGATATTAACATTTTTTTTCCAGTTACCATGTACATGCCGGGTGCGTGTTAGGGAAATGCATTATATTGATCCGAAAGAACTTTCTATTTATAAAAAAATTAATATAAACTTTTGTAGTCATTGGAACTGATATTACATTTGAAGCCCTCTGATGGCTAAACGATGTAGAATGTTAGTTTATCTTTGCGAGTGATATGTCAGATTTACAGCACAATGACGACCCCAGTACCGGAAGAAGCGTTAGAGAGGCTGAGCAAAGAAGCGATGGGTTCGGCAGGTGCCATTGGAGAGCTCGGTTGGTACCCTATAGGAGCAGTCCTATGGACCATGGCTTACCAATTACCCATCTTTGTTAAGGCTTTTCCTTCATCAGTTGTCACCAGCTCCAAGGGCCTCATCTTGGCCTGCTCTGCCTCTCTCCATTTCTCCCCGCCCACTCCAACTGCGACCGCGATCATCCACTGTTCCTTCCTCTCGCACCTTTCAACCGAATTGGCCATCACAGGTTAACTCTATTCTTTTCCTCTCATCCCATTTTGTTCAGACTGTGGTGACAATCTTTAAATGTTACTCTAGTTGGCATGGTTGATCGAATTGTTTACCAGCAAACTTGATAGTGCCTGCCTGTGATAATGGACAGCCAATTATTTCATTCATGAATCAAAATCAGTGTATTAGATCTGTTAGAATAAAATTAAAGTGGCCCGTTTCGTTTGGATTTTTGCGTTTTCATATTAAGTCCATAAAATAATTAAAGGTCTATGAATATTTTAGTAATTAAAAGTTTTCTTTTACGGATTTCATACAATTTTATGAAAGTGCAATATGAATCGTGTAATGCACTATATATTAGTATTAAAGTTAGGATGCAAAGAGAAAAACAAATATCTTTTAAGGAGATTTATCGACATTAGAATCATAGATTTATGTATATTGTTTTTTTTTTGTCTATGATTGTGTGTTTGTTACATCCAATTGAATTTAAATTAGGCATGAAATTGGGTTTAATTTTCATAAATCCGTTATGGCTTGAAAACTAAACTTATAATAAGATACTATTTTTTACAAAGTTTGGATCTTTTGGTTCTTGTCCAAAGGTTTAGGTTATATTCAGTCGAAATCACAGGTAGTGTTTATACATAAGTTAAAGTTTGCTGAAGAACCATATATGGTTTTTTGGTTGTTTATATGAATGAATCAGGATCCAAAGGCTCGGTTTGGGTGAACGATTACGTGATCCCGTACGAGGAGAAAACGGCATCGTTCGAGTACACGACCGGTGCTAAGTTTGCGGAGATGCACGTAGGTTGGAATGTGAAGCCGGAGAAAGTGACTGTGGACTGCCGGGAATTCGAAATGTCACAGGAGGCGATGATGCTGAACGAGGTCGTGAGACTCGTTGACGGTATCAAGAGAGGCGTCTCGGAGGCTGATCTGCGGTGGCCGGAGATCAGCCGGAAAACTCAGCTTGTAGTTGATGCTGTGAAGACATCTGTCGATAATGGATGCAATGTTGTGTATTTGTAGAAATCATTTTTGGGTTCATTCAATTGGATACTCCATGCCGACATTCCGATGGGAATGATAACCTTTCATATTACGTAGATTATAATATATATGTGTGTCTAATGTATCACTCGGATATGAATTGAAGCAAAATTACAGAAAATGATTTAAATTAATAAACACGGAATTACGAAAAGAAATGCGAAGTGAACATGTGCTATTTCTTTAGTATGAGAATGAAAACAAGGTAAACTTAAAAAAAAATTGACAAATAGGATTTAATAAAAAAATCCTCTACTTTTAATTCTTAAAGAAAACCTTAAATTATATTTTTTAAACAAAAAACGTTTAACAGATATATACAAACGGACGTTTGTTGCCTTATCGAAAACTTCTGAGAAATCCAGGTTTCAGCCTAAACTACTCATCTATACTGACCGGATGTGTCCGTACAACGCCGTTCTATGCCATCGCCACTAGCTCCAATTTCCCGGCCTTCCGTCGAACTATTCTGGCGTTACGACTCGAGAATATGGGCTTTTCTCTCATCTTCCGGGAGGGACGCTATTGTTTCCTTTCCCCTAAGTTCCCTTTCCTCGGAGATGCCAAATTCTCCAGAAAAACCACTAGTGAAATTCGTCTCCGGACTGTGAAACATGATGTTTCAGTCTGAGCTTCGTTGGAGCAGTCTCGTGTTTCTTCGAAATCGCAACCTAATCATTGCTAACTCCGCGGATACTGTAGTCTTAGCTATAGCTAATCGTGTGCTGTATAAACTCGCTTTGGTTCCTATGAAACAATACCCTTTCTTCTTGGCTCAGCTCAATACTTTTGGGTAATTCTAGATTTCTTTACTCTTGTTTGATTAAGCGATGTTTCTCATTAAAAAAAAATGGGTTGGTTTTGATGGCGACAATGAGAGAGCATGTAACTGAATCTTTTCATTTGCAGGTACATATTATAAGTCCAAATAGTCAAGATTGCATTAATCTTTCTACAAGAAATCCAAGAATTTGTTTCTTCCAAGAACAAGATTGCATTAATCTTTGTTCTTGGATTTTGGGTCTTGGATTCTTGAATCATTCATCTCTATATAAAGAGAGTGTACCCCTTCAATTCAAATCATTCAAGAATAATAAAGTTCATAAGATTTTTCTCTTTTAATTTTTCTCTTTCTATCTCTTGTTTCTTAGTTCTTCAAATTACTTTGAAGATTCATATGGTATCAGAGCTTGCTAAACCCTTACGGGTCCGTTCGTTCATCATTTTCTCCGATCTCCTTACTAAACCCTCACGGGTTCTCTTCGGTGATTTTTTATCTTTCCAATGACGAGGCAGCAATTGTAGAGTCTCTCACATCTGCCCAAATCCAAAGAAGTTCACGTATCTTGTGGAAAAGAACCACAAAATATCATCAATCCAAGATGATTCAAGAAGTTTATACAACAATTCTTCATCTTGTGGAAATGAACCACAAAATATTATTAATCCAAGAGGATTCAAGAAGTTTATACAACAATCATTCAGTTTCAATCTTGAACAATGGTGGCAAATCAACCGCAGTATCCATTCCCAATACATATTAATATTTCGAACTTTGTTACAATAAAGTTTACGAATTCTAACTTTCTTTTCTGGAAAGCTCAAATAGAGTCTCTTCTCCGGAACCAAAGATTGTTGGGGATTCATTCAAGAAATCAAGAATGAAGTTTCAATACAAGAGTCGTCACAAACATTTGAATGACATCTCAACGGATATTCCGAATCCCGTACATGACTCGTGGTTACAAACGGGCCAGCGTATCATGTCATGGATCATCGGTACTCTTTCTAAAGAAGTCTTCAACCATGTTGTTGGTACGAATACAACAATGGAGCTACAAAGCAAACTGAATGTCGACGTTCCGCCGGACATCAGTTTGAAGAGGAGTATAAGTCCAAATAGTCAAGATTGCATTAATCTTTCTACAAGAAATCCAAGAATTCGTTTCTTCCAAGAACAAGATTGCATTAATCTTTGTTCTTGGATTTTGGGTCTTGGATTCTTGAATCATTCATCTCTATATAAAGAGAGTGTACCCCTTCAATTCAAATCATTCAAGAATAATAAAGTTCATAAGATTTTTCTCTTTTAATTTATCTCTTTCTATCTCTTGATTTACTTCACCGATCTGTATGTGAGGTACCGTCTAGGCGTTGTGACGCCTGAAATGGTCGGTGTACCCAAATGGCGATTCACAATCATTGGTTTTCTTGAAGCTCTAGGAGTCGCTACAGGAATGGCTTCTGCAGGTACCCATTGTAGATTTCATCTTTTGACTTAATGTTGGTATTGAGGTCCATTTTATGCAGTCTACTGACTGCAAAGTCAGGGGTGTTTGTGCCTTGAAGTACGAAGTAGTTGGTTGTTCTAATGTCGGGTTTGAATTTTAAGCAACTGAAGAAGTTCTCAACATTTCTTGTGAGGTTATAATGTTGGATTATTTGATTTGTTTGTTATATCCTGCAGCCGTGCTTCCTGGACCGATTATACCGATATTGAATCAGGTTTCTTCAGTGTTATTGTTTTGCTTTTCGTGTCATGATCCATGATTCTTACTATAAGTGTATCATATCTATCTGACATTTATCTTTCCGCAATGTTGTCGTTCCCTCTCTGGCAGACATTTCTGGTGTGGCAACTGGTTTTTGCGTTCCTTATATTGCAAAAGAAGTACATCTTTAATCAAATTGTTGGGTGCTTGGTTGTGGCCGCTGGTGTCAAGGAACTACAAGTCTTTTGTTACTTTGTCCAAAAAACTTGAAATTTGGAAACTCCAATATGTTCAAACAAATTATAAAAAAACAAAAAATAAGTTACAATAAAATGTCTAATATCATAGAAAAAATGTAACTAAGCTCCAAGCTCTATTTTCCCCAACCCCGTGTGACTTTCAATTTGCTGCGTTGACACTTTTTGGTAAATTTGATGGGAGAATAGTATTGTTGTTCATGCTAATCATGTGTCGATCCAAATCATCTCTATTAGCCTCACTATGGACAACACCATATCGTTCATGCATTAGTTTCACACAAATGTTATTTGTTACTCTTAATACAAATAAACAAAACCATAGATCATTTGATCGACAAAAAATAGAAGCATAGTTCATATTACCAATATTATGTTTGGAACTATCGTTTCATTCTCACTCTCATAAGATGGAAGTGGCAAGCTTAGTAAAGTTGTCTGTTGATGTTGACTTCCGTGTAAATGTCCCACCGACCTCTTTTCATGTTGTTGAAGTAAACTAGCATTAGTAATCTAACAAATCCTTTTGTTATGTCCACGTTGTTGACAACGACTACATCTCTGCAAAATGAAAATTCTGATATGTTAAATACAAACTTTAAGTGTAGAGTTACTAGATCATAGATATCTTACCATGACTCTCCCATGATGTGATAAGGAGCCTTTTGCATTTTCATATGGATCACGTTTTCTTTCATCTTTTTAGGTCCCCCAGGCATTCTTCTATTTATAGGTGCTTCCAATCGTATCTTTATGCATGATCACAAATTCATACCATTAATCCGGTTGTACCAAGCTCTGATAACATATTTTCCAGTGGTCAGTGGTAAACCAATCTGAAACCAAATCCTCGGGTTGTCCATTTTCCATAGTATCATCCCATAATGCAGAAATGATGTGGCAACATGGAATTCCATTAATCTCATATTCTCGACAACTGCATGATACATCTCCTCTAATGTTAACTCGAGAACTCTTTTGTTTATGACTAACTTCATAACACCCTCCTTCAAAACCACAAGACATGCACTTTGTAGCTCTTTGTTTTTGCTTGTTGACCAAACCTTTGGCTTTTGGTGTTATTCTATCAAGTTAAATTTGGCTCGCTTCCATCTTAGTCAAGTTACTAGTGATAACTTATCTCCTCATGGTTTCCAACATTTCCCCAATAGGCTTTTCATGTGCATCTCTAATTGAAGAGTTGAAGGCCTCTCCTATATTGTTTTTTGTGGCTGCACACTTTGCGAATTTTGTGAAAGAATATTTGCACAAATAATGAAAAATTAAAGCAACATAAAGAAGTTATACAGAAAAATATAACAATTAAAGAAAAAAATTTACCTGGAGCAGTAACAACTCAAATAACGCAGCAGATCGAAATTCTCCGAACTCCATAAACTAGAATACCAAATCATCGCAAAAGTAGATCGAAATTCTCTGAACTCCATAAACTAGAATCCCAAATCATCACAAAAGTAGATCGAAATTCTCTGAATTTCATACTTAGGGGTGTCAAACGGGCCGGCCCGGCCCGAACCCGGCCCGAGCCCATTGCGGCCCGGTTCATTCGGGTTCGGGCCTGGCCGTTTTAAACGGACCGAAAATCTTAGGCCCACGGCCCGGCCCGACGGGCTTCGGGCGGGCTTCGGGCAGCCCACGGGCTAAGCTGCCTTTGGACGGGGAGGCGACGAAGCTGCCTCTGAACGGGGAGACGACGAAGCTGCCTCTGGACGGGGAGGCGACGACGCTCGGGCGGGGACGACGACGCTCGGC
>CM071865.1:40690660-40715061 GCA_036759665.1 Gynandropsis gynandra | reverse complement strand
ATTCGAACGGTTTTAGTCGGCCCGAGCCCGAAGGCCTGGTTTCATTCGGGCTGTCAATTTTACAACCCGAGCCCGCGTATTTCGGGCGGGTTTCGGGTGGGCCCGGGGGCTCGGGCTGTTTTTTACACCCCTATTCATACTTCTAACGTAGTTCAGGATACCCAGAAACCCTAAGCCATTCCGAACTTCATACTTCTAACGTAGTTCATACTTCACAAGACCGATAAAAAGGAAGGCAAAGTTTCCGACGGAATCAGAACAGGGAAACTCGATTTTCGACGGAATCCGAACCACAAAGAGATAGAGGGGGAAGGACGACAAAATCAAAAAGACGACAGAAGGACGACATAATAAGAAGGACGATGAAATCGAATCAGAACTCAATTTCTGTGCGTGAAGAGAACAATTTCCGACGGGAATCAGAACCCGACAAAAGTTAGAACTTGACGGGAGTCAGGGACGACGAAATCAGAAGGGGGAAGGACCATCAGAAGAGGGAAGGACGACGGAATTAGAGAGATCGGAATCTGTGGCCTGATATAATCAAATAGAAAACAAAAGATTTATGATAAAATAAGAATTAGGGTTAGAGATTTACCTCATTTTGCTCTCATATATCAAGAGAGGGGAAACGAGGCTGCCTGTTTTTGTTCCTTTTAATTATGTTTTTGTTCCTTCAATCTATATTAATAAAGTCTGTTTGTTCCTTCTAATTATACATCTATTAAATGTTTTTTTATTTAAAAAATATAGTTTAGAGTTTTTTAAAGAGTTGAAAGCATAGGGGTTTTTTTTATTAAAAGTTATTTGTCAAGTTTTTTTAGTTTATCCAAAAAAATGTTTTTTCCATCTCAAATTTATATTGTAATGATAGAAAATATTCTCAATATAATATCATAGAGATTTTATAAGATATTGTTGATTATAGAATTGATTTATTTCTTTGTATATATTCTTTCCATCTGTATATAATGTTTTGTAAAATGTTGTTATAATGATATAACAGTATTCGATAAATTATATCATTCTATATAGTATCAGAGTACGAATAAGATAAAAAGAATCCTAGCCCATGGTCATTGTTCCAACGAAAAATACAAACGAGAAGAGAA
Source organism: Gynandropsis gynandra (assembly GCA_036759665.1). Taxonomy (NCBI): domain Eukaryota; kingdom Viridiplantae; phylum Streptophyta; class Magnoliopsida; order Brassicales; family Cleomaceae; genus Gynandropsis; species Gynandropsis gynandra. The sequence goes on along the minus strand of CM071865.1, from coordinate 40,713,949 downwards.
GAATCATCTCTCTATCGGCATCTTCCTACAACATTTACCTTCCACCACGGGTTTAAAATCAGCCGAGTTGATTCGACTCGCAGTGAGCTTGCCAAAAAATGAGTTGGTTCAACTCGACTCATTTTTAAAACAAATTGGAAAAATTCCAGCTCAACTTATCTCGTTTTTAGCTTGCCAAAAATCGAGCTCGCTCGCGAACTAGACTATTAAATTTAAATAAATTGTAACATATTTTAATACTATATGTTAATCATCCTCAAACCAAATAAAATATCAAAATATAAAAATATTAAGTCAAATACACAATTATTAAATATCAAAATATTAAATAAAAAAAAATTTATCGAATATCAAATAAAATATTGAATACATAAATATATTTTTAAAATATTTTTATGTATAATAAAAATATATTAATTTGGTAGAAATAGTAAATAATAATAAGAATAAATATATTAATTTTCTTTAAATCATACTTAATAAATACAAATAATATGTATAATATGTAGAAATAGAGGAAAATATGAATTGAATATGATTTGTCAGCTTGCAAGCCAACCCAAATTCATTTCCGGCTAAGCTTGTCGGTTTGTTTTTTAAATGAGCCAAAAAATCAAATTCGGTTCGCTTAAATATGCACCGAGCTCGAGTTGACTCGCGAGTCGACGGCTCATTTTACACCCCTACCTTCCACTGCTCCCCTCGTCGGCTTGTTGAACCTTCTTCGTCATCTCTTAGTGTTGAGAACCCGGCGCCTTCCCTACCGGCACAATTGTCTTCCCTCGATCTCTACCTTCCATCGCTCTCCTCGTCGATTTGCTGGGCCTTCTTTGTCGCCCCTTAGCGCTGCCTAACCGCGCTGCACACCGTCCAATGACCTTTGCTTAACCGTCATCGTCACTCACCGTGTGACTATGAAACAACCAAAGACTCATCACCTCTCAGCGTGCGAATCGAGCCAGATCTGGTCTATTTTCTAACGTCCAAACAAGAAGAAACCAACGATTGCTTTTTAGTGACCCTCAGCCAACCGTCTCTAGTTCGAACGACACTGACCTCACCACAAATTGACCTAGATCTATTCGCACCACCGTCACCCAGACTGAGATACCATCGTCGGTCACCAGATCTTGCTCTAGACTTAGAAATCCATATCCCAATATCTATCTCCATTCTCATATGGCAAACGAAGGTGATAGTTCCTCTAGTGGGAACCTTCAACTGAGTGACTCAATTACTCCCTACAATCCTGCTAATTCCCATACGACGTTAATCCATATTAACGTCTTACGTCAACCAACTATCTCATCCAGAGGATTTAGATCTATGTGATTGTACAAGGATACAACCTTGAAGGTTTCCTTCAATCTACTATTATTCGGACTACCACCTTGATTGTTTACAATGTCGTGGTTCTAAATCTTGCGTACGAACCATGGTTTTGACAAGATCATCAGATCTTTGTAGCCCTTTTTCAGATTTATTTCACTCTCATATCAACCAATCATTGCCTCAACAACCTCATTTGCAGATGCTTGGAACATCTTGACCTCCACTTATTGGCGATCAAACCGATGCCACATCAAACAAATTAAGGACCATATACGGCATCTCACCAAAGACATCAAATTTATTGACATTATATGAACTTTTTCAAGGCTAAAGCTGATGAGCTTGCTCTCTTGGAAAACCCCATGGACCATAAGAATCTATTAGAACTCGTTCTTGCAGTCTTAGTGATGAATACAAGCCGATTAAGAATGTCGTAAATACAAAGGATACTCATATCTCCTTTGTCAAGTTTCATTAGAAGCTACTCAATTAGGAAGCCAATCCTCTCACAATAGAACTGATTTCCTCTAATCTGGCTAATACTACAAAAAATGTTCATCACAAATATCTTCTTTCTTAGCACTTGAACAACCACACTCAAGACATTCATGGGTCTTCCTACTTGTGTTCATACACCTGCAACGACAATAATATGGGCTATCAAAGGAAATGTTAATTGTGTGGGACACATGGCCATAGTGCCAAACAGTGTGATCATCTCCACTGAATCACAAGCCTTGTGGCTCCTCGAATTGGCCACCCAATGCAAATCATGTTTCCCTCACACCCGAAGCATCTCCGACTTGGATCCTCGACTCCGGAGCCTCACGTCACATCACTTCTGGCAAATCTGGCTTTACACTCTCCTTACACTAGCGGCAATGGTGTTGTTCTTGGCGACAGATCAGGTTTATCTATAACTCATACGGGTTATATGTCCCTCCCCTCCTTACCTCGTCCCTTTTCACTATGCATGTTCTATATGTCCCTTTCATATACAAAAATCTTATTTCTATTCATCAACTATGTCTTTTTCACAATGATATTTCGGTGGAATGATGTAACCACGGGGCCATAATAAACAAAGGTCATCTTAAAGGCGGTGTGTACGTCAATACCTTCATTACTATCCTCTCCTTCACGTTTGTCTCCTATTACTAAGGGTGGATATTTCGGTTTGGTTATATAAAACCGAACCGAATTAAGTCATCTGGTTCGATTCAGGTGTAGATAAAATAACCGATTGAGTATGAAAGTTAAAAAGCCGAATAGATTCGGTTCGGTTTGGTTATTAACCGAATAACCATAGATAACCGATAGGTTACATAAAAATATAAAATATATAGATAAATTATATTTATCAAATGAATATTTATCTAAAATAATTAATAATTAAAATTAAAATAAAATTTAAATAATAATTAATATATTATATTTTTAAAATATATAAATTATTTGAAATAGTATGAATAATATCATTTATTTGTAATATTATGTGATAAAATATTTGGTAAAATCGAAATAATCGAATAATAACTTATCAAATTAGACTTTGAGTTTTATTTTGGTTCAATGTTTTATTTATATAACCGAACTAAACTATTGTACAACCGAACCGATTTAAATTCATATATTGTTTTGTTATTATTTTTTAAAATCCAAATAATCCGTACCCAATATATCCGAACCAAAACCCGAAATGATCAGGCCTACCTATTACTGCTTTTTCTAGTGTCAAGTCCACTTTGTCTAAATGACACTCTCACCCATCATCTACTATTCTCAATAATATCGTTTCATCTTTCTCATTTCCTTTGTCAAACTCAACCAACAAATTTTCTTATATGATTTGTGTTTAATCAATAAAAGCCATAAACTCTTGTTTTTAACTTCAACTATTTTGTCATCTCGTCCTCTTGAAATGATTTATTCTGATGTTTGAACTTCTCATGTGATCTCGTTTGATGGGTTTAAATTTTATGTCATATTCTTTGATCATTTTAATCGATATACATGGTTTAATCTTATTAAACTAAAATAAAAATTTTGAAATCTTTTCGAGGTTCAAAAAACTAGCTGAAAATCATTTCTCTACGTGTATCAAGTCTCTTTACACCGACAATGGAGGTTAATTCATTGCCTTACAAAACCTCCTAGCCTCTTATAAAATTTATCATTTTACAGCACCAACACACACAAATGACCACAACGACATCTTGAAACGTAAACATAGATATATTGTCGAGATGAGACTTGCTCTCTTATCACATGCGCCCATACCAACACAGTACTAGACTTTGGCGCTTCTGACTTGAGTTTATCTTATCAATTGTCATCCTTCTTTGGTTTTTGATTTCCAATCTCCCTTTGAATCTCTTTTCAAGTCACCGTCCAATGATCACTATATTTCATACACAATTTATGACCAATATTATGACCGATTTTGGTGACCGTTGTGATGTTTATGTGTGAGTTTCACTTGTTTCTTTTGTTGTTATGTTTGTAGAATTTAATAAGTGAGAATTAGGGTAACACGGGATGAGAAACGACGAAGAAATGAATGACAAGCAAGACCATTTCACCCAATTTCTTTCACAATTTCTCCATTGACCAACATAAGACCACTATCATAAATATCTCCATAATATCCAAAACGAGCCACACCTAGAATGGACACCAAAGTATGGGCACCAAATATGGGAACCAAGAATGAATATCAAAGTATGGGCACAATGCATGGGAACCAAGTATGGACACCAAGCATGTGCACAAAGTATAAGCAGTGGAACATTAAGTCATTTTAATAATGCATTTTATTTCTTTCAAGGTGTGGAAACTTTCCTATATAAGGAGCTCCAAACCTCATTCGTAAAGACACAAGTTTGGAGTGCAATACATTTGAAAATTTCGAATTCGGTAGTTCTTTTTATTAGAGAGAGCTACAACGCTTGGATCGACGTAGAAGATCCCGACTCCCTGGTTATTCGCTCTCCTTTCTTTGTTTCCTCTCATGTTTTCTATCTCTAACATGATGTTTGTTATAGAGTTCATGTGTTAGTAGTTGCATTATTCTAGGAGATAAGATTAGCCCTAGGGGATCCTTGAATCCACAAAAATAATATTAACAAGAAGTGCAATGCTCTGTTTGCTATTTTAATTCTTTATATGTGTTCATCATGCAGTATGTTTACCTTGATCAAGTATAAATTGGTAGATCATCCACAAAAGTAGGAGGTTGCGTGTTTATGCACGTATTCTTTGCCTTGAAAGAGGGTTTTAGATATATTGGGATCCTTCGTCTTTAAAGTGTTGTGGAGTATGCATGATTGTTAGTAGTTGAAGTGTGATTCTCGGATTATCTAGTGGTGAAACCGGTTCCCTAGAGCGTTTATGTAATTGCTTGAACTCTCGTTTTTTATTAACTTAATTTCTCAAATCTCTCCAACTATCATTTTAATTTGCTTAATTATCCTAGACTATTTAGATTTGATTTGTGTTGCATAGTCTCTATGGGATCGATACCTATATTATACTACACATGTGTCGTGCACTTACAGAGTTGGTTTAGGTTTTTAACTTGAACACATCACCCATTTATCTGAAGTTATATACCTTTGATTGTTTGTGCTACGCTATCCATGGCCACATCACAAGCTCAATTCTCGGTCTCTTCTTTATGTATTTGTTGGTTGCTCTCTCTTCCAAAAAATGCTTATGTCTTCATATCCCAACTTCTCGTGTTTACATCTCTCGTCATGTTGAGTTCATTGAAACAAAATTTCCATTTTCTCGTCTTTCTTTGGCATCTTCACAGTCTACCATTTCTGACACTTCTGCCATACAACCCTCTCCACCCTTCACCTTTGTTCCTTTTTCGTCATCACATACACCATCATTGACAGCAGATGCCTTGAGTTCAGATTCCTCACCAACATTGATACTCTTATCAGAGACCCCTTTCCTCAATACGATTCTCTCGCAACCCCCAACCAATTCAAACCCATCAAATACCTCGCATCTTGATGTTCATCCAACCCTAAGCACCCACTCGATGACCACCCGTGCCAAAAAAAGGTATCATAAAACCTACACAAAAGTTCTCCCTTGCTATATCTTCCTCCTCGTCCTTGGACATAGAATTCACATGTGTATCTCGCCTCTCCAAAACCCGAAGTAGAGGCAACCATGAACGAGGAATTCGATGCATTACTTTGGAATGACACTTGGATGCTTGTTTCGATACATCCTTCTTACAACATCATTGGGTGTAAATGGGTTTTCAAGAATCGATGGTTCAATTGATAAGTTCAAGGCACGGTTGGTGGTCAAGGGATTTCATGAAAGACTTGATGACATTTAGTTATGTGGTCAAACTAGCGACTATTTCGAGTTGTTATCACTCTTGTTGTAACTCGCGGTTGGGTATTATGTCATCTTGATGTAAACAATGCATGTCTCCGAGGAACACTCTCCAAAAATGTCTATATGATACAATCATCGGGATTTGTTGATCAAGATCGTCCATCTCATGGGTGCAACTTCATAAAACCTTTTACATTTTAAAACATGCGATAATGGATGAAAAGTTGTGTATTTGTAGAATTCATGTCTTTGTGTTGTGTATTTGTAGAATTCATGTCTTTGGGTTCATTGGATGCTCATGCCTACATGCGGATGGGAATGACAACCTTTCATAAGACATAGATTATATATGTGTGTGTAATGTATCATTAGGGTATAAATTGAAGCAAAATTACATAAACACGAAATGCGAAGTAAACATGTGTTCTTTCAATGATGACAAAGAATTGTAATCAGTCTTAAGATCCATATTTTCTTTTAAATAAAAAATGCGAATAATTAAAACAAGAAAAAATATTTGAAACGTTTATAGTATTCGTCTATTATTAAATCACTATATCATACATAAACTTATATTTGTTATTTAATATAAAAATTAACTTTCAAATTTTATAATTACACAAGTTAAATAGTTGCCGAATATTTTTTACATATACAGTCTCTTCCTTTCATCGATAAAATCTGCCAACCAATGCCTGTGGAGGAATAGGGATGTTCATTTTTGAAATTCTAATTTTAAATTGAATTTTATATTATTTTCCAATCTTTTGTTTTATGAAACAAAAATAAAAGCAAATCGGAAATAACTACACAAATGACAAATTATGTTTCATTTTTTAAAGGGAAAAAGGTCAATTCCCCCTCAACTATCATGCTTTATTCAAATTCTCCCCTAAACTATATGATACAGCCAATTCCCCCTTATTTTACAACATCCATCCGATTCCTCCCTTAACTATATAAATTCAGTCAATTCTCCCCTCCGTTATATAAACAGTATAATGGAGTTAACCGACCCGGTTTTAACCCGATTTTGACTCAATTTTGACCCAAATCAAATACCCAATTTTGACTCGTATTATAACCGATTTTAGCCCGATTTCGACAATTTTCTAACCCAATTTCACTCAATTTTAACCCGATTTTACCCAATTTTAACCCAATTTCACTCAAATTAACCCGATTTCATCAAATTTAATCCGATTTCCACCCAAATTTAACCCGATTTTATCTAATTTTAACCCAATTTCACCCAAATTAACCCAATTATCGCCATATTTAACCGATTTACTCACTTTTAACCCGATTTATTCTTTTTTAATCGATTTGACTCGATTTTCGATTCACCTCAATTTCATCCAAAGTAATATAATTTATATACATTTATCCCTATAGGATGTTATTTACATTTTCGATTTAAAGTGAGTAAATCGGCTTAAAAGTGAGTGAATGAATGTATTTATTGTAATAAATTATTAAAAATTGTGAATCGGTTAAATCGGATTAAAAGTGAGTGAATCGGTTAAATCGGGTTGAAATTCGGTGAAAACTAGTAAACTTTGGGTGAAATTGGGTTGGAATTATATTAAATTGGGTGAAATCGGGTTGAAATTATATTAATTTGGATGAAATTGAGGTGAATCGAAAATCGAGTTAAATCGATTAAAAAAGAGTAAATCGGGTTAAAAGTGAGTAAATCGGTTAAATTGGACGATAATCGGGTTAATTTGGGTGAAATTGGGTTAAAATTAGATAAAATCGTGTTAAATTTGGGTGGAAATCGGATTAAATTTGATGAAATCGGGTTAATTTGAGTGAAATTGAGTTAAAATTGGGTAAAATCGGGTTAAAATTGAGTGAAATTGAGTTTAAAAATTGTCGAAATCGGGTTAAAAATCGGTTATAATACGGGTCAAAATTGGGTATTTGATTTGGGTCGAAATCAGGTCGGTTAACACCAATATACTGTTTATATAACGGAGGGGGAAATTGACTGAATTGATATAGTTGAAAGGAGAATGGGATAGATGTAAAATGAAGAGAATTGGCTGTGTCAAGGGGAATTTGAATAGAGCTGGAAAATTGGTTTTTTTTCCTTTTTTAAACGATACTTACTTTCTTTGTCTTCAGAGAAGCTGAACAGTTATGACTCCTGCCATATCAATATTATACAACAGTTTTCCGATCTCAACTAACTTAACGGTCAAATGTTCCACTCTGAAAACCCCATCAAATCCTAAGCCCTCTCTCCATAAAACCCTTACATCTCTCTGCAAATCCGGCAAACTCGACGAAGCTATCGGCTTGATTGAGAAATCCCCACCATCTGATCTCTGCAATCCCCAAGTCTTCTCCGGAGTCCTTCATGCCTGCATCACCGCTCGATCTTTCCACCATGGCCAGAAAGTCTGCTCCTTGGTTCTCGAAAACCCTAATCTCCGTGAAGATTCAGAAATGAAGAGCAAGCTCATCACCCTTTTCTCTGTTTGCCGTCGAATGGACCTTGCTCGGAAAATCTTCGACGATTTATCCGGCGGCAAAGAATCGGAGGAAGTTTGGGTGGCGATTGCAATTGGGTACTCGAGAAATGATTCACCGAGAGAAGCTTTGTTTGTTTATGTGGACATGTTGCTCAATTTCGTCGAGCCTGGGAATTTCGCGTTTTCGATGGCGTTGAAAGCGTGTAAGGATCTAAAAGATCTCAGGGTCGGTAAAGGAATCCATGCCCAGATCGTAAAATGGAGGGAGAAAGCTGATCAGGTGGTGAACAACGCGCTTGTGAAGTTATACATGGACTGTGGTTCTTTGGAAGATGCAAGCAAAGTGTTCGATGGAATGTCTCAGAGAAATATTGTCTCTTGGAATTCCTTGATTGCGGTGCTTTCCGAGAGAGGCCGGGTGTATGATATGCTTAATCTGTTCAGGAAGATGCAGAAAGAGAAAATTGGGTTTAGTTGGGCGACCCTCACGACTATATTGCCTGTTTGTTCACACGTCGCTGCTCTTATCACCGGCAAGGAAATTCATGCCCAGATGCTGAAATCGAAAGGGAAACCTGATGTTCCATTGCTAAACTCGTTGATGGATATGTATGGGAAATGTGGCGAGGTTATTTATGCTCGGAGAATCTTTGACAGCATGTCGACTAAGGATTTGACTTCATGGAACACAATGCTGAACTGTTATGCGACCAACGGGAATATGGAAGAAGCAATATATCTGTTCGATTGGATGATAGATTCTGGTGTTACACCAGATGGGATCACCTTTATCACTTTGTTATCTGGGTGTAGTGATGCGGGTCTCTTGGAGTATGGTCTAAAGTTGTTTGAGCAAATGAAAACTGAATTCAAATTGTCACCTAGCTTGGAGCACTATGCATGCTTGGTTGATATTCTGGGTAGAGCTGGTAAAATCAATGAAGCAGTCAAGGTAGTGGAAGGTATGCCCTTTAAGCCTAGTGGGTCGATATGGGGGTCACTGCTCAACTCTTCCAGGCTCCATGCGAATGTCGCTGTAGGAGAGCGTGCGGCAAAGGAATTGTTTGTTCTTGAACCCAATAATTCGGGGAACTACGTTATGCTATCTAACATATATGCAGATGCCAAGATGTGGGACAATGTGGATAAGATCCGAAACATAATGAAACAGAAGGGGATTAGAAAAGAAGCTGGTTGCAGTTGGATACAAGTGAAAGATAAGATTAACATTTTTGTGGCTGGGGGTGGAATTGAGTTCAGAAACTCGAACGAGTATAAGAAAGTATGGTCAGAACTAACGAAATCGATGAAAAAATTTGGTTACTCTCCAAACACTAGTGTAGTGCTTCATGATGTTGATGAAGAAACAAAGGCCAATTGGGTTTGTGGTCACAGTGAGAAACTGGCTACAACGTATGCACTAATTCATACAGGGAAGGGAGTTCCAATTCGGGTTACGAAGAATCTCAGAGTATGTTCAGATTGCCATTCATGGATGAAGACGGTATCACAAATTACAGGGAGAACCATAGTTCTCAGAGACACAAAAAGATTCCATCATTTTAATGGTGGCCTCTGTTCATGTAAAGACTACTGGTGACTGGTGAGAATTCCATCCCTATCATTTTAACAAGTGAAAATCTGTAATTTATATTACCTTCTTTTCCTGCAAGTGTTTCTCATAAGTTCCTTTTTGTACACTCATTTAAACGTAATCAAGAGCCACTATATTTCGCTTATACTATCATCTTTACATAACAACGAATTAGAATTAGATGAAAGTAATATGCCTATTATATAATATTTGAATAGTCTTGGGATAAAAGTGTAATTATTAAAAGTTAATAATTATATAATAAACGAAAATTAGGTTTTCGTTATCATATTACACAATCACAACGTGGATACGCGTAGAGGGCTTGTACCATCAAGCCTCGCATCCGACAATAATACGTTCAACGACAGGTATTACGAAATTGTTTCTGTAAATTGTTTATCGTTGAATATCCGTAAAAAACTAATCCGAACATGACTAGATCGTTATTCGGGTTGATTAAAACACGTTTCCGCAATTGAAATCAACCCTACATTAGATTTATTGTAAAATTTTTTTTGGGGGGGGGAGGGGTTGTTTTAAAGTATAATTCAAATCGGTAACGATGCATTAGATTAGGAATTGAGTTTACATTCATAACAAGCAAAATTTTATAAAAGGGTATGTCAATTTCATACAAAAGGACTAATAAACGAGCTATACAACCATCACCATACATTAATCACCATATGAGTCATAAATATATGTTTGAACTTTGAACTCTTAGATTAGTGTTTAGATTGAATAAAACCTTGTTAAGGATAAATAATTTGGAAAAATAAAAACATATTAAATCTACAATTGAACTTAATACTATCAAACTATAATACTAATTTAAATGTGAGGTGTAATTGAGACTTCAATTGCAAACATTTGTGATCGTGATCGATTATATTAAGGAAGTTAAGGACGAGTTCAAACGAAGAAATGCTTACAGTTGATATCTAGGCTAGGCAATCTGAGACGAGACGGGGAAGGACGGAGCAAGGGAGTCTGATAATGAGAATACCAGTCTTTACTTACATCCAAGAAAATGCATATTTTGATTCTAGGTACGATTTTTTCTTTTATAGCAACGGGGCGGGCGAATTCCTTTATCTAAATGATACACGATTACAAAAAATAAAATAAAAAAATCAGTTGAATTTGGAAAGCGTTTTCTTTGTAATCAAAAGAAGAAAATATAATTTTTTTTGTGCATTCTTACAACAAAAAATGATCATCAATAGCCAAAAACAATTTATTTTTTGAAGAGCGAAATATCAGTTTTGCCATATAGTTTGATTAATAGATATGATTGTTGAATCTTGTATATCTGGAGTATAACATCACTTGAATTTCAATCTTAAAAGTCAATATAAAACATATTTCGGAAAAAATCAAACTTGTTTTTCACAATTGATATCATGAGTCCAGACCCAAATCCACAATATTCACAAGACCAAACTCGTTAGACTCTTTTCTGTCTACAAAACCATTTATTTATTTTCCATGAATGCATAGTATATATGCATCTATTACATCAACTCCATTCCATTTGACTCTTCATATTTTCACCGTAAATCTCTTCATTATAGACCCATGAACATTTTGCATAGTATTAGAAACGTAAAAAAATAATATTCATTTAATTGTCCATTTGAAGACTTTGTATAAACACTTAAAACATCCTAAAATATCACCTATTTAATTTTCCATGTATGAACACTTATAACATCCTAAAATAATACCTATTTAATTGTCCATTTGAGGATTTCCATATATGAATACTTATATAGTGTTCATTTAATGTCCTTATTTCTAATTACGAGTGTAAAATGAGCTAGTTCAGTTCAGCTCGTCAAAATCGAGTTGGTAGTTATGCTCGTTTCACAACAAGTTGTAAAATCTTAGTTCACATCAGCTCGCCTTTAACTCGTTAAAAAAAAGATAGCTCCTGAGCTAAACTATTTAATTTAAAAGAGTTGTTATATATTAATATTATATGTTTTCATCCTTAAAACAAATAAAATACCTAAAATATAAAAACATTAGTTCATATATAAAGTTATTAAATATTCAAATACTAATTGGAAAATTAATTTATGGAATATGAAATAAAATATCGATACACAAACATATTTTTTATAATATTTTCTTTATTTTATAATAAAAAATATATTAATTTGGTAGAAATAGAAATAAGATAATAATATAATATATAAATAATTTATTATTTTTCTTAAATTGTGTTTAATAAATAGAAAGAATATGCAATATATGTAGAAATAGGAAAATATGTGATTTGCATTAGCCCACGAGTCAGCTTGTCTAAGCTCCGATTCGTATTCGACTCAACTCACCAGCTTGTTTTTTCAACGAGCTCGAAAATATTTAGTTCGGCTTGCTCAAATATGATCCGAACTAGAAAATTATACACTCCTATTTCTAATACGAGACTTTAAGACATATGAGACGCATGTGTACCCTATAATACCTCACATTTTCTATTCAAATTCAATAATACTCCACATTTGAATAGAAAGTAATATAACTTATTTTATCTATTATGAGAATTTTGGTTAAATATACATTTGAAATGTGTCCTTTGGATTTGAACTGTTCATTGTGAATAATTATCGGATTCACTTTGCGAGTTAGTAAATTTCAATCTTGAACTATTCACGTTTTATAGTAAATGGAAACAAAAGTATCACACTTATGAAACTGATATGTTTCAATTAGTACGATTGTGTTCAATATAGTCTTGAACATGTCTTTGTTCATGAGATTTCTAGAGAATTTAGTCATCTTTGATTTTCATTGATGTGAACCCACATCAATCTCATATAGGTAATACCAAACATGAATAGTCTGTATCAATTCCATTTTCAAGACGAATAGCATTATTAAGATTTGGAAGAGTCATCCCTTTAAACATTGATGGAGACGAAATTGATTTTAGTATAGGAAAGTCACATTGCCTATTGAACCAAGATCATGGAAACTCGTGTTGTTAGTGTAAAGGAACAACAACAAATCCTATGTTTCCTTATATGAAGGATCCTACGTTTCCTTAAATAGAGCCTTTTGTCTCTCCCAAATTGTCTCCTAAACTGTAGCTCATTCTCACCACTTGATTGTCTCCATGACTGTAGCTAATTCATGTAAATCCTCTCTTGTATCTGCTATATATTATATACTCATCACATCAAATCAACACAACTTTATAATCTCCTATATGGTATCCGAGCTCTCTGATCTAAATATTTTTAACCTTCGTTTTCCCTCATCATGGCTGATAAAAATGCCACACACATTGCAACACCAGCTGCTACCCTCAAAAACCCTAACATTCTCGTCCTCCCCACAAATATTGCAGCAACACAGCAAATCCTTGCCATCAATATTTCTGGTGTCACAGAATTGACACCACTCAGCTATGTTGCGTGGTTTGCTAAGTACGATCTCTGCTCAATGGCTACGAGCTTCATCGATTCATCGATGAAAACTAAAGTCCACCTTCAGTTACCATTGATATTGAAGGCCACACTACACCTAATACTGCCTTCACCTCTTGGAACCAACAAGACCAACTGCTTTTTAGCGCTATTCTCAGCTCTCTGTCTAGTTTTTCCAAACTCTAGTTTCTCGAGCCACGACATCCCTCGAAATCTGGCAAACACTTGCCAAAACATATGGCAATCCCTCTCGATGTCATATTCGTCAACTAAAGGATCAACTAAATCGTTGTGTCAAAGGAAACCTCTCCATTGATGAATATATGCAATCCATCTCGTCCAAAGCTGATGCTCTTGCCCTTCTGGGCAAACCAATGGATCCAGATGATCTCGTCGAGCGTGTTCTTGCTGGTCTTCTTGAAGACTACAAAGCCACTACAGAAGCCATCAATGCACGTGAGACCACAATCTCATTTGTAGAACTTCACGAAAACTATTGAATCATGAGTCTGTTGTCCTTACAGAATATGGAAGTACTCCAACATCAATGTTTCTAGTCACAACAAATGCTGCAACAACCAACACTCGCACTCAATGGCGTCCTCCTGCCAACAATCACAATGCTGATAATCGCCCCTTTCAACAGTGCCCTCGAAATCCCTATAAAGGGAAGTGTCAAGTTTGCGAAACTCCAGGCCAGAGCGCAAATGGTGCCCCTCATTTCGTCTGATTTCATCGCAACAACCCTACGAAAATCGATCTCCTACACCATGGCAACCGACAAAAAATGTTGCGCAGACCTATTCATCACTGCTACCTTCCTGGCTACTTGATAGTGGAGCATCTCACCATGTCACCATTGATCTCAGCAATCTCGCTCTTCATGCTCCATACGGTGGTCCTGATGATGTTGTTGTCGGAGATGGAACACCATTACTCATACAGAAAACTGGTTCTTCTTCCCTTTCTCTCCCCACATGTAATCTCTTCTCAACGATGTTCTCTATGTTCCCTCGATGAAACGCAATCTCTTATCCATCTACCAACTCTGCAATGCAAACAACATAACCGTTGAGTTTTCTTCTTCCTTGTTTCAGGTGAAGGATCGCACAACGGGGGCAATTCTCACAACGGGGCAACCTAAAGGAGGTGTCTACGAATGGTTAAATGCGCCATCCTCTCTATCCTCCCCATCTATGTTTTTAAGTGTCAAAGTCTCCTCATCGTATTGGCACTCAAGATTTGGGCATCCTGCGTTTTCTATTCTAAAATCACTTGTTTCTCAGTTTTCTTTGCCTCTGTCTACTTCCGTGTCCTCCGAATTGCATTGCAATTCTTGTTTCATCAATAAAAGTCACAATTACCATTCTCTGAATCCACTCTCAAGTCCCATCGTCCTGTAGAAATCTTGTTCTCTGATGTGTGGACATCTCATGTCATGTCACATGATGGTTTTCGTTACTAACTTATTCTTATTGATCATTTCACCCGCTACATTTGGTTATATCCACTTCGTCAAAAATTTAAAGTTCAAGACACTTTCATTAAGTTCAAAACCCTAGTTGAAAATCGTTTTCAAACTCGCATTGTCACTCTCTACTCTGATAATGGAAGTGAATATCTTGCCCTTAGATCTTTCCTTTCATCTGTGGGAATATCACATCTCACTTCACCACCACATACATCCGAGCACAACGGAATTTCAGAATGCCGTCATTGACACATTGTTGAGGCGGGACTATCACTTTTCACTCACGCTTCTATGCCTATCACCTATTGGCCATATGCCTTTGCAACTACAGTTTACATTATCAATCGAATGCCCACTTCAATTCTCTGATCTGTTTCACCATTTAAAAAACTCTTTGAAGAAACACCAAATTATCTCAAACTCCACGTGTTCGAGTCTCTCTGTTCTCCTTGGTTTCGACCATATTCCACTCATAAACTTCAGTCTCGTTCTACTCCTTGTGTTTTTGTTGGTTACTCATTAACCCAAAGTGCTTACTTGTGCCTTTGTTTTTCCTTTGTTGTATGTCTCTCGACATGTTCGCTTTGTTGAAAGCAGTTTTCCATTTGCAAATCTCACCTCCTATGCGTCGTCTTCCACCTTAAACTTTGAATCATCTTCCTTTGTTTCCTTTATCTCTCCTGTGTCTGCTCTGATTTTTCCTCGGCCACTAGTGACACCAACTTCGACAATGCCCTGCTCCCATGATCCCTCACCAGACACAACGACTGAATTCTCAAGTGATCATGCACCCTACTCAAGTGACCCTGAAACACCCCCCTCACAAACACCTCAAACACATACCCTTCATCTTCTGCAGACCAACTCCCTGTAGAAATAACCACCACAAACACTATACCTGAACCTCCTGTTCCTCAAACCCAGAAACAACGCCAAATGGTTACCAGATGGAAGAACCAGATTTTCAAACCTGCTTCGAAAATAAGTCTCAGTGCCATCGTATCTTCAACTGCAGAAACAGAGCCTACAACAGTAAATCAAGCTCTCAAAGATCCTCATTGGAGACAAGCAATGTCAACCGAGTTTGATACTTTGGTTAGCAATGTAACATGGGATCTTGTACCTGCTCATCCGCAACACAATCTCGTCGGCTGTAAGTGGTTGTTTTGTACCAAGTATCTTCCCAATGGCTCTGTTGACAAACGACAAGGAGTTGATTACCATGACACATTCAATCATGTCGTTAAGCCAACAACTGTTCGTCTAATTCAATCATGTCGTTAAGCCAACAACGTGTAAGTGGTTGTTTTGTACCAAGTATCTTCCCAATGGCTCTGTTGACAAATACAAAACTCATCTCGTCGCAAAAGGTTTTCACCAACGACAAGGAGTTGATTACCATGACACATTCAATCATGTCGTTAAGCCAACAACTGTTCGTCTAATTCTTAATCTTGCAACTTCTCGGGGCTGGCCTCTCCGACAGTTGGACGTAAACAATGCTTTTCTACACAGACACATTGATAAAGATGTTTACATGGTTCAACCTCCGGGTTTCATTGACAAAGATCACCCCACACATGTCTGCAAATTAAAGAAGGCTTTATACAGACTCAAACAAGCCCCTCGGGTTTGGTACAATGAGCTACATGAATTTCTTCTATCAGCAGGTTTCACTAACTCCATGGCAGACACTTCAGTTTTTACTCTCCAAGCAGGGAAACGTCAAGTGTTTCTTCTGGTTTACGTCGATGATATTGTCATCACGGGGAGCAACTCCAAACTAATTCAACGTCTCTTGCAAATCAGTTCTCTTTGAAAGATCTTGGCCAACTATCATTCTTCCTCGGGGTAGAGGTAACTCACACATCTTATGGTCTTCCTCTCAGTCAGCGCAAATACATATGTGATTTGCTTTAATGACTTAATATGTTGGGCTCCAAACCTGTCTCTACACCCATCTCCCCTGACACTTCACTCACGTTTCTACAGGGAACAACTCTAATTGATCCAACTGAATACCGCATGGCTGTCGGAAGCTTACAATATCTGTTGTTTACAAGGCCGGACATAGCCTTTGCTGTCAACAAGTTATCCCAGTTCATGCATCGTCCAACTACAGATCACTGGACAACTGTAAAACGTGTTCTTCGCTACTTGAGTGGAACACAATCCCATGGAATTCGTCTGTCTCGTACCAATCCTCTCACATACATGCCTTTTTCAATGCAGACTGGGCTGAAAACAAGGATGATTACTCATCAACAAGTGCACATATTGTCTTTCATGGCTCACATCCTATATCATGGTCATCAAGAAAACAAAGAAAAATCGTGCGGTCCTCGACTGAAGCTGAATATCGCTCTGTAGCCTCTACAAGTGTTGAACTCCGTTGGATCTGCAATCTACAAAGTGAGCTTGGTCTTGTTCTACCAACAACCCCGATGATCTATTGGTACAACGTGGGAGCAACATATCTCTGCTCCAATCATTTTTTTCACTCTCACATGAAGCACGTCGTATTGGGCTATCACTTCATCTGAAATCAAGTACAATCTGGCTCTCTACGAGTTGCTCATGTTTCCTCTGCCTACCAACTTGCTAATGCACTCTCAAAGTCTCTCACTCGGGCACAAACACATGATCTATATTTCAAGATTGGAGTTCATCAAGGGCCTCCATCTTGAGGGGGCATGTAAAGGGAACAACAACAAATTCTTTGTTTCCTTAAACGAATGATCCTACGTTTCCTTAAATGGAGCTTTTTGTCTCTCCAAAATTGTCTCCTAAACTTTAGCTCATTCACTTTATTGTCTCTATGATTGTAGCTAATTCTAGGGATGTCAATTTCAAGTCCGGCCCGAAACCCGACCCGAACCCGGCCCGAAAAATTACGGGTTTGGGCCAAAAATTATTGGCCTGTTTTCAATCGGGCCAGGCTCGGGCTTGAAAAATTTTGGCCCGCAAAATTCGGCCCGGGCCGGGCTCGGCCCGCGGGCTGCCCGAGCCCGAAAATGGCCCGCATCCCTAACCCTAATGCTCTCTCCTTCCCCAGTCTCATAAGCTCTCTCCCTCCCCTACCTCCTCGTCGTGACGTCTCTGTCTCCCTCGTGCATAAGCTATTAATTTGTAATTAAATATTTTTTATTTTGTTTATTAATAACTTTTTTTCTTCTTATATTTTGTGTATTCTTTATGTTCAGAATAGTTTTTCTAAGATAGAAATCCCTAAATATTATGTGCTATGATATAACTTACAATATATATTAACTTCATTTGAGTTATTTTCCATTAAAAATTAAAATAAGTATTCCGATCACCACAGTTGCTTCAGAGTCTTCTTTCAGCGCCGACTCGCGTGTGCTCAACAAATACAAAAGCCATCTCTTACCCTCAAACGTTCAACCTTAATTTTTGTCCGTTCTTGGTTACTTGGTTACGATGAAGAAGGTTAAGTTTATACATTTCAATTCAAATTATCGAGATTATACGATTGTTTATGTTATTGATTTGGTTTCTTTGATTGACTAATGTGTAAATTCTATATTTAGCGGCCCCGATGGATTTTTCGTCGTGACCCAATAAGCATATTGATGGTGAAACCAGAAGAGCAAGAGATTCAAGTCAAATTTATTTGTATTTTTGTTTCTTCATTTATGGACTTGTGTGTTTTATACTATTAGACTAATGATTTGTTTAGCATTTCGGAATTTGTTAGCATGAATTTTGGATTCATATGGATTAATTTAGGCGTTTTAGACTTGTTTAAATTTTTTTATCTCTTTAGGTCCGAAGCCCGGCCCGAGCCCACCCAAAACCCGTTGGGCCGGGTTTCGGGCTGTAAATTCTAGGCCCGATCATATCCGGGCCGGGCTGGCCCGACCCGCAAAAATACGGGGTTTTTTCCGGTTTTTTGTGTTGAAGATGATATATTTAAATTTGTTCCATATACTCCCATTAGTAGCCCAAAATACTAATTCCTCTAAATCCTATCGTGTATCTGCTATATATTGTATACTCATCACATCAAATAAACACCCAACTTTACAATCTCCTATAATTAGGTTAACTTTCCGGCAAATGATATTCACTGCATTGACTTTAAACCTATTACTCTTATGGTATTCAAAACTTGTCTTCTATTATATTACAAACCTAATAACTCATTCTCATACCCATTTATTTATGTGTGTATATATATTAAAAACTCTATATATATGTTACCATTTATAGAGTATTCATTTAAAAGATAAAATGCATTTGCATCCTACACCTTTAAACCCAATCCCACTATTCGTCTGGTTTTGGAGTTACCAAAGCTAGTAGTACAACTTCTTGTATAGGGACGGAAACAGGGGAAAAAGAATTTACTGGATATCTCCATTTCCATTTGGGTTATGATAAGAATTAATTTGATTAATTGATAAATGATATACTTCGGCATCATTTTTAATATCTGACGTTATTTGGCCTTTTAAAAATCTGTGTCGTTATTTTATTTGGAGAATAATTATCATTCATTCATATATATAATTAACTCATCTTGCCCACATATTGTAAATGAGAAAAAAAAACATTGCCAATTTTTTAATGGTTTTCTAATCTCGAATTAGTTTAATTAAGCTGTCATATGGGTGTGCGTCAGACACACTCCATGTGCAACTCCTTGGCTTTTGCTTCATCGTCTCTCTCGCTTTTCACATTTCTAGTTTCAGAGCTCCATCAATAACATCTCCACAACCTCTGAATCAATCAACACCCATTACAAAACCTGCAAGCTTTGTCTTCCTGTTTATTGTTTGCTGAGTTCTGGCGTAACATGTGGAAGAGAAGAACGCTTCTCACGTTACTGCTTCTGATATTCTCCTCGACGATTCGTCTCTCGGGAACCCATGCAGCTTCCTCCAATGGCGGACGCGGTGATGATGCCTCCGTTATGTTCGCACTTAGGAAGAGCCTTAATCCGCCACCTTCTCTCGGGTGGTCCGACTCGGACCCTTGCAAATGGGACCGCGTTGGTTGTAGGGACAACAACCGTGTGACCCGAATCCAAATTGGGCACTGCAACCTCCAAGGTACACTCCCTCCTGATCTCCACAGCTTGTCGGAACTCGAGCGTCTTGAACTCCAATGGAACAACATCTCTGGTCCTGTCCCTTCCTTAAGTGGCTTGAGTTCATTGCAAGTGTTAATGCTTAGTAACAATCGGTTTGATTCAATCCCTAGCGATTTTTTCGTTGGGTTATCGTCGTTACAGTCCGTGGAGATAGATAACAATCCGTTCTCGGCTTGGGAGATCCCTGAGAGCCTTAGAAATGCATCTGCTCTGCAGAATTTCTCGGCGAACTCGGCGAATGTCACCGGAAAATTACCGGATTTTCTTGGCCCCGATGAGCTTCCGGGCCTATCCAATTTGCATTTGGCCTTAAATGATCTACAAGGGGAACTACCTTCGAGTTTGTCGGGTTCACAGGTTCAGTCATTGTGGCTTAATGGGCAGAAAAGTGGACTCACCGGTCCGATCGATGTTTTACAGAACATGACATCTTTAAGAGAGATTTGGTTGCATTCGAACACTTTGTCGGGTCCTTTTCCGGATCTTTCTGGTTTGAAAGAGCTGGAGAGCTTGAGCTTGAGGGATAACTTGTTTACTGGTCCGGTTCCTGCATCTCTGATCAATCTTGAATCGTTAAAAGTGGTCAATCTGACGAACAATCTGCTTCAAGGCCCGGTTCCTGAGTTTAAGAGCTCCGTTTCAGTGGATTTGGTTAAGGACTCCAATAGCTTTTGCTTGCCGAGTCCTGGCGAGTGTGATCCTAGAATCAGTACTTTGCTTTTGATTGTGAAATCTATGGAATATCCTCAGAGCCTGGCACTGAGGTGGAAAGGGAATGATCCTTGTGGAAGCTGGATTGGGATCACTTGTAGCAACGGAAACATCAGTCATTAATCTGGAGAAGATGAGACTTAACGGCACGATTTCCCCGGAGTTTGGATTGATCAAATCGCTTCAAAGACTTGTTCTTGGAGGTAACAATCTTACTGGTACAATTCCTCAAGAACTGACAATGTTGCCTGACCTTAGAGAACTCGATGTTTCAAATAACCAGCTCTACGGGAAAGTCCCGGTGTTCAGAAGTAACGTAATTGTAAACACTGCTGGTAATCCTGACATCGGGAAAGATAAAACCACATTATCTCCCGGTTCTTCATCAGATCCCTCATGGGGTCCAGGACGTCATGGTTGGAACTCAAAGTCCTCTGCTTTAATCGGGATGATCGTTGGTTCTGTGATCGGAGGTCTATGTTTTATCTTCTTGATGGGCCTATTAGCTTTCTGCTGTTACAAGAAGAGGCAAAAGAGATTCAAAACAGTCCAGAGCCCAAATACAGTGGTGGTACATCCAAGGCATTCTGGCTCTGACAACGAAGGAGTGAAAATCACAGTTGCAGGCTCAAGTGTTAGTGTCGGTGCCATCAGCGAATCGTATACTATTCCTAGCACTAGTGAGGCTGGGGATATACAGATGTTAGAAGCAGGAAACATGCTGATTTCAATTCAGGTGCTACGTTCCGTGACAAACAACTTCAACAAAGAGAATATTTTGGGACAAGGAGGTTTTGGAGTTGTCTACGAAGGAGAGTTACATGATGGAACCAAAATCGCAGTGAAGAGAATGGAGTCTGGAGTGATATCCGGAAAAGGGTTCACGGAATTCAAATCTGAAATTTCAGTTTTGACAAAGGTAAGGCACCGCCATTTGGTTGCTCTTCTCGGGTATTGCTTGGATGGGAACGAGAAGCTCCTGGTGTACGATTACATGCCTCAAGGTACACTAAGTAGGCATCTATTTAACTGGTCAGAGGAAGGCTTGAAGCCTCTGGAATGGAAGCAGAGGTTGACAATCGCCTTGGATGTGGCGAGAGGTGTGGAGTATCTTCACGGATTAGCCCATCAGAGCTTCATACACAGGGACTTGAAGCCTTCAAACATTCTTCTGGGCGATGACATGAGGGCTAAAGTTGCAGACTTTGGGCTTGTTCGGCTCGCCCCAGAAGGCAAAGGATCGATCCAGACTAGAATTGCTGGAACATTTGGATACTTAGCACCAGAATACGCAGGTGAATCCACTCAACAATAAAGCATTTTCATCTGCCATAATGCGATATTTCAACATATCGACTACTAAATGATTATTCTCTTACCATATTGTGATTTTAACTGCAGTTACCGGCCGAGTAACAACTAAGGTCGACGTGTACAGCTTCGGGGTGATCCTAATGGAAATCATCACCGGAAGAAAAGCCCTGGACGAATTGCAACCCGAAGAGAGTATGCACTTGGTGTCATGGTTCAAACGTATGTTCATCAACAAAGAATCCAACTTCAAAAATGTGATTGACCCAGCGATAGATCTCAATGAAGAAACGCTAGCAAGCATTCACACGGTTGCAGAATTCGCGGGTCACTGTTGCGCCCGCGAGCCCTACCAGCGACCCGACATGGGCCATGCCGTCAACATTCTCTCATCCCTCGTTGAGTTATGGAAACCATCCGACCAAAATCCTGAGGACATCTACGGAATCGATCTAGACATGTCTTTGCCCCAATCCCTCAAGAAATGGCAGGCGTGTGAGGGACAAAGCAATCTCGAATCATCTTCTTCTTCGGTTCTTCCCAGCTTAGACAACACGCAGATGAGCATTCCGACCATACCCTATGGCTTTGCTGATTCCTTCACTTCAGCAGACGGTCGATAAATGGTTTTAGCCGCATCCATTTGTTCTTGTATATTGGATTTTCTCTTTTCAAATCAATGTTCGCTTCAATATTCTTTTCAATACAACATTTACAAATTTATAAGTGTTTACAAAAATAACAACTATCATTTACTTAAACTATGTATTAAAATTTGTAAATTTCTAACATATTCCGCATGATACATAACATATAATATTAATAAGGGTCCCTTTAAACGGACGGAATATCAGAAATACCTCATAGGACTAAATCACTTCAAAAATACCCTTCCCCAAAATAATTATTAAATCCGAAAAATAAAAACTGAAGAAAAGACAAATTTGCCCTTAACGTTCGAAACGTGGAAAAATGGAAGTTCGGCAGTTTTTCGACGTGAAAAACTGCCGAAAACGAGAAAGCCGAACAGTTTTTCGCCGTGAAACCTGTTTAAAAGTTGATAGTAAGAAAGAAATAAGTGATTTCGAACTTGAGAGAGAACGATTTGAAGTTGGCGAGAAGGAAACTGGCGAAGAGAGCACGAGTCAATCTTCAATGGCGTCAATAAGTGTAAGTAGTTCGATTTCTAGGGTTTTGCAAGCTTTCGAGTCACAAAATGGTTTATTGATTTGAAATGGGTGAGTGTCAGTGTCAGTGAGTCGGTTAGGTCGCAAGGGTCGCAGGAGTTGCATGAACATCTTCGACTCCGTGAGTCGGTTGAGTAGCAAGGGTCGCAGTAGTTTCATGACCATCTTCGACTCAGTTTATTGATTTGAAATGGGTGAGTGTCACGGAGTGTCTGAGGGTCGTTTGAGTCGCATGGGTCGCACACGTCGGTTGAGGGTCGCACGGGTCGGTTGAGTCGCATGGGT
>CM071865.1:40658505-40677249 GCA_036759665.1 Gynandropsis gynandra | reverse complement strand
TTTAAATAGATCTGATTTCCCTTGATTTGACCGTTCTAGATCTTAGGAAAGTTTGTTGAGATCCAAGGACCCGAGCGGGCACAGCTTGTACCCGCTCGTGCAAGGTCGTTGCCCGATCGTGTTGCACACTTTTGAGCCCGAGCGGGCACCATGCCCGACCGTGTGCTTCATCAACCCGAGTCGTGCAAACCTACGGGGTTTTCTTGACTTGAATGAGCCCGAGCGGGCACTGCAAATTCACCCGAGCGGGCACACATCCCTGGTCGTGTTCCTTGAGTGCCCGAGTCGTGCAAAGCTAC
This sequence comes from Gynandropsis gynandra, assembly GCA_036759665.1. Classification (NCBI taxonomy): domain Eukaryota; kingdom Viridiplantae; phylum Streptophyta; class Magnoliopsida; order Brassicales; family Cleomaceae; genus Gynandropsis; species Gynandropsis gynandra. The sequence continues at coordinate 40,676,950 of CM071865.1, read as the reverse complement.
GGGGATGTTTGGTAGCAATTAGCCCGACCGGGCACTCCCAATCCACCCGAGCGTGCATGACTTGAGGTGTTGTTTTCGCTCCTTTCGCTCGGTGTTTGAGTGCTCACTTCCATCCGTGGCCTTGCACAAGTAGAACCTTGTCCTTCAACTACGTTTCCGGGGTTAGATTGCCGTAATCTCTCGTGTTTCTTCTCATATCTTCATTTCCTACACAAAACACGAAATGTAGATGAAGTCCTCGAATAAACTCGATAAATGAATGAATTCTAATAAATCTACCTAAAACTAGACCTAAGAATGACATAAAAACTACTACGGATTACGTGTTATCAGCTCAACAGACCAAAAATCTCCCCATGAATCATAACTAAGCTCTTCCATGTCTAGGGTTATCGAAATACACGATCATATATTGGTTCAAATGGCTTCCTAGTAGGAAGTGTATATGGAGTGGCCATGTGAAGATGGAAGTTTAAGCCTGTGCCAGATGTGACCTACTGAACATGACATGCGATAAAGGAAACACATATGAGAATGACAATGACTAGATGGGACACACAAAAAATGCACGTTGGACAGGACAAGACACACGAGAAAACACACAAACGAGAACGATAATGACTAGACTAGGCATGCAAGAAATGTTTGTCAGACTGAACAAAACATGTGAGGAAGCATAGATAGGAACTATAAGGGGACAATGGTGCATCATATAAGATATGCTTAACATGATATCGCATGTATGAGACACAAGGAACTTGCACAAGGTTATGTCTGGTATTTGGATGTGGATGAGGGGCGAAGAGAAGACAAACATGCGTAAGAGACCTTGTGCAATGAGAAGTGTTGTGATCGACTGCAAGAAGGCGGTGAAAAGAAGAGTTGGCAACAAACAAAAGAAAGAGACATAAAATTTAGGGTTTGAATCTTATACCATGTAAACTTTCAAAAATTAAGTGATCATTATTAATTTTCATAGGGTATATTCATAATACAAGATTGCTAAGTATTCCCATACTAGGTTAAAAATACATGTGTAAATAAGTATATTTACGAATCTTGCGGGTTGTTTTCCTTCTCTTTGAAGAAATATTGAAGTCAAAACTATGTTTATTGAAGAACATGAGAACACCAAAGACAAACCTTAGGGTAATTGGACATCAAGTCACATTTCATGCTTAAAAGCTATCTTAAATATGTCACTCAATATTGATCACACGAGTTTCAAGGATTTCGTGGATTTATTTGCAACCTATGAGATGGAAATTCAATTTGGGGAAGAATCGAAAAACACATATCAACCTAAAAGCATGATTGTGTAAGTCGGAGAGGTACATGGATCAATAATTTGGAGGAGAATGTTGTGTTATGAAAAAAAAATGAAATTATCTAAACAAGCTACCTAAGATATTTATCATATAATTATTAAGTATAATTTTCAAAGAAAGAAGAAAAATATGGATTTCAATTATTCGATCTCTTGATTGCAAGAGAATTGGACATATAAAATATAAATGTCCATTTGTGCTGAAGAGAGAAAGTATACCTAAAGACTCTTTTGGAAAGTTCAATGTTTCAATTGCAAAGGTTATTGACTCAATAAACATTAATGTGGAAATCCACATTCAAGAAAATATAAATTTATTCATTACATGTAGTGTTTCTATCTAAAAACTAAAATGAAGTCACAAAGAATTGGAAATTTTTTTAGCTTTATTTAGTTTCATTGAAGATGACGAAGAGGAAAACAAAGTTATGGAAAATTCAAACAATGATGATGAAGATGTAAATAATGAATAGTTGAAAATTAGAACATTAATATATAATTTTCAATACCAAAAACAAGTTAGAATAAAAAATTCAAGAGGTACACAGTAAATTTGAAATAAAATAAAAAGAAGTTTTATTTTTTCGAAGACAACTCAAATAAATAAATAAAGAACTAAAAATGTTCACTTGTGGTATAGAGAAGCTTGATCACTTACACTCACATTGTGACAAAAATATTAAAACCATTTTGATATTGGATATGATAAAGATAAAGAAAAATAACAAACAAATTTTGTATATGGAGAAGTGCTCACGTACACTACGTCTAGGACATCATGAAGTACGCCTCACATTAAGAGTTAGAATTTTTCTTATGGAAGAAAGTTGACATATATATTACACATGGGACATCACGAAGTATACTTTGTAACAATTATGATTAAGCTCAATGATTCAATGGAAAAGTGTCATAACATGCTATTACCGTGAAAAGTATGGTCACAAACAAGGTAAATGCTACTTTCTTAGGAGGAGATACAATTCAGATAATAAATCAGAATTTAAAATAATAAAAAATTGGGTTAGGAAAAATGATCTTAAATGAAATGAAACATATACTTCTCTTATAAAAATCATAAACATATTTGGTATTTCGAGAGTGGAAATTCTGGACATATGACATTGCAATATGAACTACTCTCCGATTTCTCTAAAAAAGATCAATTCTTGTAATATAATCTGACATGAGCCTAGACCGATTAGTAACTAGATAACAAAACTTGAAAGTTGTTACTCGATTGATGAACGCTCCTAATCCTCTTATAACTCAACTAGTGAATTTCAAACTCCGTGGTGATGCCACAACACTTGTGATCTAGTATTGATAAATCGATGAATATTCGAATTCGCTCTAAGAATTCGTTATCTAGATCTTAAAAAAACAAGGAAACTTGATATCTTATTTATAAGGCTGAACAATAAGCTAAAACTAGGGAAAAAAGGAAACTAATAAAAACATGGAAAAATTGCTCAGTCGAGCAATAACCCATTCGGTTGAACACCACATAAGAGTTTTCTATGAAATATCCACCTAAACCATTATACATGGCCACTTTACGACTCTGCTAGGTTGAGCATGGTATGGACGCTTCAAGCGGTCAGAAGCTTAGGTAAGTGGTCCCTATCTTGGAGTGCACATTCATAAAGGAATAGTTGATGTCAAGTGCACAGTCGGTAGGGTTGAGCGGCTAATGTGTGTGTCAGGCACATTGGTATAGAAGAATCACTTTAGCTGAGTGGTCCTTTGGTAAGGCCAAGTTAAATCGTCTCCGCCAACTCCACACTCATCTTGGTCTCATGTACTTGTAGACAAGTCATATGAGCTTAATCAGTGCCTTTTGATGTCCTCATGAAGCTATTGCAACTTCCTAAGCGACCATGCAAGTAAACAAGTTCTGAATCTTCTTCGCTCTAGCCCTCTTGATCTTTCCTTGCATGCTTTTTGTCTTATCCAATGTATCATTCTTGTATCGTCCTTCTTCTTCAAAAGATTTGACCTCAAATTAAAACTATCATGTGCATCAAAATGATCCATGTCAGCTAAAAGCTAAGAGGATGTTGAATTTGTTCATTCGAATGGTGTCAGAAGAACTCTCAAAGGCACCACAAGGGCATCAAGAGACATCATGATGAGGATGAGGCTCTGCCGAGACACCAACAACAGAAGGACCAGTCACCAGAGCTAAAGCTAAGAGGATGCAGAACGTGTTTGTTCGATTGGTGGGGGACGAACTTGCTAAGGCACCACTAGGGTATCAATTGAAATCAATGGAAGCTTATGTGACGTGCCTACAAGTGAACGAGGTCGAGAAGAAAAAGAAGCTAGGAGAGTCAGAGGTGCTCGACCTGAGCAACAATCCACTCGACCTGACGAACCCGCTGGAGAAAAGATGACTGATGCGTTCAGCCCGAGCAGAGGGTCACTCAACCTGAGTGAATCCTCTACACCAATGCATAATGTGGAAGGATTGACTGCTCAGCTCGAGCACTAAAGGACTTAACTGAGCATTGGAGAACTCGATTGAGCATGTTATCGCTTGGTCGAATGTACTATCATTCTTGCTGACTTAGATTTAAAACTTAATGACACTCGACCGAACAGTTACAACGTTCAACCAAGCATTTTTATTGGGTTTAGTTAAGTTGTCTTATTTTATTTCGTTTCCATTATTATTTGGTCCCTATAAATATAAGATCGTTTGTATGACATTACTACCTAAGTTATGATGATTTGAGAGTGTATTTCTTATGCTAATTGAACTCTTGGAGAGATTACAGATTTTTTACAGCTTATCAACACTAGATCACAATTTTTTTGGTGTCATTAGCGGTGTTTTGAGGTTCTCTAGTCGGTTTTTAGTTAGGGTTTAAAATATCTTTTCTTTGGGAAGACAAGTTCTAGGTTCTACTATCGGGTTGCTAGTGATATACCTAATAATAGAAGGTCGATCTAGGATCATATCACATTAAGGGAAGCTTATGTAACTTATCTACAAGTAGACGAGGTTGGAAGGAGCAAGAAGTTAGGGGAGCCATAGGCATTCGACCCGAGCAGAGTTCTGCTAAACCTGAGCAAACTCTTTGGAAAATGGAGCCCGATGCGCTCAGGTGAATATAGACTCGCTCAACCCAAACAAATTATTTGGATTAGTGGATCATGCAAAGGACTAGCTTGCTCGACACGAGCATGGGAGGACTCGATTGAGTGTGGAAGGACTCGACCGAGCATAGGGATTGTTCGACCGAAATTAGGGTTTTACGACTTATGCGGTGCTCGACTGAGAATTTGTGTCAAGCTTAATTAAGTTGTTTTGTTTTATTCAGATTCCATCATTATTTTGTCCTTATAAATAGAATACCCATTTTATAACATTTTACCCAATCTTTGATTGATTAAGACTCTATTTTCTTGGGAATCGTGGAGTCACCACTTGGGACGAAGGGTAAAACATTGCAAAAGTACGAGAACTATTCTAACTACCGACATGAAGTCGGTTTAACAAACCGAACATGAGACACAAAGACAAACATAAAGTAGAGGGGCCATGATCTAAACCAAAAGTGACCACCGAAACACCTCTATGAAATCATGATACTCAAGGTTAGAAGTGCCAAGGTCAGAAAAACTTTGCTCGAGACTATCCGAAAAAGAAGACAATGATCACAAAATCTGATGGAGGATACAAAATGACATCAGAAGAGATAGGATGTCGAATCAGAGTATATACCTAATTCAAATGATGAGTTTGAGGAGTACAAGGATGTAAATGAGAGTTGTTAGTAGCACGTAGACCCTTAAATCTACAAGCTAAAGAAAAAACCATTATACAAAGAGAAAACATCTTTTACACGTATGGGCTTGTCTAGGAAAAAGTGTGTAACATCATTTTGGATTGAGTCAATTTCACAAATGTGGCTAGCGCAAACCTTATTAAGAAGTTGCAATTAAGTACCACAAAGCATCACAAACCACAAAAGTTGTTGCGACTGAACGTAGTGGTGAAACCAAGGTTCACCATCAAGTGAAGGTTGAGTTTAACATTGATAAGTATGAGGATGATGTGTTGTGTGATGTAGTTCCAAAGCAAATGGATCACCTTTTGTTAGGATAATCATGGCATTCGATACTCGAGCACAACACGACAAATTCAACATCAGGTACTCCTTTGACTTCAAATGATTACATGTTCGTGTAGCTCCACATACACTAAAGGAAGTATTTGAGGATCAAGTGTGTTACTAAATAATGAGAAGAAGGACATTGTTATGAGTGACCATGAGGTAATTCAGAAAAACAGTGGGATCTTGAGAAAAATCCAAAAACAAACATTTGAGAGATAACCCGTGAGCATAATATTTCTTTCAATGACAGTGAGAAAATTCAAGAAGGCTTTTCCTACTGCTATCATTGGTTTTTGTAGGGTTTTGACGATGTGTTTGTCGACGAAATACCCAACATCTTTCTTCTATTTCATGGGATTGAGAATCAAATTGACTTCGTACCTAGTGTGAGCATTCTAAACTGCCCAGCATACTGAACCATTGAAGTTATTAAAGAGTTCGTGAGGAAAGTCAATGAGCTTATGGAGAAAAGATATGTGCGAGAGAATATGTCATCGTGCGTTGTATCGTTTATACTCGGGTCCAAGAAGGATGCCACATGATATTTATGTTGATTATCGTTCAATTAACATGGTAAATTATTATCACCTCATGCCTCATTTGGATGATATGTTGGATGAATTGCATGGATCTTCTATATTTTCTAAGATAGATATGAAGAAAGGATACCATCAAATTTACATGAAGGAGGGTGATGAATAGAAGATAACGTTTAAGACAAAGTTATAACTTCATGAATTGTTAGTCATGCCTTGCGGATTATCTAATGCACCTAATATGTTTATGAGGTTAATGAATCATGTTCATAGAAAATTTATAAGCATTCATGGTTGTATAATTTGAAGACGTCTTAGTGTAGAATAAGACCTTAGAAGAACATGTAGGGAACTTGAGGTCGATTCTAGATGTGTTACGAGGCAAAAAACTGTACGCTAATCTTACGAAATGCGTTTTTCATACTAAAAAACTTTTGTTCTTAGAATTTATTGCAAGCGAACAGGGAATATACGTTTGATGAAGGAAAGATCGAGGTCATATGCAATTGGTCGAGCTCTAAGACTATTGGAGACGTCCAAAGCTTTCATGTACTGGTCGATTTCTATCGATGATTCGTAATAGACTTCAATACCTTGGTTGCGCTTTTGACCGAAGTGATCAAGAACAACGTCATATTCAATGGATCGAAGCTCAAGAAAAGGCCTTCCAAACCTTAAAAGGTAAATTGACAAAAACTCCTTTATTGAAATTATTTGATTTTACTAAAACATTTGAGATTAAATATGATGCATTAGGTGTAAGAATTGGAGCAGTGTTGGTGCAAGAGCATAGACCCATCACGTACTTTAGTAAAAAGTTCAATGGAGAACATTTAGGCTACCTAACGTAAGATAAGGACCTATACGCACTGGTGCAAATGCTTCAGACATGACAACATTATTTGTGGTACAAGGAGCTCATGATTCATACCTACCATGAGCCACTCAAGCATCTTAAGGGACACTAGAAGCTAAACAGCAGATACGCCAAACGGGTAGAATTCATAGAGACCTTCTCGTATGTTATCAAGTACAAACACGGTAAAGAGAATGTTGTTGTTGACATATTATCTGCACACTATATTTTGCTTTTATCAGTACATGCGAGGGTGCTCAGTTTTGAACATATTAAAAAAATCAATGAGTTGGATATTCACTTTGGTGATATATCAAGTCTTGTGAGAACACCGTCACAAATAAGTATTTTCCCATCGATGGCTATTTATTCCATGAGAATAAATTGTGTGTACCTGAAAATTCTGTTAGATTTATTGGTTTGTAAGGCATATGGGGGAGGACTAAAGGGTCATTTTGGAGTGGCCAAAACTTTTTTCATGTTGCAATTTTTTTTACTAGCCCCACTTGATAGAGACATCGAGTGAAACTATACAAGGTGCATAACTTGTAAAAAGGCCAAATCTCGATTGTAACCACGTGATATTTACTCACCTTTAAATTTATCCATTCCTTGTACACCATTGACTGATATTTCTATAAATATCGTGTTAGATCTCTCTACAAAGAAATAATAAAAAATTGTATGAAATGGCTGGAGCTATATATGCTACAAGCTAAATTGATTGCATTTATGTTTTGGGCAAATATTGCATGTTACATCATCAATCGAATGTATGTTCGATCAGATAATACTCATATACTGTATAACATTTGTAAAGGAAACACTTTTGATCTATATTATTTTCACATTTTTGTTTTGCATAAATTTATTCATCATTCTGCATGACCAAATGTTTTTTAAAAAATTTAATGCAAAAAGTGATGAAGGAAATTTTCTTCGATATGGGACATAACTTATAGTTTTGTAGTTTGAGAGTCGGTAAATAATATTTGATGAAGATCATTCTAATTTAAATTTTATATTTTCATTATAGTTTTCGATAGACGAACCAAAATTTACAAAATATACATCTATTGATCTTTAATAGCATAAACACTTGAGTGTGAACATTCACGTTCATCTAACAATGATGGACAATACTTCAATTCGACAAAAATCAATCAATCAAAAATATCATTGAAAGTGTTTATGAATATCCAATAAAATGAGAAAAGATCACGAGTGAACTATCATGATTTACTAATATTTACATGTTTTACTTCTTAAATTGTACTTGTGACATTAACTTGTTAAAATGGAAGGGTTTGAGGCACAATATTGCGATTTGTTACATTTCATCAAGGAAGAAATCTAGATTAACATAGCAAAAGTTATTTTATGATCATATTCTTATTTACGAAATGATCAATGCCACCAGGTCTTTTTTAAAAAAACTCGTTTTCTAAATTTTTTTATGCACAATTTATTTGAATGATAAAAAAATTCAAAGCAGACGATTGTTAATATATAACCATAAAACATCTTGGAGTTTGTTTTTTTATTGTTGAAGATTTTATTAAAAGCAATCCAAATTTAATTTGGTCAATGGATAAAAATTTAAAATTTAAAGATTGACACGTCCATCTGTTAAAAATTAAGATATTTGGAGATCTCTAAAATTACGCAAATACAAGATGTGGTATGTTAATTTTTTTTCTACTATTTTTATGTTGGCATTTCAACCAAATTTTCCACTGATAAAATTTGGTCTGCCATAGAAATAATTTAAAAAATTTTATAGGTGTGCAGAACGGAATGACGTGCATTTTAATACATTAAAACGGCGGAATATCAGATATACCCTCGTAGGGCTAAAACGCTTCAAAAATATCCTTCTCTAAAATAATTATTTAATCGGAAAAAAAAACTGGAGAAAAGACAAATTTACCCTTAATTTCCGAACGTGGGAAAAACCGCATTCTGGGAGAGTAAAAGCCAAACCCGCATTCTGGGAGAGTAAAAGCCAAGAAAGAACAAGTGATTTCGAACTTGAGAGGGATCGATTCGAAGTTGGCAAGAAGTAAATTCGAAGTTGGCAAGAAGGAAATGGCTAGAATCAGCAGCGGTGGAGAAGAGAGCACGAGTCAATCTTCAATGGCGTCAATAAGTGTAAGTAGATCGATTTCTAGGGTTTTGGAGGATGTCGAGTCCCAAAATGGTGTGAGTGTCAATGAGTCGGTTGAGTCTCAATGAGTCGGTTGAGTCGCAAGAGTCGGTTGTCTCAGTGGGTCGGTTTGGGTCGCGATGGTCGGTTGAGCGTCGATTTCTAGGGTTTGCAGGCTGTCGAGTCCCAGAATGGTTTATTGATTTGAAATGGGTATGAGTGTCAGTGAGTCTGTTGAGTCTGAGTGAGTCGATTTGGGTCGCAATGGTCGCTTGAGCGTCGCAGGGAGTCTAAGGGTCGTTTGAGTCGGTTGTCTCAGTGAGTCGGTTTGGGTCACAATCGTCGCTTGAGCGTCGCAGGGGGTCTAAGGGTCGTTTGAGTCGGTTGTCTCAGTGAGTCGGTTTGGGTCACAATCGTCGCTTGAGCGTCGCAGGGGGTCTAAGGGTCGTTTGAGTCGGTTGTCTCAGTGAGTCGGTTTGGGTCGCAATCGTCGCTTGAGCGTCCCAGGGGGTCTAAGGGTCGTTTGAGTCGGTTGTCTCAGTGAGTCGGCTTGGGTCGCATGGTTCAGTCGAGTCGCATGGGTCGGTTGAGCCAAAGGGTCGGTTGGGTCGCATGGGTCGCATGGATCGCATGAGTCGCATGGGTCGCATGGGTCGCTTGAGTCGCTTGAGTCGGTAGAAGTATAATGTATTCTTTAATTAATTGGTCTTGCAGGTGGCCCCAAAGCCGAAGTTTGTGTATCAATTCAAACACATGGACAGAATGCCAAAGATCACCACCAAGTGTTATCCTCACGAGACAATAACGAAGCTGAGAGGAATCTTACATGAATACGACGTGCATTACTTCGAGAAGGAATCGCAATTTAAGCATTTATTCCATTTCCAATGTGATTCCACATTGACTAAGGTTCAAATGTCTATCCTCCTAAATCACTCCAGGATTGTACGGGACAAGAAGGAGTTGTGGTTCGTCTTAAACGGTGTTCCCATCCGGTACTCTATAGTGGAGCACGAACTAATTTCCGGATTGAACTGCGGACCATACCCCAAAGGATGGGAGTCCAAAAGGGGTGATACATTCAGGCGGAAGTATTTCGGCCGTGGAAAGGTGACCCAAGTTGTATATATTATTTGAATAACTTGAATTTTTTCATACTTTTTGCATTCTGATTTTTTTTAATGTTGCAGTTACTTCCTTTCGAAACCATCCCTAGTTTGGGCGGAAAGGGATGGTATGTTGATGTAGAGAATGCGGATCCATCATGCCCAAGAATGTGCAAGAAGATGGTTAAACCCAGTATTAACCTGAAGTACGCAGAAGTCATAAGGCTGATCGGAGATTCTAAGGTAACAATTATACAAGGGTCACAAGGAAAACAAGGGTCACAGAGGGTAATAATGACTATTTTTTGTTTTTCAGGATATTCGAAGTATTCTTTGTGCTGATCGCGATGAACACTTTACAAGTTATGATCTGGACGACTATGAGGGATGCGATCCCGATGTTCAGATATGGATGGAACATATTCGTAGAAATCCGAAGGGACTTTGTTGGGAGGACATTCGTGAGCAAGAACTGCTGACGCGGAAAGCAGTTCTTGGAGATGAAAAGAAGGGGAAAGGGAAGGGGAAGGGGAAGGGGAAGGGGACTAAGAGGAAAAAGAGCGTGGGGGAAAAAATGATAGAGCTTGAAGATGATGAAGCTGATGCTGAAGCTGATGCTGAAGGTGATGAAGAAAGAGATGGTGATGCTGAAGCTGATGCTGAAAGAGAAGGCGAGGATGAAGATGAAGCTGAAGGAAAAGAAGCTCCAGTCCGGCTGACACTGGAGCAGAAATTAGTGAAGGAAATAAAGAAGTCGGAGAAAAGAATCATCAACGCTGTCAGAGATCTTCTAAGGGATGCCGGGTTTCATTTGCCTAATACAAAAGCAGAGGCGGCAAATCCCAAAGGTGCTGAAAAGGCAAAATCAAAATCTGCCGAGATAGATTCGAGCACCGCAAACCAATATTCCGGCAGTGTTGGAGACTATGAATTCCTTCAACGTTCATATCCAGGTCCTTACGAAGAGCCGGTTGAGTCAGAGTCTGAAAATGTCCGTGGAGATGGCGCAGAAGAGGATTTGGCAAACCTTTCGTTATTAATTGAAAATATCGCATCTGCCGCCGACATTCCTCTAACTGCAGTCGTTGCTCCTGATGAAGTTCCACCAAGTAAGTAATAAATAGCTCAAAAGTTCATTTGAGTCAATTTCCATCGAGAGTCGGCAAGGGTCGCATGGGTCGCAAAATACGCATCTAATGAATGAAGTAATTTTATGCAGATGCTCCAGTCGGTCCTGTCGAAGAGGCCCCCCCTAAGGAGGTTGCTTCCGAGGAACCTCCAGTCGGTCCTGCCGAAGAGGCCCCCTCTAAGGAAAAGGAGGTTGCTTCCGAGGAACCTCCAGTCGGTCCTGCCGAAGAGGCCCCCTCTAAGGAAAAGGAGGTTCCTTCCAAGGAACCTACAGTCGGTCCTGCCGAAGAGGCCCCCTCTAAGGATAAGGAGGTTCCACCAAGTAAGTACGGTCTTTTGAGTCGCATTGGTCGCATGGGTCGTATGGGTCTAATGAGTCGTATGGGTCGTATGGGTCGCAGAGGTTCAAGGGTCGCAAAGGGGTCCGAGAGTCGTTGGGTCGTATGGGTCGTATGGGTCGTATAGGTCGTATGGGTCACAAAAGGTCAAATGGGTCGTATGGGTCTGCATAGGTCGCATGGGTCGCATTGGTTGCCATATGTTTAATGAAGTAAATTTTATGCAGGTGCTGGACCTTTATGGAAGGATTCTCCGGCGGTTCGTAAACGAGTCTTAAGATCACGGAAGCCATATGTTGATCCTCCACCGGCGAAAAGAGCAAGAACAGTGCGAGGTAGAGGTAGAGGGCGAGGGTGAGGGAAAGATGTTGGTGTAGTCCAAGAACCCGAAAAGAAGGTGGTTCAAGAACCTGATAACAAGGTGGATGAAGAACCTTCGTTCTGGTGGACGCCCGTGGGATTAGAAAAGGGCTCGATAACCCGAAACTCTTCTTGGATTGAAGCCAATGGTGAAAAATTGACTGCTCTTTATACGTTCCTGAAGAACCCTGGACATGACAGTTGGTGGAAATCTGAACTAGATGTTGGCCGGGGGCCAGAGTTTTGGAAGGTTTTATTAACGCCCGACTAGATGTTGGCCGGGGACGAGAGTTTTGGAAGGTTTTATTAACGCCCGACGAATGGTTGGAAGATGAAGTAAGTTATTTTAAACCCGAAGTCACAGAGGTCATTTTGTGCCATATGTATTCATGTGTGTTAAATTTTTTTATTTATTTTTTGCAGCAATTGGATGAGGCGTTGTTACTGCTTTATTGCCGCATGAAGACATTCCCCGGGTTATATAAGAAACTTTACGTTTTTCCTATTGGACCCTTGTCCCTCTGCGACCCTTGGACCCCTGCGACCCCTGTCCCTCTGCGACCATTGGACCCCTGCGACCCTTGTCCCTCTGCGACCCTTGGACCCTTTTACAAATACAATTATTTACAAATAATATGAATAATTTATTATACTTACTATTGAATCGGGGTCAATACTATCATTTACAAATCATATGAAAAATTTATTATTTATTATTTACAAATACAATTACTTATTTACAAATAATATGAATAATTATTATTTCGTGTCCATCTGCGACCCTTGTCCATCTGCGACCCTTGGACCCCTGCGACCCTTGTCCCTCGGGGGAACTTCAATATTATCACAAATGTTAACCATCCAAATACAAGACACAAATGAAAATCATCCAAACACATCTGAAAATCATCCAAATACAAGACACAACTGAAAATCATCCAAACACAACTGAAAATCATCCAAATACAAGACACAACTGAAAATCATCCAAACACAACTGAAAATCATCCAAATACAAGACACAACTGAAAATCATCCAAACACAACTGAAAATCATCCAAATACAAGACACAACTGAAAATCATCCAAACACAACTGAAAATCAAACACTGTCATTTTTAGGGAAAAACTGAAGCATGGGTAATGCTGAATTATCAAAGATTTCGACTACGAGGTTACAACCCTCGGTTAGTCGATGGTCGAGACAAAACTTTCTCCAACCCCTGCTGATGGAAGCGCCACCACGTGCCACGGGCCTTAGCCGTGCCTCCCACGCCGTGGAGTATCCTAGCATCAGATATACCTTAGACCGTCTATGGCAAAGACCGTTCGACCTCGCAAACCCTATCGGAAGTGTCTGCGACATCCGAAGAAAGGAATAAAAATCGTGAAAATCCTTACCCATGCAAGGAATAAAACCATATTGAAGTCACTTACCACTTCATCTGCGGCCAGATTCGAACGAGTGACTGGTACCACAGTTTCTCGTAAAATCCTTGGAGCAGGAGTGGCGAACTTGACAAGGAAGACCATGTCACCTTCGTGAGTGAAAAGTAAGTAATCCCCAACACTTAAGTCTAGGTCGTTGGCGAAATCTTTCCACCCATCAGTGAATCTGGAGCCATCCAACTTGACATACCATCTTCTGATAGACCCAGTCCATTTAAGCGTTGCTATTTCCCTCGTGTTCCCGTACATGACATCATCGAAAAATATCGTCGGGATGTCCTGTAACAAAAAATGAAAAAACAAGTCAAATCTTTACATTCTCTACGTGTAACATACCGACAGAGAGACTGATGAAGAAGATTACAATGTAGTTCTCTTCCAGATAGCGCGGAAAAATCTCTCTGAAGAAAGAAGGGAACACGAACATTTTCGGAAAAATTGAAGGAACGATAGTAGAGAGAGAGTTTGTGTCGTTATTGTTAAAAAGGAAACGACTGTAATTCGAAAAGACATGACCTGGATATCGAATCGCCGTCAGAGGGGATTCGAAAAGACATGACCTGCAGATGTTATTTTTTAAAAAAATTTCAAATATGATGAAAAGTTCGGCGGGAATTTTGGTGACGGAATTTTCGGCGGGTCGCATGGGTGCCATGGTCGCATATAAGGATCAATTTATGCGAAATCCACGAATTTACGATTACGAATTAATTAATTCCAAATGAGGGTCGCATATATTGATGAATAGATGCGAACTCGGCAAATTTACGGGTTTAAGATGATAAAATGACCAAAACCAAGCAAACAATACATTTATAACGTCAAACTAATTAATTACAAATTAGGGTCGCATGGGTCGCATATATTGATGAATAGATGCGAACTCGGCGAATTTACGGGTTTAAGATGATAAAATGACCAAAACCAAGCAAACAATACATTTATAACGTCAAACTAATTAATTACAAATTAGGGTCGCATGGGTCGCATGGGTCGCATGGGTCGCATGGGTCGCATGGGTCGCATGGGTCGCATGGGTCGCATGGGTCGCACGGTCACATTACATGCAAAATCTACGAATTTACGGGGTTTATAATGATAAACCGTAACAGACCAATCAAAACAATACATTTACAACGTCAATCAATGGTTAAAACAGATTATGACCCATGTGTCCCTATTTGAGTTGTGTATAACCAATGTCTGTGCTACAAAAGCGATAGTAGTGTTTTAAGAACTCGTCGGATGAGTTTGACAAAATTTCGAAAAATACATTCAACATTGTTTTCGAATGTCGATATTATTTATATTATAGTCTATTTTGATCCTAAATTGATAATGACATATTGATAATGGCATATTGATAATGGCATTGGTCGTATGGTCGTATATAATGATCAATACATACGAAATTGACGAATTTACGGATTAACAATGATAAAATGTCGAATGGGTTCTAATTTAATCCATGTGTTCTAATTTAATCCATGTGAGGGTCGCATTGGTCGCATGAGTCATATTTGTTCGCATGAGGTCGCATTGGTCGCATGAGTCATATTTGTTCGCATGAGGTCGCATTGGTCGCATGAGTCATATTTGTTCGCATGAGGTCGCATTGGTCGCATGAGTCATATTTGTTCGCATGAGGTCGCATTGGTCGCATGAGTCATATTTGTTCGCATGAGGTCGCATTGGTCGCATGAGTCATATTTGTTCGCATGAGGTCGCATTGGTCGCATGAGTCATATTTGTTCGCATGAGGTCGCATTGGTCGCATGAGTCATATTTGTTCGCATGAGGTCGCATTGGTCGCATGAGTCATAATGAAGAATTTATCGAATTATAAGGATGAAAGTCCCAAAAACTTTAATCAAAATAATACAAATAATATAGTATTACACAATTACTAACTTACTAAGCTTTCTTTTTTTTTTGAAGTCGGCGTTGTCTCGGTTGTCACGTTCCAAACACTGGCAGTGATGCTGGCTTTTGAAGATGGGGTTTGTAACGATGCAGCAGACGGGGTTTGTGGCGACACAAATGGGTTTTGTATCGACGAAGAAGACGGGGTTTGTGGTGACACAAATGGGTTTTGTACCGACGAAGAAGACGGGGTTTGTGGCGACACAAATGGGTTTTGTACCGACGAAGAAGACGGGGTTTGTGGCGACACAAATGGGGTTTGTCTCGACGCAGCAGACGGGGTTTGTCTTCTCCGAGCCTCACCGGGTCCAGGATAACGATTCACTTTAGGCCTCCCGCTTAGCCTTTTCTGAGACAGTATAGGAGGTTCAAACACATGCTGAGACACGTCAGGGGGAATGTCCCAATCACTGCAATCAGGAACCGGATACACGGTTTCTTGGTAAGCCAAACGCCATGTCTCCCGAAGGTAGTAGTGTGAACATAGATCTGGTATCTTGTCACCTTTACCAACCTTATGTGCTGCCGCAATTGCGTGACTGCATGGATACTTATCTACGTCAAACATTTTGCATTCGCACGTTCTTTTTTGAAGACTCACTACAAATCTTCTACCCATCTCATTTCTCACCTCATACTCATCAGTGAGACTGTTCAATTCAATAACATCATACTTGGATGCCTGTCCAAACCGTGCATGTAACGTTTTCTCAACGTAAGGTGTTAACTTTTGAGAATCATCACCGGTAGCTGCTTCCAACCTATACCTATTGAACCATTCCACTGTCTTTCCCAAACAAACATCTAATAGCCCTAGGATCGACAATTTTTTTGACTTCTTCAACGTTGAGTTTATTGACTCGGCGCCATTAGTTGTTAATAAGTTGTACCGTTCCCTCTTAAATTTGCATCTTGCCCACTTAACGGGATCAAGTTCCTCTTTCTCCAAATACTTTGCAACATTAGGATACCTGGCCTTCAAATCATTCAATAGCACTTCAAATTCGTTCTCCGTGTATGCTGACGCACATCTGAAGAACATTTCCGCCACAGTATCACCCCTTTTCGTCTTTCTACCATGGCCTTTATTGACGTAGCTCTTTATATTTTGCGATATATGACGCGCACAAAAACCATGATCAGCTTCTTTATACACTTCTTTGACTGCTTTGATCAAGCTTTTATGGCGATCAGATATCACAACGACATCACGTCCGTCCGGTACCACCTGTTGCAATCTTGACATAAACCACGTCCATGATTCGTCCTTCTCTCTGTCGACTATTCCCCATGCAAGAGGATATTGGTGATGTTCACCATCTTGCGCGGTCGCCACAATCAATGCTCCCTTGTACACTCCTGTCAGAAATGTCGCATCCACGGCAACCACTTTACGCATGTATTTCCATCCCCTTATAGCCGCTCCGACAGCCATAAAAAGGTATTTGAAGCTTTTCCCATCATTGTCGAACTGAATATCTGCGACAGATCCGGGATTTCTTATATAAAACATGTGCAACCACCCTGGAAGCCTCCTATAATGTTCAAAGTCATCACCACGAATATCCTTTTGAGCACCGCATTTGCCTCTTAATGCCATCAAATACGATACATTGACACCATATTTTGCTTTTACACGAGCCATCAATTCTTTTGCTGGAGGTGTTTCATAACTTCCGGCAAATTCCTCCTTCAAATAATCCTTAACCATTTGCGCTGTACCCTTTGTAGCTTCGGTGCGTTTACATACAGGTGAACAATTATGAATGGGATGATGTGTTCTCACACTAAACCGTTCGGAATTCGGGATTGCTGCCACACGTAATTTCCATTTACAACCATTTCCCGAAAACTTGCATCGTACTTCCCACAGCTTCGTATCAGATCTCAATGTTGTATATCTAAACGAAGCTTCGATTGAACCCTTCCTTACAAATGCCTGTACATGCTTCTTGCTATCAAACTCTTGCCCAATTTTAAGATCCAATCCATCTCCGAACTCGAAGATATTATTTTCGCCATTGTGAACAACCATTTGCGAGTTGTTCTCACCATCACCATACTTACGCTCTGCTGGCACATCAGAATCAACATTATTACTGCCACAAACAACTCCACCAACTACCACATTCATGGCACACCCACATTCTTCTCTTAACCCGCTTGTATGTTCACTATCAGAATCATCCGAATCCAAAATATCTATTGTCTCCGGATTACTCTCAACTCTACTTTTGTTATCTAGACCTACAATAACACAGTCATCATAATCTACAACACCTCGATCCTCACCTTCTTTAGCAATGCTTCCAAAAGCCGGAATTAGAGGCTCAATTTCCCTCTCAATGTCGATTTCACAATTCACACCTGTCGATTCTATCTCCACATACAGCAGTGGTCGAATTCCTCTTATGCGATCGAACAGATAACAAATAAGATGTTTGTCATTCATTATATATGTCGGCTTCCTATTTTCACAAATATTGGGCAAATAGCTTAACTTCAACTTCGTTGTATTATTATCCACCATCATCTCTGCGCATAACTCATCAATCAGTTGCTGGTATGTCAGACTAACCGGAGGACATAAGAAAAATACTCTCTGGTTTTCCTGAACTCTACCAACCCATTCAAATTCTCCATTTGGGTTTTTTTCCCATTTACCATCATACAAAAAATAAATCAGTGTGATTTTCTCATCCACCGTATCAATTACACCTATAACAAAAACATAAAAAGGAGGGTAAATTCCGTGACCCACAGCGACCGTGCGACCCTTGGACCCCTGCGACCCTTGGACCCTTGCCACCCTTTCAACCCTCTGCGACCCTTGGACCCCTGCGACCCTTGGACCCTTGCCACCCTTTCAACCCTCTGCGACCCTTGGACCCCTGCGACCCTTGGACCCCTGCGACCCTTTCAACCCTTTGCGACCCTTTTAACCCTTTACGACCCCTTTCCCCTGCGACCCCTTTACCTCTGCGACCCCTGGACCCTTTGCGACCCCTTTACCTCTGCGACCCTTGGACCCCTACGACCCCTTTACCTCTGCGACCCTTTGAACCCTTTGCGACCCCTTTACCATGCGACCCTTGGACCCATGCGACCCTTTGAACCCTTTGAGACCCCTTTCCCATGCGACCCTTTGAACC
>CM071865.1:40647731-40658111 GCA_036759665.1 Gynandropsis gynandra | reverse complement strand
GAATCTGATGCCGATTGCAAGCTACTCTCGCCGAATCTGTTGTGGTGTGGGGGAACAGTAATTTTCGCGCGAGAATTAGAGGTGCTCTAGAGGAGAGAGAAAAAATGTCGTAAAGGGTAACATGGGATTATCAATATTTTAAGGGTAGATTTGAAGTTGAAACTTTTTTTTTTCAGCCAAGGGTATTTTTGAAGCACTTTAGCCCTACAGGGGCATTTTTGATAATCCCCCCATTAAAATTCTCTTACCTTTTTATTTTTCCCAAGTCTTTTTTCTTTTGATACTCATTTTTCAAATGGTGGGCATGTGTGTGTTTTTTTAGGGTTAAATCATATTCCACACAAAGTTTAGTTACTTTGTCTATTCCTCTTAATGTATCAAATTCATCATATTCCTCTCTCATATATCACCTCTAATCTTATTCCCCATCAAATTTTGTAATTCAGCCTATTTCCCCACACTTTTTAAAATTCTATTAAATAACTAGAATTTTGATCCAAACCCTAAAAATCATTGACCCAATTTCATACCCAATTTTGATCTGACCCGATCAAAATTAAAATAGAATTAAATTCGGTTTACCCAATTATTAACCTGGTCCGGTTTAATATAATTTTGACCGGTTTACTGAATTTTGACCCAACCCAATTTATTAAAATTTTGATCCGATTTTGTTGAAATTGACCCGATTTTTTCCCGGTTTTGCTGGAATTTTTATTCGATTTACTGAAATTGATCCGGTTTTGACTCGGTTTTGTCCCGGTTTTGCTGAAATTTTTTAACTTATCCGATTTTAATGTAAATTTCACCCAAAATTATCCATTATAAAAAAACTCATTGTAAAATGTAAGAACAAATGTATACTAATCTATTCAACAAAATATCTTCAAATTAAAGTAAATACTAACGTATTCAACAAGAAAAGAACATAAACAAATATCTTAGAAATTGAGTTTCCCAACACCGTTATAATTCTGCAAAATAGATGTTAAAAACATGTTAGAAAAAAATAAAAACAATATAACGTAGGATCAGTGGAATACATGTTACCTAAACGTATGGGGAAAACGAAGATGTATTTTGAGGTTCATGCGGGTGAGAGGATTCTACATCATAGTCATGCTGAAAACAATGAAACAATGAAAGTGGTAATTTTGCTCAAAACATAATATGAAAATTAAAAAAAATAAAAATTACGTGGGATTCATGTGGTTGTTTACACGATCTAACATTATGCCTGGATGCACCACATCGGCTGCAATGACCTTTGGTACCATGTTTGCTCACCCGAGATCCTTTCTTCCGTGGAGACTCGTTCGGATCCTTTTTTCTATGGTATTTCTTAGGTCTATCATGCATCTTTCATAATGTGGGCGGCTTGATAATAAGATCACTACATTTCTTCCAAAATTTTGCACCACAAAGCGGAGAAATATTCCTCTTATATGTCTTTTGACATTTAGAAACCAAATAATAGTTACCAATATAAGGCTCAATATCTAATTTTCTATCCATTATCACACAATACGCATGTTGACAAATAATCCCAGTCAAATCCCATCGTCTGCATGTACACGTGTATTGCTGTAAGTTAACCACATAAGAAGTTCCAGCATCATCAACTTCAAATTTCTCATTGTAACTAGGATATGTCACACAACTCCCACTCATCATCTTAGCCTTTTCCAACGACTGAATCACTTTAGGAGTGTGTATGCTCGTGTATTTCCCTGCAATTGAAGCTCTTTTATCTATCCTAATCATAGCTTATCTCCTAATAATTTCCAGCATCTCTACCATCGGTCTAGATCTAGCGGGCACAATATTGTTGTTGAATGATTCAGCCATATTGTTATGGACATCACTACAACAACACCCACATTTGAAGAATGCCCGACACCAATGACGTGGGTTCGTTTTCATCATATCATCAAATGCAGATTTATTGAATTTTTCTAATTTCTGACATTCTGAAGAAAACTCTACCTCGTTGTAACTTGACGCAATATTCCAAATAAAATGCTTCAATCCCTTTGCCTTATGGTTCTTCTTGAGGTTAGAGATGATATGCCACAAACACATGCGATGCTCCACTTTAGGCAATTCTCGTTCAACGACATGTAATAAACCCTATAATAAATAACAAACGAGATTCATCATAACAACTAAAACAAGATAAAATAAAAAATTAAATACTTACTTTTTGCTTATCAGAAATGATTGTTAAACCTTCTCCTGAACTGAGATTCAAATAACTTTTAAGCTTCGTTATATCCACAACCAATTCTCGGTATTCTCCACTTGTACAACAGCCCACACAATAGGATATATTTGATCATTTCCATCTCGACCAACAGCGGCCAAAATCTGACCTTTACTAGCCGTTTTTATGAAACAACCATCCAACCCGATTATAGGTCTGCAATTAACTTTCCAAGAGACTTGCAAAACATCAAAACATACATAAAAACGATCGAAGATCTCATTTCCTAACCCATCTCCAATGGTTTACACTTCAACAGATGAACATGGATTTGAGTATTTAATTTCATTCACGTAATCCCATAGTCAAGCAAATTGTCCATCATTTTCCAACTGAATTTTTTCTAAAACTTGTTTCTGCGCTTTCTGACACTTATTCATTGATGCTAACAAATTATATTTTTCTTTAATTGTTTGTTGCATCTTTGTTGGCTTCATACCAGGATCCTTTCGTAAATCATCTTCAAATAATTTCGTAACCAATGGAGCTTTTAACAACTTACACTCGCCTTTTGGTTCACATGTATGTTCCGGTACATATGATTTTATCGTCCAAGCATCTTCATTCATGGAATAATAAACTCGCCACTTACATCCTAACTCACAACATACGACACTAATTGCATCACCGTCCCATCGATTAAAACATACATTTTCCCGTATTCAATACTAAATCTATCACAACATTCTTAAAATCTTCACCCGTTTTGAATATTTGTCCTAAAAGAAGCTCAAATGATCCACCAATCAAATATCTTTCCGTAATAGTTGAGTTGAAGATAGACAATTCCATTTCATCTTCATTATTCAATAATTCCAAATTCAATTCTACATCGCTATCACAACATGTTTCATCGCAAAAATTTGTTATTTCCATCTCAACACGAAAATCACATTTTCATGCATAACCTTCATCATCAATCGACACACTGCATCGTTTGAAATACATACAATCATCAATCGACAATACACTAACAAATCAACACAAACATAGATCATCTCAATTATCAACCAACCAATCAACACAACCACAAATTCATCCCTATTATCTACTAAAGAGGCAATACAACCACGAATTCATCCCTATTATCTACTAACGAATAAATACAGTCACGAATTCATCCCTATTATCTACTAACGGATCAATACAGCCACAGACTGGATTAATAATTGGGTAAACCAGATTCAATTCAATTTTAGTTTTGGTCGGGTTGGGTCGGGACAAAATTGGGTATGAGATCGGGTCAAAATTGATATTTTTTTAGGGTTTGCGTCAAAATTCTGGTTATTTAACAGAATTTTAAATAGTATGGAGAAATAAGCTGAATATTATAAAATTTGAGGGAAATAGGATTAGAGATGATACATGAGGGAAGAATAGGATGAGTTTGGTACATGAAGGGAGAATAGATAAAGTAACTAAACTTTGGATGAGAATAGGAATTTAACCCTTTTTTTGAACGAGTTTGCATGAAACGATAAAAATGCACTCGAAAAGTTTGTTTTGCATACCTAAAAATATGAAAGTATTTGTAAATACCATATTATTAATATATCATTAATATATAAAAGTTGTATTATTAATACATACATTTTTAGTATTACTATATCATCACAACACTTATTCGTGCAATAATTTGAATTATTCTCTTTGATATTTTCATCGTTAATTTGACGTATATTAAATAAAAATAGATTCAAAATTATTAAATATGATAATAAGGACACGAAACGTTGACGTGTCGGTGTCTTTAAAATATTTTAAGTCAATTTGATTATATAAAAATTAAAGTACTTTACTATGTCTTGCTACTCATGTTATAGCAAAATTTGTTACGAAAATGCTAATCATTTAGCAGTCGCAAACTTAGTACTGTATTTATTTATTACCCATTCTATTTGTTACAAATTTATAGTTATTCTCTTAATTCCATAACACATCCATAACAAATGAAATTTGTAATACTAATCTCCAAAGGGCGGAATATCAGAAATACCCTTATACGGCTAAACCACTTCAAAAATACTCTTCCCCAAAATAATTATTAAATCCGAAAAAAAAAACTGAAGAAAAGACAAACTTGCACTTAATGTTCGAACGTGGAAAAATGGAAGTTCGACAGTTTTTCGACGTGAAAAACTGCCGAATACGAAAAAACCGAACAGTTTTTCGCCGTGAAACCTGTTTAAAAGTTATAGCAAGAAAGAAATAAGTGATGTCGAACTTGAGAGGGATCAATTTGAAGTTGGCGAGAAGAAAAATGGCTAGAATCAGCAGCATCACTGGCGAAGAGAGCACGAGTCAATCTTCAATGGCGTCAATAAGTGTAAGTAGTTCGATTTCTAGGGTTTTGCAAGCTTTCGAGTCACAAAATGGTTTATTGATTTGAAATGGGTGAGTGTCAGCGTCAGTGAGTCGGTTAGGTCGCAAGGGTCGCAGGAGTTGCATGAACATCTTCGACTCCGTGAGTCGGTTGAGTAGCAAGGGTCGCAGTAGTTTCATGACCATATTGGACTCAGTTTATTGATTTGAAACGGGTGAGTGTCAGTGTCAGTGAGTCGGTTAGGTCGCAATGGTCGTTTGAGGGGCATGGGTCGGTTGAGTCGCGGAGTGTCTGAGGGTCGTTTGAGTCGCATGGGTCGCACGGGTCGGTTGAGGGTCGCACGGGTCGGTTGAGTCGCATGGGTCGCTTAGGTCAGCAGAAGTATAATGTTCGCATGGGTCACTTAAGTCGGTAGAAGTATAATTTATTCGTAATTGGTCATTTTGCAGGTGTCGCCAAAGCCGAGATTTGTGTATGAATTCAAGCACATGGACAGAATTCCAAAGATCACCACCAAGTGTTATCCTCACGAGACAATAAGGACGCTGAGAGGAATCTTAAATGAACAGGAGTTGCATTACTTCGAGAAGGAGTCACAATTTAGGCATTTATTCCACTTACAATGTGACTCCACATTGACGAAGGTTCAAATGTCTGTACTACTAAATCACTCCGTGATTATACGGGATAATACAGAGTTGTAGTTCATCATAAACGGCATTCCCATCCGGTACTCTATAGTGGAGCACGCACTAATTTCTGTTGAAATACGGACCATATCCCATAGGATGGGAGTCCATGATGGCTGTCACATTCAGGCTGAAAAATTTCGGCCGTGGAAAGGTGACCCCCGAACAAGTCAGTGAAAAGCTTGTGAAGGCGAAGAATTCCGACGACCGGAAGAGGTTCGCAACTTTGATGTTGTTGGCGCAAGTTATGGCTCACAAGCCTTCAGCAGAAAACTCTATCAGCCATGATCTCATTGACATGGTTGATGACTTGGAATTTTGTGAAGGCTTTCCATGGGGTCGTTACACATTCGAGAAGATTGTGGATACTTGCCGCAAGCACGTTAGCGGGGAATCACCGAAACCAAAATGGTATTATGGCGGTTTCATGATCCCACTAATGATAAGTTGTATATATTATTCGAATAACTTTAATATTTTCGTACTTTTTGCATTCTTATCATTTTGATTTAATGTTTCAGTTACTTCCATTTGAAACCATCCTTAGTTTGGGCGGAAAGGGATGTTGAGGTTGTGGATGCGCATCGATCTTGCCCAAGAATGTGCAAGAAGATGGTTAAATCCAATTTTAACCCGAAGTATGTAGATGTGATAAGGCAGATTGGAGATTCTAAGGTAATGATTACACAAGGTTCACAAGGGAAACAAGGGTCATAGAGGGTAATAATGGTTATGTTTTGTTTTTCAGGATATTCTAAGTATTCTTCGTGCTGAACACAAAGATGAAGCTTTACTTTCTGGTCTGGAGGATTACGAGGGATGTGACGATCCCGATGTTCAGATATGGATGAAACATCTTCGTAGAAATCCGAAGGGTATTTGTTAGGAGGATATCCGTGAGCAAGAACTGCTGACACGAAAAGCAGCTCTTGGTGATCAAAAAAAGGAGAAGGAAAAAGGGACTAAGAGGAAGGAGTGCGTGAGTGATGCTGATGCTGATGCTGCAGTTCTCTAACACTGGAAAAGAAATTAATAGGGGAAATAAGGAAGTCAGAGAAGAGAATCATCAACGCCGTAAGAGACCTTCTAAGGGATGTCGGGATTCATGTGCCTAATCCAAAACCAAAGGCTGCCGAGAAAGTTGCGATCACCGAAACCCAATAGACTTCAGACGCTTTGCAGCATTTGTTTCAAATTCGGACTTTACTAGTCCGGTAATGGCGGGATTCCAATAAAATTTTTGCTGCAATAATAATAAGCTTATTATAATTAAATTGAATTTAAATTACTTGATAAAATTAAAAATTGTTTAAAACATACCACAATGGGTCGCATTGGTCGCATGGGTCGCATTGGTCGCCATATGTTTAATGAGGTAAATTTTATGCAGGTGCTGGACCTTTATCGAAGGAGTCTGCGCCATATGTTGAACCTCCGCCCGACGAAAAGGCAAAAACAATGTGAGGGAGAGGGCGAAAGAAAGATGCTGGTGGAGTCCAAGAACCCGAAAAGAAGGTTGTTCAAGAACCCGAAAAAACGATGGTTCAAGAACCTGAGGAGTTTGTGTGGAATCCCAGTGGATTAGTAAAGGGCTTGGTAAGCCGATTTCTTACGTTCATTGAGGCTAGCGGTGAAAAGTTGACTGGCCTATATTGGTTCCTGAAGGCACCTCGACATGAGCGGTGGTGGATATCTGAGCTAGATATTCCCCGGGGGCCAAAGTTTTGGGAGATTATATTAAAGGCCAACACATGGCTTGAAGATGAAGTAAGTTTTTTTAAACCCTTAGTCTCACAGAGTTTGGTGTCATATGTATTCCTGTGTGTTAATTTTTTTTCGCAGCAATTGGATGAGGCGTTGATGGAGCTGTCTTCTCGCTTGGCATCGGATCCCAGCGCAAATCAGAATTATTACATTTGTCCTGTTGCTTTCATGCAGACGCTCTCGATGTGGATGTAAGAGGATATGGAAATTTTGCCGGAAAAGCTTAGTGAGTTTTTGAACGCCAAGGCACCAATTAGTGATCATGAAGGTTTTGTCTCGGTTCTAAACATTCCAACGAACAAAAATCGATGGGTAGGATGTCATTGGATAGCCATCAAAGCGGATTTCAAAACCTGATGCATCACGGTATACGATTGCCAGATGAAGCTTAAGGAAACGCATATCGATCCGGTGATTGAGAAGATAAGAAAAGTTGTCCCCAAGATGCTCATTCTCGGAAGGTTTCCTTCTTTGGGTTCTGGAGAAGATGAATGGAGGTATGTGTATAATGAAGGTCTGCCACAAAATCAAAGCGGGAATGAATGTGGTGTTTTCTCCTACAAATTCATAGAAGCCTCGTTATTAAATGATAGGAATCTGTTTCGTTTAATTTGCGACGACAAGGTTACTTCCATGCGTGAGAAGATGGCGGTTGATATATAGTAATGGAGAACGTACCATTGAAGCCGAAGAAGACTAACTTGATATTTGGTACATTGTTTTTTTTTTGGACTGGTAGATGTGAACATTTGGTACATTGTTTTTTTTAATATTTGGTACATTGTTTTTTTTCTAATATTTGGTCATGCGACCCATACGACCCTTGCGACCCTTGCGATCCATGCGACCTCTTTCTGGAACTTCTTTTTTGCCTTTTTTTTAACCGTTGTGACCTTATGTAACCTTATGTAACTTTTGTTACCTTTGTAATCAATATTTAAACGTTGAAAATGTCTTATTTTGCATCTATTGTTCGTAAGATTATGACCCAGTATGACCCGTTATGCGATGTAACTTTTGTGACCTTTGTAACCCATGGACGACTCATGCGACCAAACATGACACATGGACGTCGAATGCGACCACATAAGACCCTTGTACGACTCATGCGACCCTATATGACCACATATGACCCATGGACGACTCATGCGACCCTATATGACACATGGACGTCTCATGCGACCACATAATACCCATGTACGACTCATGCGATCCTATATGACCACATATGTCCCATGGACGACCCATGTGACCCTTCCGACCCATATGACACTTCCTACCCATGTGACACTTCCTACCCATGTGACACTTCCTACCCATGTGACTTGTCGTTTTGCAGTCAGAATCTTTTCTTCTGACCCATGTGACTTGTCCTTTTGCTGTCACTTCTGTCTGCCGACCCATGTGACCCTTCCGACCCATGTGATCCTTCCGACCCATGTGACCCTTCCGACCCATGTGACCCTTCCGACCCATGTGACCCTTCCGACCCATGTGACCCTTCCGACCCATGTGACCCTTCCGACCCATGTGACCCTTCCGACCCATGTATATAAGTTAACGTCTACGTCTCTTCTCTTAGTATGCGTATCTAACCCATATTTCTATGAAAAATCTTTTTTACCTTTGTGACCTGCGTGGCGCAGTCACCATTGTCGACGCAGGGCGTCACTGACGAGTTGCGGGGGTGACTTAGGTGACGGTGTTTGGTCACTCTTCAAATGTTCACTGGAAGACGAAGTACATGGCAGGAGATGACTTAAGTGACGGTGTTGGGTCACTCTCTGCTAATGTAATATCTCTCCAATGAACTCATGCGACCCATGCGACCCTCAATGAACTATCTCTCCAGTGGAAATAGAAAGCGTGGAGAGTCTTCGATTGACGTTGTAAATGTATTGTTTTGCTTTAGAATCTTTGTAAATGTATTGTTTTGATTTAGAATCTTTGTTTTATCATTGTTTTGATTTAGAATCTTTGTAAATGCATTGTTTTGATTTAGAATCTTTGTAAATGCATTGTTTTGATTTAGAATCTTTGTAAATGCATTGTTTTGATTTAGAATCTTTGTAAATGCATTGTTTTGATTTAGAATCTTTGTAAATGTATTGGTTTAATTTGGAATCTTTGTAAATGTATTGTTTTGATTGGTTTTTGTCATTTTATCATCTTAAACCCGTAAATTCGCCGAGTTCGCATCTATTCATCAATATATGCGATCATGCGACCCTAATTTGGCATATATGCGACCAAGCGACCCATGCCATTATCAATATGCCATTAACAATATATTTGAGTTGTATATGTCTAATTTAGAATCAATATAGATAATAATATAAATAATATCGACATTTGAAGAAAATGTTAAATGTATTGTTTAATCATCCCCCGAGTTCTTAAAACACTACTATCACTTTTGAAACACGGGCATTGGTTATACACAACTCAACTAGGATATATACGATCATGCGACCCATGCGACCCTCATTTGGAATTATTTCATTTTCACCAGAATTCCCGCCGAACTTTTCACCAAAATTTGAAAAACTTTTCGAATTCCATCTGACGGCGATTCGTATTCCAGCCGTTTTCTTTTTCTAATAACGACACTCTCTCTCTAACTCTCATCATCATCATCATATTGCCGAAAATGCAAACGACTGGTGACAGCGATTCGATGTCAGGGTCATTTTCTTCTGAAGAGAGAATTTTCACGGTATCAGTCACGCGTTCAAATCTGGCCGTAGATGTATTGGTAAGTGAACTCAAACCGATTTATTCGATTCATCAAATCTGGTCGTATATGCATTAGTTTGACGTTGTTGTAAATTTATTCGGTTATCGCAGACACTTCCGATACAGTTTGCGAGGTCGAATGGTCTTTGCGGTAGACGAAGTAAGGTTGATCTGATAACCAATTACACAGACGTTTAGGAGGCACATCTAAGGCCCGTGAAACGCGGTGGCGCTCCAAGTCGAACTGGACACCGTTGTCGATGATGTACCTTGTCTACTGCTTGCCCCTATAATTTTCATAGATTGAATTCCGTTTTATTTGGTTGGTTTTTGTATTTGGTTGAACCTCATTTGAACAACAAAATTCATGTTTTTTGTTAGTTTTTTTACTATTATTCAATAGAATGTATTATTGTTAGTATCGATGTTTTTGTGGATTTACTATTATTGTACAAAGGGTCGCAGAAGATCCAAGGGTCGCAGGGGACAACGGGTCGCAGAGGGTCCAAGGGTTGCAGGGGACAAAGGGTCCAGAGGGTCCAAGGGTCGCAGGGGACAAAGGGTCGCATAGGGTCCAAGGGTCGCAGAGGGTCCAAGGGTCGCAG
>CM071865.1:40583441-40638318 GCA_036759665.1 Gynandropsis gynandra | reverse complement strand
CGACCCATTTGACCTTTTGTGACCCATACGACCCATACCATACGACCTTGTATACCCATTCGACCCATACGACCTTGTATACCCATTCGACCCATACTCCCTTGTATACCCATTCGACCCATACGACCTTGTATACCCATTCGACCCATACGACCCATTTGACCTTTTGTGACCCATATGACCCATACGATCCATTCGACCTTTTGTGACCCATACGACCGATATGTCCCATGTGACCCTTACGACCCATACGATCCATACGATCCATGCGACCAATGCGACCATTGTGAATCAAAAGACCGTACTTACTTGGTGGAACCTTCTTATTCTTAGAGGGGGCCTCTTCGACATGACCGAGTGTAGGTTCCTCGGAAGGAACCTCCTTATCCTTAGAGGGGGCCTCTTCGACAGGATCGAGTGTAGGTTCCTCAGAAGGAACCTCCTTATCCTTAGAGGGGGCCTCTTCGACAGGACCGACTGTAGGTTCCTCGGAAGGAACGTCCTTATCCTTAGAGGGGGCCTCTTCGACAGGACCGACTGTAGGTTCCTCGGAAGGAACCTCCTTAGGGGGGGGCCTCTTCGACATGACCGAATGTAGGTTCCTCGGAAGGAACCTCCTTAGGGGCGCCCTCTTCGATAGGACCGATTGTAGGTTCCTCGTCAGCGACTTCATCGACAGTAACCATTGGAGCATCTGCATAAAATTACTTCATTCATTAGATGCGTCTTTTGCGACCCATGCGACCCTTGCCGACTCTCGATGGAAATTGACTCAAATGAACTTTTTCACTATTTATTACTTACTTGGTGGAACTTCATCAGGAGCAATGGACTGCAGCTTCTTTTCCTTCACCTTCATCTTCATCCTCACCTTCTCTTTCAGCTTCCGCTTCAGCATCACCATCTCTTTCTTCATCACCTTCAGCATCAGCTTCATCATCTTCAAGCTCTATCATTTTTCCCCCACGTTCTTTTTCCTCTTAGTCCCCTTCCCCTTCCCTTCCTACTTCCCTTTCCCTTCTTTTGATCTCCAAGAACTGCTTTCCGCGTCAGCAGTTCTTGCTCACGAATGTCCTCCCAACAAAGTCCCTTCGGATTTCTACGAATATGTTCCATCCATATCTTAACATCGGGATCGTGGCATCCCTCATAGCCGTCCAGATCAAAACCTAAACCGTATTCTTCGTGATCAGCATAAAAATACTTCAAATATCCTGAAAAACAAAAAATAGCCATTATTACCCTCTGCGACCCTTGTTTTCCTTGTGACCCTTGTATAATTGTTACCTTAGAATCTCCGATCAGCCTCATGACATCTACGTACTTCAGGTTAATACTGGATTTAACCATCTTCTTGCACATTCTTGGGCATAATGGATCCACATTCTCTACATCAACATACCATTCCTTTCCGTCCAAACTAAGGATGGTTTCGAAAGGAAGTAACTGCAACATTTAAAAAAATAAGAATGCAAAAAACTTACCATTAGTTGGATCATGAAACCGCCACAATACCGTTTTGGTTTCGGTGATTCCCCGCTAACGTGCTTGCGGCAAGTATCCACCATCTTCTCGAATGTGTAATGCCCCCATGGAAAGCCTTCACAAAATTCCAAATCATTAACTATGTCAATGAGATCATGGCTGATAGAGTTGTCTGATGAAGGCTTGTGAGCAATAACTTGCGCCAACAACAACAAAGGTGCCAACCTCTTTCGGTCCTTGTCATTCTTCGCCTTCACAAGCTTTCCAATGATTTGTACGGGGGTCACCTTTCCACGGCCAAAATTCTTCCGCCTGAATGTAACACCCCTTTTGGATTCCCATCCTTTGGGATATGGGCCGCAGTTCAATCCAGAAATTAGTGTGTGCTCCACTATAGAATACCGGATGGGAACGCCGTTTAAGACGAACCACAACTCCTTCTTGTCCCGTACAATCACGAAGTGATTTAGGAGGATAGATATTTGAACCTTAGTCAATGTGGAGTCAGATTGGAAATGGAATAAATGCTTAAATTGCGATTCCTTCTCGAAGTAATGCAAGTCGTATTCATCTAAGATTCCTCTCAGCTTCGTTATTGTCTCGTGAGGATAACACTTGGTGGTGATCTTTGGCATTCTATCCATGTGTTTGAATTGATACACAAACTTCGGCTTTGGGGCCACCTGCAAAATGACCAATTAATTAAAGAATACATTATACTTCTACCGACTCAAGCGACTCATGCGACTCATGAGACCCATGCGACCCATGCGACCCAACCGACCCATCCAACTCAACCGACCCTTTGACTCAACCGACCCATGCGACTCAACTGACCCATGCGATCCAAATCTACTCACTAAGACAACCGACTCAAACGACCCTTAGACCCCCTACGACGCTCAAGCGACAATTGCGACCCAAACCGACTCACTGAGACAACCGACTCAAACGACCCTTAGACTCCCTGCGACGCTCAAGCGACCATTGCGACCCAAATCGACTCACTCAAACTCAACAAAATCACTGACACTCACACCCATTTCAAATCAATAAACCATTCTAGGACTCGACAGCCTACAAACCCTAGAAATCGACGCTTAACCGACCATCGCGACCCAAACTGACTCACTGAGACAACCGACTCTTGCGACTCAACCGACTCACTGAGACTCAACCGACTCATTGACACTCACACCCATTTCAAATCAATAAACCATTTGGGACTCGACATCCTCCAAAACCCTAGAAATCGATCTACTTACACTTATTGACGCCATTGAAGATTGACTCGTGCTCTCTTCTCCACCGTTGCTGATTCTAGCCATTTCCTTCTTACCAATTTCGAATCGATCCCTCTCAAGTTCGAAATCACTTGTTCTTTCTTGGCTTTTACTCTCCCAGAATGCGGGTTTGGCTTTTACTCCCTCAGAATGCGGGTTTTTTCACGTTCGAAAATTAAGGGTAAATTTGTCTTTTCTCCAATTTTCTTTCGATTCAATAATTATTTAAGAAAATGATATTTTTGAAGCGTTTTAACCCTACGAAAATATATCTGGTATTCCGCCCATCCTCCGAATGTGCTTTTGATTTAGAAATCCAACTCTTTGGTATACGTAAAATCCACATTAATGTATAACAAAAAAGATGAGACATATCCTGTTAGCATTAGGCTTTTTTTTATTATTAATTTCACCCAACTTGAAAATTACATTTGCTAGTTTTCGATTTCTCAGCTTTCTAACCACAAACCAACATGAGAAAAAAAAGGAAAATTATATGCATTATAATTTATGGAAATAGTGATGAGATAAACAGTCGAAAAGGATATATCTTTTTTAATTGAAACATATATATATATATATATATATTGATATTTTCACGATAATTTATCATTTTGAATAATATTTATTTAAATGAATTTGAATAAATTACATATTTATTTAAACTAATATTTAAAAATTATTTAAATTAATAAAAAATTATAAAATGTAAATTACAGATTTATAAAATACCTTATTTTCCATCTCAAGTTTATATAAATTTACTAAAAATTAGACCGCATAAATTGACGTGAGTCCATACACCGACTACAGCTGACCTGAGACTTATTCGCCAGTCAAATCAACGCCCTACATTACCTGTCTACAGTTTATTGTATTTTTTAAAGGAAATGTAAATCGTTTGAAAACCGGAACCCTATTTTTTTTAATTTTTTGACATAAACATTATAATTTTTCAAAGATTCAACGGTCAAAATTTCCAATTGCTAAAAACCTAAAATCAAACACAAAAACCGTAATAAAATTATCGATTTATTTTATTATTTTATCTTTTTTCCCTTTCCCCCTATTTTTTCTTTTACCCGTATCATAACTTTGACCAAACGCGTTCGAGAAGCGTACGACCAGTATACATGCTTTTAAACACGAATATAAACCCCATCAACATCTCTCTCACGTAACCTCAAGATTCAACATACAAAGAAACAAAAGCCGGTACACGAATTCGAAGCTTTACACGATCTTGTATAAATTATATGTTCTTGGTCATCTTCTTAGATTTATAAAACCCGAGAAATGGTGTTTCTTTGGAGATTGAGGCGAAGAGGAGGAAACAAGAAGGAGATAATCCCGGTGATGGGCGATTCCGACGTCGAGATCGTGATTCCGCCGCAGTTTCAGTGTCCGATCTCGTTCGATCTCATGAAGGATCCT
Source organism: Gynandropsis gynandra (assembly GCA_036759665.1). NCBI lineage: Eukaryota > Viridiplantae > Streptophyta > Magnoliopsida > Brassicales > Cleomaceae > Gynandropsis > Gynandropsis gynandra. The sequence goes on along the minus strand of CM071865.1, from coordinate 40,634,116 downwards.
GTGATCATAGCTTCGGGGATCACTTACGACCGCGAAAGCATCGAGAAGTGGATCGAATCAGGGAACAAGACGTGTCCAGTAACGAACACGGTCTTGGAAACGTTCGAGCAGATACCTAACCACGCAATACGCAAAATGATTCAAGATTGGTGCGTTGAGACGGGATCGTACGGTGGGATCGAACGTATTCCTACGCCACGTATCCCGGTGACGCCAAATGATGTCTCCGAGATCTGCCGGAAGCTGTCGACGTCTGTCAGGCGTGGGGACCACAACAAGTGTGCAGAGATTGTCGGGAAGATCAAGAACTTGGGGAAGGAGAGCGAGAGGAACAGGAAGTGTTTTAGGGAAAACGGCGTCGGATTAGCCCTCTGCGTTTGCTTCGACGCGTTTGTGGGCGGCGAAAACGTGTTTTTGCTCGAGGAGGTTTTGTCCGTGCTTACGTGGCTGTTTCCGATTGGGTCAGAGAGTCAGAACAAAATTGCGTCTTCGGCTGCGTTACGTTGCATGGTGGGGTTCTTGAGGAGCACGGACGACTCTGTTCGCCAAAACGCCGCGTTGTTTTTGAAAGAGCTTATCGCATTGGACAAAGCGCACGTTCTTGCGTTAACGGAGATCGACGGAGTCGCGGAAGCGTTTGTCAAGTTGATTACAGACGCGGTTTGTGTCAGTTCGGCGAAATCGTCTTTAACAGCGATCTACCACATGATCTCGAAAAGCCCAAAGATGATTCCAAAATTTCTAGAGACGGGTCTGGTGAATCTGACGGTGGAAATGATCGTGGACATGGAGAATAGCGTTTGCGAGAAAGCATTAACGGTTGTAGACGCGATCTGCGAGACGCGAGAAGGGAGAGAGGAAGTACGCAGAAACGCGCTGGTGATGCCGGTGCTTGTTAAGAAGATGCCGAAGATCTCGGAGTTAGCGACGATGAGCTCAGTGTCAGTGATGTGGAAGCTGTGCAAAGCGGAGAAAGGGGCGGCTGCGTTAGAAGAAGCGGTGCGATTGGGAGCGTTTCAGAAGCTGTTGGTGGTGTTGCAAGTTGGGTGTGGAGGAGGGACAAAGGAGAAGGCGACGGAGTTGCTGAAGATGATGAATACACAAATGAGGAAAATGGAAGATGGTTGTGTTGATTCTTCTATGGATTTCAAGTATCTCAAGAAGCCATTTTGATGTAACAAAAGAAAAAAAAAGTAAGAAAATCGAAGTAGAGTAGATTGATTGCACATATAAAAACTATATTTGTACAAAAATACCATTGATTAATTGCAAGATATAAATATATAAACATAAAATTATGTTTCATTTGAAAGCCCTCATTTTCTCTATTTGTATTGAGTGAATGAGATTGTTTAGACTCTATTGAACTATAAAGGCGAAATTTTGTTAAAAAAAATTACCAAAACAATTATGATGAATATTTTCTTCCCCATGTACCAAAAATTTTGGAGAAAAATGTCTAAAATATCCAAAATGTCTCACTTGTGTTGTGTCTTTAGATATTCAGATTGTGTCATTCCAAAAGCTTATACATCTAATTTATGTTCTCCAGAAAATCACAAACTTTTAAATTTTATCCTAAAATTTTCTGATACAATGTTAGTTTAATGGTGAATTAAAATGTCGTTCCAATAGATGAAATGTAAATATTTGTAAAATAGTAATGTCAGCGTCTCCTCCACCTCTTCCTTGTATTCGTTTAATTATGGAAAATTCTGAAGAGAATGAGGAGGAGAAGATGAAGAAGCAGAAAGAAGGAGAAGAAGAGAGATGATGAAGAGGAGGTGTTCCTGGTCAATAGTGTCGTTTGACTGCGGTTAAAGTGAGAGGTTAGAGTTAGATTTTGGGTTAAAGGTTGGTTATGCCCATAATAATGGGTTAATAGTAAAAAGAAAACTGTTTAGCTACTTTTCAAACCTTATATTGGTTTAATTAAAGATGACTTGGTCATGCATTTCTTTATAAAATTTGTCAAATCATCAACCGAAAAGCTGGAGTTTAGTTCACTATTAAGCTAATATGGAATCAAGGAATTCTAGAACAAAATTTGGAAGTGCGTGATATTTTGGATAAGAAACATTAAATTTAGAATTCTTTTTAAAATGACCTCAATCTAGAAGTTTAATGGCAAAAATGAAGTATGAGGACGAGACCTGAATTCGAGACGAATCATACTAGAACCGATCATGATGGTGAGAGCAAAGAAAATTCGGAACGTGCTCACCTATATAGACGTGAAAAGAGTAACACAGCTCGGGGTGAACGTCAAAAAGTGATGAGTCGAGACTACACGGTTAACCTACAAATATAAGAGGCCAAAAAGAGCAAGGAGATGAAGACGCAAAGAATAGCTCCACTCGAGCGATTCTTCTAGACCAATGTATGTTTAATACATATTGGTCGCTCAATCCAAGAGATTCCTCTATACTGAAGAGCACTCGAGATGTGGACCACTCAGATTGAACACATACCGCGCGACTAAGCATCCATCCTGACTCGTCCAAATAGAGGAGTTGCACGATCGAACATATATATCTCGAAGAATTTTAGGTTCAAAACATTATACAACGCTCGACCGTATTTTATCTACTGCATGTTGAGTATAGAGATCGGAAGTATCCCATTGCCCATGTTGGACTGATTCAGATTGTATGACCGTGAAAAGTTATCCTCGTGCATTGCTTAGTTCAACGACAACATTCGATAAAATAATTTTATTCAAGAATTGAAAATGAAAAGGATGTCATTTTCTTTTAAGGACTGCTATACGATACGTCTATCGTGCGATTTTTTGCTTACTCATTGTAGATCCTCGCGTTCTCGTAGGTGTCCATGTATAGTGATACACGCCTCGGGGGTCGGAACTCGAGATGCATACGAAAAATCCTTTAACCTCGATCACTCGAGTAGAATTCGTTATGTCAAGGTTGATTTCTTGACTGACCTAAGAGCACTATTCAAGAAATCGTTCGTTGACGGTGGATGAAAGCGGAGGATGGTGGAGGATCTCTTGACAGGTCTAAGAGCTCTCTTCAAGATTCGTCTGGCGATGGTGGGGGATGGAGGTTGATGGCTGAAGTCGAGGTGTTGAGGATGGAGTGATGGACACTACAAAAGATGCGGAAGCCTCTTGATACAGTCAGATAATGGATTCAATTGTCTCCAGAACAAGTTGAAGTCACCGTGTTCTTGACCTCATTCAAGAATACGAAAAAGAGTTTATTTCTTCAAAATTTTCAATGTGCTCTTATAAATGAAATGAAGTCCTTTATATATGAGTCTTCATGTTACAATAAGGAAAGTGCGTAAATGATGGATAACACATTGATCTACTAGCCATTGGGAATCTTCAGAATGGGAAAGAAAATGATCCAGTGGGATAAGATTGGATTGAAAGGTTTCCTAGCCATTGGAGAAGATTTTCTGGCCGTTTGGAAAAGGTAAGGAAATATCTTTATCTTTCGTCTTTTTTTATCATATCGCTCAAGCCCGTCGGTTCTTAGGTGGTCGGGTTAAGGCCTGCTTCAATGTAGAAAACCGACGTGACATTTGTTTAGGTTGGACCAAAATCCTGCTTCCGATTAAGAGTCTACCATGCCTTCATCAATATCTCGGCTGCCTTGTTACACAAGCTCTTTGTTCGTCCACGTGTGAGTTGGCCGTGGAAAAATTTGATGTGTTTGTTTTCTTCCGGTAGCTCCTCGTTCGTGTGGCCACCTTTAGTTTTGCTTCGAGTTTGATGTTCTCATAACAGAGGCCTTGGAGGTGGAGGATATTTAATATTCGCTTTTCCGCTACTTTCTTCCAATAGTTGAGGGTCTTGGTTACGCTTTGTGTTCAAGTCTACAAGGAGGTGAGAAGTTTTTCCATACACCACTTGATATAGTATTATTCCGATCGGTTTTTTGAAAGTAATCTTATATGCTCATAATGCATTATCTAGGTTTTGTGTCCTATCCTTTTCTAATTTTGACATTATCTTCTCGAGAATTATTTTAATGTCTCGGTTGGAGATTTTAACTTGCCCGCTTGTTTGAGGACGGTACGAGGCTACTATTCAGTAATTTACCCCATACTTTCTCAATATAGTGCCGATGACCCTATGTACAAAATGTGTTCCATCGTCACTTATCATGATCTATGAGACACCAAACCTTGAGAAATTAACTTGCTTGAACATCTTCATTACAGTCCTCAAGTCATTGTTTGGACTTGGCATTTCTTCCACCCATTTTGTGATATAGTCAACCGCCACTAACATGTAGATATTGTTGTAAGATTATGTAAACAGTTCCATGAAGTCTATTCTCCATATATCAAATAGAATATAGCTTTGTGGCATATCATGACGTCGAGAAATGTTTCATGTGCGTTGCACTTGCCTCAAGATGAGACGAATTGGTAAAAATGTTTAAACATAGTTGGCCAACAAAAATCCGCTTGAAATATTCTTGAAAAAGTCTCTGATGCCGCAAAGTGTCCAAGATAATGTGAGGTGTGGCAACGGAATATAACCTTATGAATTTCTTACTCAAGAATACTTCGATTGAAAAGCATATATAATCCATCACTATAGAAAAACATACAGTTTGCAACGGATGGATCAATGGATCCATCCGTTGATGAAAATTTCCAACGGATACCCGAGAACGTTCAACGGGTTGTCATCCGTTGCAATCCATTGCAATTGTCAACGGACGGGCAACATATCATGTCCGTTGCTACCATTCGTTGATAGACCGTTAGAAAACTACAAAAATGGGCCAACAGACATCCATTGCCGATTGTAACTGATGTCCGTTGGTATTGGCAACAGATGCCCATTGAAAGTGTTAATTTCGAGGATTGTTGTTGGAATATTTTCACGCGATTTTATTAATGATTCCAACAGATGTCCGTTGGAAAAAAAAACTATTTAATGATCAATATCAAGGTTTTAGCATCAAATCATCAACAATAAATATAATTTCAAAAAATGACGTCTTATTCAAATAGAGATATATATAGAATGAGAGAGTGGGTGTATAGAAGAAAAGATCTTATAACCGAAAAAATTACGCAAGAATTCTTACACGGATTGGAGCACTTCATGAGTTTTATCGATGCAACCTTTGTGTCAAGAACGCGAGACAATGTTATGTCCATGCAAAAGATGCAAAAACATGAAGCATCGAAGTCAAGAACTTCTTTGCAAACATCTTTACAAGGTGTTTTTTTTTGTAGAGAATTAAGAAATTTGGTTATTTCACGGGAAAAATTGTGGCGTTAGAGATATTATGCAAGAAGCACAAGTAGAAAGAAATGAAGAAGTTATTTATGAAGCATCAACGACCAATCCATATGTGGAAATGGTGTTAGATGCTTTTCCTGGAGTTGTTGAACAAACAAATGAAGAGTTGCCGAACAATGAGGCACGGCGATTTTTCAGCTTATTAGATTCGGCGAAACAATCTATATATGAAGGTTTTTGTGAAGGTCAGTCACACTTATCTTTTTCTTCAAGATCAAGCTCCCAAGACATACTACGAAACAAAGAATGTTTTAAAATATTTGGGAATACCACATGAGAAAATTGATGTTTGTTGAAAGAAGTGCATGTTGTTTTGGAGAAATGATAAAGACTTATTGGAATGCAAATTTTGCGATACTCGTCCGTTGGAATATTCCAACGGATAATATCCATTGTATTCCTGTTGGAAATCACAATGGATCTTGATTTGCAATGAGCGATTTCCAATGGCTCTCGATCTGTTGTCGTCCGTTGGGAATCGCTCATTGCAACGGAAATTTGGCGATTTCCAACGGATATGTCCGTTGGAAATCACCTGTTTTTTTGTAATGCTTGTTTAACTAGGGATGGCTCGTCCTATTCATAATATTGGATGATATGGAGAAACTTTCTCTCGTGATAATTCAAATTTAGCGATAAAACTTTTTCCATTAAATAGTTGACAATATCAGCATAACTAAAATTTTCTACAGCCGTGATAGCAAGAACATGTTCATCTCTTATTGCATCATCAATAGGTGTGTTCATCTCTAAAAAAAAGAGACTCCAAAAATTAATTTCTTTTCTGACTTTCTAAATGTTTCTAAGTCTTAAAGTTGACCCTTTAATATAGGAAAACATCAACAACTCTCAAATAATTTAAATTTTGTATTATTAGCTGAATTTTGTGCATCATTTAGCCGAATTAGGGTCACCTAGGGCTGAGCAATTTCCATGACTATTTCTTGCCTCATTTCTCTAAAGTGTACTCTTTAGTACATATTGGATGTAAAATCATAAAATGATGCGTAAAAAGAACTAAAGGGTCTAAAATTTTTTGATACATAATTAAAACATGAAAGAAATAATATAATAAAATGCAATGATCAATGTCCTATACAAAAAGATACTAATTGAATATTGTAATGCAAATTAAAAAGGCAACACACATAATTACAAGAGTATTTAAGGAGGATGTTTCTCGCCCAACAAAAAAACCAAACATTACGTCCTTATCCGCACTTGAGGTGGATTACATTGCATTAATGAATTATTGTATACAACTCATTTGGATGAACTAATTTCTTTATTTTGATTTATATATTAAAATATTATGATAATATCATTGTCTGCTTATTAGATAAAATAATGAAGATATTTTAAAAAGAGAAGTCAATATATTTTTAAAACAACAATTGTGAAATAGATGATATGTTGCTACAGTAATTTTTTTTGCAATTAACATTGTGAAAACAGTCTTACACGATCGAATTGTTCGTTGTATCTATAGTTATTGTTTGATTGTTTCACTAAAAAAATATCAAAGAATAACAAATGATGTTATTATAAATAGATTTTAAAGTATAAACAATTGTAAATTATATTTATAAGATATTTATATTTTAACATTACATTTTTATTTAATTAAAAATTGTCCCCAATCCAAAAATATTTTAGATTAGCCATTGAATGTGAATACATTGGATCGGATCAAAATGGTGGGATAAATATCTAACTTCAATGTATTAAGGGAATACATATTCAAATCTATATATTAAAAGTTTAAAACTTTTGTGGCTTCTCAGGCATTCTTTCCTCACAGCCCTCCACTTCAGCAATTGTATTTATTTAAAAAAAAACCCGAAAGTCAGGTGACGCCTTCTCTTCCTCTTCCCATATCCCATATTAAACGCTGATTCTTCCTTTTCCCATATCCCATATTAAATGCTGGTTCTTCCTCTTCCCACCATATTAAACCCATATCCCGAACCAGAGATGCCGACCCATCGACTGGGTTGTGTGAGTCCTGGGCAAAGGCGCTTCTCATCGGCATGTTTGTGAGCATCGTGGTTTCATCGATCCTGAGCGGGAATCCATTATCCTTGAAGCAATGGGGATGTGTATCAATGGTGTTTTCGACGTTGCCTCCGAAGCAAATCAATCAGCGTCATACCATCAGAATCCAGAACATTCAAATCAACGACGAGAATTTTCATTAAGAGCTCAACAACGGTGTTAATATTGTCCATTGCAGCCAAGTGAAGCACGGTTTTTCCGTTAACGTTCTTAACATTGACGATAACTGGAAGGTTTGCGAAGCTTCTAGACACGACATACTTAGTTTCACTCTGTTTTCTTTTCTCCGTTAGCGTTTTAAAAAATAGGTTCATCGTTTTTGTCTCCATTCTTCTTCAGAAAGCTCCCATCCACAGAGTCTTCCCCGTAGTACCCAGAAGGCTGATTGAGTTCGAAGACGCAGAACCGGAGAAATCCACAAAAGAAGAAGAAATTGGAGAGATTTTTATATTAAGATCATCAAGAAGGTCATTAGGGGTTGAGATTCTTTGGAGCTTTTTGGTTTAATATACAGTCGTGGTTTATATTTTCTGGATGGTGCTATGCCCATTTGTCTCCTTATTTCGTTACAAGATTGTGTGCAACCGGTTTCGATAATATCAGCGTGAATGTTATCCTGAATGAAGCAACCATAAATCTGGTATTATGGGACACTGCAGGTAAATATTTCCTCCAAGAGCTCCTTCATTTTTTTTAATAATTTGTAAGTTTTTTTAATCTTTGATTTCTCATGTTGTGGTGAAATAGGACAAGAAGATTAAGGACTTGCATGCTGCTGCTGAAAATACAAAGAGATGCTTAAATGGAAATTTTTCATTGGAGCAGAGGGTTTTTTTTTTTGGAAAAGAAAAGAGCACATTAGGTAAATTGTATTTGTAAAGAAATTCATAATGTCATGTTATGAATATTGAAGTTGCAAAATCATAAATGTTGTTCACTCATCAAATTTCAGCTCAAAATTTTTCGGAAGAGATTTGAACAGGAAAAACGGGTGTTGAATCGCGGAGCATCTAAACTTGAGAATAAGCTAGAAATTCTCAATAAAGATTTAGCTGTTGTCAAATAAATTATTGACGATAACTGGAAGGTTTGCGAAGCTTCTAGACACGACATGCTTCAGGAGATTCATCTGAAGGTCGAGTCTTTTGAATCCGACAACGGAAAAACCAGACACCACCATGTGAAGAAATGTGTTGCTGTGAATGTTGGAAACAGACATCAACGACAGAGATGCGAGTAACAAAGCCTTAACAAAATGTAAGTTACCATTCTAAGCTGCAACATGTAAAGTTGTGTTTCCATGGTTGTCTTTGGTCGTTATAATTTTATCATACTTTGATATCAGATACTCCACAACATGGACTTGGCCCGTGCTGGAGGCAGAGTGCAAAAGCATTGCGCCTTGAGCATCTATGAGTCCTAAAACAGTGTCGTATCTCTCAATAAGCAAAAGTTGCTCCAACAACGCCGCGTCTCCACCTCTCGCCGCACCATGCAAACCTCTCTTCATCATCTCCTCTTTCACCACTAATTGTTATATTTCCACTCTATATAAAGAGATACACAAAAATCCAATAATATTTCCACTCTAAATAAGGTTCTTTTTACAAACATCACATATGGAGTAAGTGATCATTATGGGAGGAGAATCATTAAGCCAAGAGCTTATGTGGAACAGGCAAACTTATGCTCGGCCTTCATCTGCAAACTATTTCTTCTTCTCCTCTTATTCTTCTCTCTCTGTTTATCCCATCATATATATATATAGATTCTAAAATTTTTATGTAACCTTATAGATTCTATAAAACTCCATTACATATATATTAAACTATATTATATATTGTTTTATATTTATGTGAATATATATATAGATAACGTTGTTTAGATTTATTAATTTGATTTTATAGATTTTATATAATATTTTTTGTATTCTATTTTTACTAATTATCTATTATATGCGATATAATATTTAAATTACATTTTTTTATAAGATAAAATTTTAATCTAAATATAATTATTGTGTTGTAAAATTAATATAAGCACCCGCACATCGTGCGGGATATTACCTAGTTTAATCTAATCTTATATATTAAAAGTTAGATTTGCTGAATTCTAGTGCCGCCACGTCGACAATGATGTAACAGTCCACTCATCAAACCTAACATCATAATATTTCACATTAAATATTTTACATGTTTGTTAGCATTATGAATTTATTATACTTAATAAAAAAATTAATATAGTACTTATAATAGTTAATAATTTTTACATAATAGATAGATGTATATATTCACAAATATTATTCTTTTTAAAAAAATTAAAAATATCTCTATATTCAGAATTAAAGTGATAAGTAATTTTAATTTTTTATATAAAAACAGAACAAGAGATTAAAATTATATTTTTATATTTAAACTGAATATATTTTTAAAATTATCTATATAATTTGAAAATTAAATATATTTATTCTTTACATCATAAAACATACGAATATCTATAGATTCAAGTATATATGCTTTTTTCTCTTTTTACACAAAGATTTAGTTATTGTATTTTTCCAAAATTTCTAAAATTGAAATATATTTATTTTTTCATTAAAATAAAGAAGTCTAAGTTTTGGGATATATAACACTTATTTTATAAACATTATATTTATTTATAATGTTTGAAGTAATTTAGCATTACCACGTCATCTCTACATCGATCTCTACGTGGTAACCACATCATCTCTACATCTACATGTAAAAATCATTTTATTTATTTTAGTAAATAAAATTTATTAATAAAAATGTAAAAATCCTTTTATTTATTTTAATTTAAAGTCTCTTAACATTATAAACTCAATACATCAATGTCCACTCCTTTCCATTTAACCGAGAAAATCAATTTCGGTCTTGCCATCATCAATTCCCATTCACCACGTTTCTCTCATTAATGATTCTTAAATTCTTCGGTTTTATAGCTTCCAAGCCAAAACGAAATCATTATGCAATGAAAGACACCAGAGCAACAACAACGACAAATTGAGTGTGATCTTGGAGTGAAATATGAAAAAAAAACGACCCTAATTACGAAACGAAGGTTATCACAAAGGATTAAGGTTTGGTTCGCGCACTATTCTTGATTCAAGGTTAGGCTATAGGTCAAAATCGATTGCCAGAGAAGGTACCAAAAGGTTTCTTTATGGGATGGAAACGATAGGGATGGAGAAAGCGGTAAAGTCAACGATGATGACAGAGTGGGTAACGGTGACAGGATCGGCTACAATCCATGGGACTATTGACATCACACTCCAACTGGTTAGTCTCAGAACTACTGATTTCATTGCAATCCATCCGGTTAATCCGCGACACATGTATTAAATTAAATAATTGATTTTGTCTTTGGATCTCACATAATTTTCAGTTGTGTTTAAAAGTGTGGAGCTTTGAGTTGATTTATCCATTTTCGGTTGTTGGTGTTTTGCAGAGAATTGAAGACAAGGACTAGGTCGAAGAGAGTGAAGCTGGATACTCTAAAACATCTATTCAATCAATGATTGATTAAGTAAAATAAATGAAAAAAGAAATAACTATTTAAAATGCAATATATAATTACTAAGTTTTTATTATCTTTGGATGTTATGAATTATTATAATTAATGATAGGATGTATTTTCTTGGTAAATTAGGATGTGAAAATATTTTAATTGTTAAAAAATGAGATTTATTGGAGGCAACTTTAAAAATACCCTCGTAGGGCTAAAACACTTCAAAAATATTATTTTCGAAAAAAAAATTAATTTAAAAAATACCCTTATAAATATTGATATTCCCAAAGTACCCATACGACCCTGCGACCCTGTTCGATCTAGCGACCCAGTTCGACCTTGCGACTCAGCGATCCAGTCCGATACTGTGACCTAGTTCGACCCTACGACTCTGCGACCTAGTCCGACCCTGCGACCCTGTGACCCAGCGACCCAGTTCGACCCTGCGACCCAGTGCGACCCTATAACCATGCGACCCAGCTCGACCCTATGACCCAGTGCGACCCAAAATCGTAGGAAAATCGCCAGAAATCGCTAGAAATTGTCGGAAATCGCTAAAAAATCGCGAAAACTGCTCGAAAAACTAAAAACGCTGGAAATCACTGAAAATGACTAAACATCGTTGGAAATCGCTCGAAAATTGCTAAAAACGCTCAAAGTGGAAGGAAATCGTTTGAAAATGGAAAGAAATCGCTTGAAAATGGAAGAAAATAGCTCGAAAATGGAAGGAAATAACTATCAACTTTGTTTTCCTCCTCTCAAATTTTTCTTTCCATCCTCTTAAATTTGTCTTTCCCTCATCCATATGTGTTTTTCACTAACAAAATATAATGGCACATATGTCTTTTCTCCAATTTTTTTTCTATCAGATTTACGAGGGTACTTTTGAAGTGTTTTAGTCCTACGAGGGTATTTATGATATTCCTCCTATTTATTGTATGAATTTTATTTATTATTTTTAGTAATTAAAAATGGTATTTTTATTTGTTTGATAATTATAACTATTAATTATTATTGTGTTGGACTGTTATAAATTATTTTAATCAACAATAGGATATATATATTTGTATGTTGGGAGTTGAAAAGTTTTTCATTATTAAAATTTTATGATTCGTTTTTTTATTATCTTTTTAGTAATTATAATAGATTTTTTATTTGATGATAAATGATAAAAATGCATAGTTGTTGAAATTCAATATATAACTTTTAATTATTTATTGTGTTGGGATGATATGTTATAATAAATTATAGATTTTGTTTTGTTTTTTAAATTGGGATGTAGAATTTTTTCAATTATTAAAATTATATTTATTGTAAGAATTTTATTTATTATTTTTAATAATTAAAATTGGTTTTTTTATTTGCGTAAGAATTGTAATTATTAATTTTTATTGTGTTGTGATGTTATAAATTATTGTAATCAATGATATGTTATATATTTTTTTGTAAATTGGGATTTCAAAAAGTTTAACTATTAAAACTGTATTTATGGTATTAATTGTATCAATTATTTAATAATTTAAATATATATTTTTTTTTATTACCACCAAATCATCTTTCTTTTGTATACATAATTTATAATTTGTGTGAAATATTTGTGTAGATTTTAAAACATTCACAATATATTCGTAACTATTTAAAAAGAAAATCAAACAACTTAAAATATTTATAGAAAGGAATTGAAGAAATATTTTGTAAAGGAGCTTAGTATAAAATTGTAGAGGCGGATGAACGCGTACATTGAGCTCTCTAGCAAATTTGTGTGCAACAAACTCAAAAGAAAAAGCTAGAGTGAACGTAAAATATTAGTTTTGAAATTGTGGATGAGTGATTTGATGGAGAATTAGTGACGACATTTTGCTTGATTACGGATTCTTGACGGATTTATATTCATAAAAAGTGTCCGAACTATATAATTTAGATATTTCACTTAAGACTAAGTATCTATTGGGTAAAATATCAAGGATGCCCTCCTAGGGCTTTCTTATTTCACGTATACCCTCGAAAACCTAAGGATTAAAAAGAAAAAATGGAGAAAAGACAAATGTGCCCTTATTTCTGTACGTGAAAACACACTCGGTTTGACATTTTTTCGAAACAAAACCTATTTCAAAGTTGAGAGCAAAGAGCGAGAGGCGATTTCCAAGTTGAGAGCAAGGATCGAGTTCAAAATAAAGAAGAAGGAAATTTCGAAGTTGAGACCAAGGAAATTTTGAAGTGAGAAAGAAAGAAAGAAATTACAAGGATTAATAATGAAGAAGAGAGCATGAGTCAATCTTCAATGGCGTCTATGAGTGGATCGATTTCTAGGGTTTTACGTTGTAGATGAAATACATTAGAGATTAGACTGTTGAAAGAGAAATTGTTTGTTGATTTCAAATGGGTGTAAGTCTCAATGAGTCGCTTGAGTCTCAGTGAGTCGCTTGAGTCGAAGAGGGTCAGGAGTCTCAGTGAATCGCTTGAATCGAAGAGGGTCAGGAGTCTCGGTGAGTCGCTTGAGACTCATGACCCTCTTCAACTCAAAAGACTCATTGAGTCGCAAGGGTCGCTTGTGTCGCAAGGATCGCTTGAGTTGCAAGGGTCGCTTGAGTCGCGAGGGTCACTTGAGTCGTAAGGGTCGCTTCAGTTTTTAGGGTCGCTTGAGTCACAAGGGTCGCTTGAGTCACAAGGGTCGCTTGAGTCGCAAGGGTCGCTTGAGTCAATAGAAGTCTAATGTGTTCTTAATTGGTCATTTTGTAGGTACCGCCAAAGCTAAAGTTTCTCTATGAATTCAAGCACATTGACATAATGCCAAAAATTACCACCAAGTGTTACCTTACGAAATAATAAAGAAGTTGAGAGGAATCTTAGATGAATATGAATTGCATTAGATCAACAAGGAGTCACAATTTAGGCATATATTCCATTTCCAATGTGTCAATATCTTGACAAAGATTCAAATGTTTGTCCTACTAAAGAACTCTGTGATTGTATAAGACAACAAGGAGTTATGGTTTTTCATCAACGGTGTTCCCATCCGATACTCTATAATGGAGCATGCATTAATTATCGGATTGAATTGCGGATCCTATCCCGGAAGATGGGAGTTTAAAAGGTGTGATACATTATGGCTAAAGAATTTTGGCCGTCGAAAGGTGACCATCGCACAAGTGAGTGAAAATCTTGTGAAGGCAAAAATTCTGAAAACCGGAAGAGGTTGACAACTTTGATTGTATTGTGACAAGTTCTGGATCACAAGTCGTCATCAGAAAATTCTATCATCCATGATCTGATTGACATGCTTGATGACTTGGAATTTTGTGAAGGCTTTCCATGGGGACTTTACACATTTGAGAAGCTTGTGGATACTTATCATAAGCACGTTAGCAGGGAATCACCGATACCAAAATGGCATTGTGACGGTTTCATGATCTCACTCATGGTAAATTGTATATATTATTAAAATACCATGAATGTTTTCGTACTTTTTGTGTTCTTATCATTTTAGTTTAATATTTCAGTTACTTCCATTGGAAATCATCCATAGTTTGGGTGAAAACGGATGGTATGTTGATGTTATGGATGCCGATCCATCATGCCCAAGGATGTGTAAGAAGCGGGTTAAATCCAATTTTAACCTAAAGTATGTAGATGTGATGAAGCAGATCGAAGATTCTAAGGTAACAATTACATAAGGGTCATAATGGTTATTTGTTGTTTTTGCAGGATATTCAAAGTATTCTTCCAGCTGAATATGACGAAGAAGCTTTACTTTTTTATCTGCAGGATTTCGATGGATGCAACACCTAGATGTTTAGAAATGGATGGAACATCTACAAAGAAATTCAAAGGGAATTTGTTGGTAGGACATCCATAAGCTCGAACTGCTGACGCAAAAAGCAACTCTTTATGAGAAACAAAATGGGAAAGAAAATGGGAGTAAGAGGAAGAAGAGCAAGGGTGAAAAAACAATAGAGTTTGTAGATGTTCCACCCATATCTGAAGCTAATGAAGATAAAGGATTTGTAGAGGCTGATGAAGGAGAAGATGATGCTGAAGCTGATAAAGAAGGATAAGGTGATGCTGAAGATGATGAAGAAGGAGAAGGTGATGCTGAAGCTGAAGAAGAGGCTGAAATTGAAGGAGAAGAAGCTGCAGTCCCTCTAACACTGGAGCAAAAATTAATGAATGAAATAAAGAAGTCGGAGAAAAGAATTATCAACGCCTTGAGAGACTTTCAAGGGACATTGGGTTTTGATTTGTCTAATCCACAATCAAAGGCAGCAAATCCCAAAGGTGCTGACAAGGCAAGAAAGACTAAAGGTCGAAAGGTGGCTGCCCAGAAAGATACGAGAATCAGACACAAATCTCATGACACTCTGAGAGATAATGATTTTGAATTCCTTCAACGTCCATAACTAGTGTGAAGAGAAGAGTCAAGAGAGGAGCCGGTGGAATCAGAGGCTGAAAATGACTCTCGAGATGGTTCAAAAGAGGATTTGGCAAACATTTCAATATTAATTGAAAATATTACATCTGCCGCAAATCTTTCAAGTGGGCTTCAGTCCAACATTCCTCTAATCGAATACATTTCTGAAGAGGTTCCTCCAGTGGTTGCTCCTATCGAAGAGGTTGTCGCTGATTTTGGTGCTGAGAAAGTTCCTCCAGATATTCCTGTCAAATTTTCACCAAGTAAGTAATATTGAGTCACAAAGGTCATTTGAGTCAAAAGGTCGTATGGGTCACAAAGGTCACATGGGCCGCATATGTCGCAATGGTCGCATATGTTTCATAGGTCACATATGATACAAGGACTTCATGGGTTGCATATGTCTCATGGATAACACCGGTTACAAAGGTCATCAATGTCACAAAGGATGAGTCTAATGAATGAAGTAATTTTTATGCAGATGTTAGTGTTGGTGTTTCGGATGAGGTTCCTGCAGAGAGTACCTATCGAAGAGGTTACCGCTGATGTTGGTGGTGAGGGTACTCTAGAAGTTCCAATCAAATATGTTGATGTAGATGTTCCTATCAAAGTTCCGCCAAGTAAGTAATATTGAGTCACAAAGGTCATTTGAAGGAAAAAGGTCTCATGGGTCATAAAGGTCCTCGCATATGTCACAAAGGTCGCATATGTCCCATGGGTCACATATTTTGCAAGGGTCACATATGTCGCAAGGGTCGCATATATCGCATGGTTCGCATCAGTCACAATGGTCACCAATGTTACGAAAGATAAGTCTAATAAATGAAGTAATTTTATACAGATGTTAAAGCTTCATCGGATGAGTGTGATGGTCCAATGATAATTAAACGAAAGTTAAAACAATCGAAGACAAGATAGGAGCCATATGTTGAACCTCCATCGACTGAACCATCGGTGAAAAGACCATAAACACTTGGAAAACAAACCCACAAGGTGGAATAATAACAAGGGCAATGAGAGGATGGGGAGAGGTGTAGATAAATTTGTTGGTGCAGAAAAACCCGTAGAAAAGGTGGTTCAAGAACCTGTAGAAAGGTGGTTCAAGAACCTGAAGGGAGTCCGAATTTTGTGTGGAAGCCCAAAGGATTGGAACAAGGCAAGATAACCCGAGCTCTTTCGTTGATGGAAGCTAGTAGTGTTCGGTTGACTAGTCTATATAAATTTATGATGAAACCTCACCAAGAGCATTGGTAGAAATGTGAAATACACCGTCCCCAGGGGTCGGAGTTTTGAGATGATGTAAGTTTTCTTTAACCTTTAGTCACGAAAGTAAAAAAGGTCACATAGGTAATTTAGGGCATATGCATTCATGTGTGTCAATTTTTTTTGAATCAATTGGATGAGGCATTATTCGAGTTGCGTAATCACATCTAGACATTATAATTTTGATATGGGTCAAAGAACTATTATGTTTGTGATCTTGGATGTGGATAAATGAGGGAATGGAAGATTTACCGAATGTTCTTAATGATTATTTGAAAGGTCGCTATCCATTGAGACATATGTCAAAAATAGTGGCGGAGTACGATGGCTTGCTCTCGATTGTAAACATTGAATCACCCGAAAATCGATATATGTCTTGTCATTAGGTAGCCATGAAAGTGGATTTGAAAAGCCGATGCATCACGGTATACGACTATCAGAAAAGGTTGAAGGAGTTGCATATCCGGTGATGGAGATTATAGGAAAATCTTTTTCCAAAATGTTTCAAGTCAGAGGGTTTTATTCCTTAACTTTCAGAGAAGATAAATGACAGTACGAGTATTATGAAGGTCTGTCACAGAGAAAAACCTCGAATGATTGTGGTGTTTTCACCCTCAAATACTTATAATCCATTCTATCGGGAAATGAGAAGAAGTTTCCTGAATTTTTTTGCTTCCATACGTGAGAATATTACTTCTGAAGTATTTCCGAATGGAATAATTATCGATGTAAACCAAGACCAACGCCTCCCCTCATGTCATCCTCGAACTTGATTCATATTGCTTCTAAATAACTTGATTCATTTTTTAAATTTGATTAATATTTTTTTAACTTGATTAATATGTTTTTTAACTTGATTCATATTTTTTCAACTTGATTCGCATGGGTCGCATATGTCGAAAGGGTCGCAAGGGTCGCAAAGGTAACATATGTCGAAAAGATTGCATATGTCGCAAGAGTCGCATATATCGAAAGGGTCGCATATGTTGCATGGGTTGCATATGTCGTAAAGGTCGCAAGGGTCAAGGGTCGCATGGGTCGCAAGGGTAGCATATGTCAAAAGGGTCGCAAGTGTCGAAAGAGTTGCCAGGGTCGCATATTTCGCAAGGGCTGCATATGACGAAAGGGTCGCATATGTCACATGTGTAGCATATATCGTATGGGTCGAATATGTTGAGGGTCACACGGGTCGCGAGGGTAGCATATGTCGAAAGGGTCGCAAGGATCCCATGGGTCACAAGGGTCGCATATGTCGAAAGGGTTGCATATGTCACATGGGTCGCATATGTTACAAGGGTCGTATATGTCGAAAGGGTCGCATATGTCAAAACGGTTGCATATGTCGCATTATCGAAAGCGTCACATATGTCGAAAGGGTCGCATATGTTGCAAGGGTCACTAGGATCACATGGATCACAAAGGTCACAAGTGTCATATGGGTCACAAAGGTTGCATGGGTCTCAAATTAATGAATACCGAATCCACATACCGATAATAATCCACAATAAAAATAAATTCACAATAATAATAATAACAATAATAGTAAATCCACAATAATAAAAAAGTCAAGTTCAAAGGAATGGATACTAAAAAGGTCGCATATGTCGCAAGGGTCGCATGGTTCGCAAGGGTCATTAAGTTCAAAAGGGTCGTAAGGTTCAGAAATGTCACTAGGGTCACAAGGGAATGAAATGCCGATAATAAATATCACAAGGGTCACAAAGGTCACTAGGGTCACAAAGGTCACAAGAGTCACAAATTAATGAATGTTGAAACATATACCGATAATAAATCTACAATAATAATAACAACAAGTTCAAGTTCAAGGGAACGAATACCGAAACAATAACTACTTGAAACCAAATATAGTTGTTGGAAGACCCTGTTGGGGGGGACATACCGAAGCACATGTGTTGTTTCATTGGAGTCCAGTTTGAATGTGAGGGAACATCTCTCGTTTTGACCATTTTCATGATAAACTTTCTCTAACATCCCCTGATGCAAGCACAAACACGACTCAAGGGCCTCAAATCTAACAACCACACCCTTCTTTAATTGTTCATCAACATTATCTCTCATCATCTACCGATGAAACTATTTGACCTCGCAAACCCTATTGGAAGGTTCTGCACCATAACCCAAGTTATATTAGTAAAAATGATTAAAAATCGAATAAAGAACCAAAGTGATATATGATGAATCAGTTTGAGGTCACTTACCAATTTATCTACGACCAAATTTGAATGCATGGTCGTGCGTTTGATTAGAAAAAGATAACCCTGCTTCTGCGTTTGATGATGATGATGATGATGAAGATTGCAAATTACACAATCGTCTCTGAAATTAGTGACATGAAAAACCATGTCACATTCGTGACAAAAAAAAGTACGAAATCCCCAATTCAAAAGTCATGGTCCTTTGAGAAGTCTATCCTTTCATTCATGACAAACCATGTCACATTCGTGTTGTTGTTCCTTGTTAGGTCTTCGATATTCTCATCGAAGAACTACCTTGGATTTCCTAAAAAAACAAAAAATGATATCTTTACATTCTCTACATATAATAGAGATACAAAAGACATATGAAGGAGATTACAAGGTATTGCTCCATATAGCTAGAAAGAATCTCTTGGGCGAAATGTGGGAAATGTGGGGTTTGAGACATTTTCGATAGATAATTTTTCAAAGATTTTTTACAGTCAGAGACAAAGACGAAAGATGATGAGAGTTAGAGCGATAGATGGATGGAAGATGATGAGAGTTAGAGAGAGAGTATCTCGTTATTAAAAAAAGAGAAAGGCTGGAATTTAAAAAGACAAGACTTTGACATCAAAGCGATGGAACGGTACAAAGTGTTGTATTGTACAACCTGTGACCAATTTTGACTACACTGTTATGTTTTTTGAAATGTTTGGAAAACGTTTCGGTGGGAATGGCGGGTTACACATGTTCCCTGAAAACGATCACAAGGTCACAAGGGTCACAAAGGTCATCGAACATTTAAATTGTGCTTTCGATACATTTAGGAACATAAATCATGTTAATTCAGATACTTTATAACGTCAAACAATGGTTAGAAAAGATTTTTATCCATGTGTCATAAGAAGTGTAGAACAAATAAATGTGTGAGGTAGTGAGACTTAGAGAACTTGATGAACCTTTTAATAGTAGATAGATGGATGGATAAATGGGAGTGTGTCGTAGACACACGTATTAAAAAAAGGCATAGTTGGCATTCAAAAAGACAGGAGTCTAATATTGAAATGACGAGTCACAAGGGTCACATGGGTCCGATGGGTCGAAAGAGTCACATGGGTCGCAAGGGTCCCATAGGTCGCATATGTCGCATATGTCACACGAGGCACATGGTTCGTATGGGTCGCATTGGGCACATGAGTCACAAGGGTTGCATGGGTCGAAAGGGTAAAATATGTCGCATGTGTCGAAAGGATCGCATAAGTCACAAGGGTCACAAAGTCACAAAGGTCCCAATAGTCCTTAAATGTCAATAATGAAAAAATATATGCAAAATTGACGAATTTATCGATTTATAATGATGAAAGTCACCAAAGTTTAGTCCAAATAATATAATATTACAAACCAACAAACCTTTCCCTTTTTTAAAATTGGTGTTATTTGGATTGTCACGTTCCAAACACTGTTAGTGATGCTGACATTTGAACCCAATTGTCTCGATGAAGATAAGGTTTTTCTCCAAGCCACACGGGGTCCAGGATAATGATTCTCTTTAGACCTTCCACTTTGCCTTTTCTCAGCCAACATAGGATATAGAACCATAACTTCAGAATTTTGAAGATGAATGTTCCAGTCACTATAATCAGGAACAAATACGCGGTTTCTTGGTAAGCCAAAAATCATGTCTCTTGGAGGTAATATGTTGAACATAGTTTTGGTATCTTGTGACCTTTATAAAACTTATGTGCAGCCACAGTTGCGTGACTACATGGATATTTATACACATCAAATATTTTGCAGTTGCACGTTTTTTTGTAGACTCGTTACAAATCTTCTACCCTTCTCATTCTCACCTCTTACTTATCACTCAACATATTCAATTCAATAACATCATATTTGGATGCTTGTTCAAACCATTCGAGTAAAGTTACCTCAACATACGGTATTGACTTTTAAGAATCGCCACTAGTAATTGCTTCGAACCTATACCTATTGAACCATTCCATTGTCTTTCCCAAACAAATATCTAAAAGCGCTAGGACCGAAAACGTTTTTGACATTGAATTTATTGACTCGGCCCCCATTAGTGGTTAATAAGTTATAACTTTCACCCTTAAATTTGCATCTTGCCCACTTAACAGGATCACATTTCTCTTTCTCCAAATACTTTACAAAATTAGGATACATGCGTAAAGGTCACAACAGTCACAAAGGTCATAGAGGTCATAATGGTAAAAAAGGCCACAATGGTCATATTTGTACCTGACCTTCAAATCATTCAATAGCTCTTTAAATTTGTTCACTGTGTATGTTGCTGCAAATTTGAAGAACATTTCTGTCATAGTATCACGCTTTGAACTCATTCTACCTTGGCCTTTATTGACGTAACTCTTTATGTTTTGTGATATATGACGTGAACAAAACCATGACCAACTTCTTTATACACTTGTTTGGTTGCTTTTATCAATATTTTCTGGCGATCAGGTAACAGAACGACATCACGTCCATCTTGTATCATCTCTTTCAACCTTTACATAAACCACGTCAATGATTCATAATTCTCTCTCTCTCTCTCGACCTTTCTACAATCAAGAGGATATTGCTAATATTCACCATATTGTGTCGTTGCCACGATCAATGCACTCTTGTACACTTCTGTAAAAAATGTTGCATCCACAACAGCCATTTTACGCATGTATTTCAATCCTCTTACAGTCGCTCTCAAAGCCATAAAAAGATATTTCAAGCTTTTTCAATTATCGTGTAATTGAAGACTTGTCGATTGTACCTCCACATACAACAGTGGTCGAATTCCTCTTATGCGATTGAACATATAACAAATAAGATGCTTATAGATCATTATATATTTCGACTTCTATTTTCACAAATATTGGGCAAATAACTTAAACATTAACCTCGCTGTATTTTTTTCCACGATCACCTCTGCGCATAAATCATCAATAAGTTACTCGTATGTCAGACTAAATTTGAGAACAATAGAAAAATATTCTCTAATTTTTCTGAACTCTACCAACCCATTCAGATTCTTCATTTACTTTTTTTCATATTTACCATCATACAAAAAATAAATGGATGTGATTTTCTCATCCAATGAATCCATTACACTGGTAACAAAAACATAAAAACATGGTAAATTCTATGACCCACTACGATAATATCATTCAATTTCAATATGACTCTGTGATCTAGTGCGACCGTGCGACTCGATGAGACTTTGTGACCGAACGCGACTCTATGACCCACTGCTACCATGTATTTCAATATGACTCTGTGACCCAGTACGATCGTGGGAATTGATGAGACTTTTTAACCCAATGAGACTCTGTGATCTACTGTGACCATGTGTTTCAATATGACTCTGTGACCTAGTGCGATTGTGCGACTCGATGAGACTTTGTGACCCACATCGACCATGTGTTTCAATATAACTCTATGACCTAGTGCGACCATACGATCCGAATAGACTCTGTCAGTCAGTGCCATTAGGGCTGGGCAAAATATCCGAAGTATTCGTATCCGACTCGTATTCGAACCGTATTCGATCCGAAAAAGCAAATATCTGTAGTAACAAATACAAATACAAATACCAGGATTTAGATATCCGACAAATACAAATACAAATACAAATAGTATAGTCAATTATTCGTAGGTATTCGTATCCGTAAGTACTAAATAAATAATTTATTTAATATATAGATATATATATATAATAAAATTAATTTTAAGGATCAAATTATAAATAAAAAACATTGTTATTGTTGATTTTTAGATCAAATATAAAATATATGAAAAAATAGTTATTATATTAAAACTGTAGGGACTAAAATGTAAATTTTGAAACTTTTAACCTAATGTTCCCACTTTACCTCATTTTTCCCATCTGTCGTTTGCCTCCATTCCCTAAACTCTCTCTACACTCACACCTAACACTCTGCCTCCTCCTCCGCCGGACGCCTCCTCCTCCGCCGGACGCCTCCTCCCTCCGCCGGACGCCTCTTCCACCTCCTCCCTCCGTCAGACACCTCTTCCGCCTCCTCCCTCCTGCAATCTCTTCATCAGATGCCTCTTCCGCCTCCTCCCTCCGCTGCGTTCTCTCCGTCAGAAGCCTCTTGCGCCTCCTCCCTCCGCTGCATTCTCTCCGTCGCACGCCCTCTGCATTTCGAGTAAGTCGCATTCTCTCTGTCGCACGCCAGTAACTCTGCATTTCAGTTGGTCCGCCTCCTCCCTCCGCTGCATAATTTATTTTTTATTATTTTTTTTACATAAAATTTTACGAATACTACGGATATCCGACGAATATCCGAATATTTGCGGATATCCGTATTTACAAATATACGTATTTACGAATACGAATACGAATAGTAAAATCGAATATTCGACGAATACGAATACGAATAGTCGAATATTTACGGATATTCGCTATTTGTCCAGCCCTAAGTGCCATCATTTGTGAAATGTGCTTCATTTCAAGCTTTTTTGTTGACAACAAATGATTTCAACCTATTTGCGGTGAATCTGATGCCGATTTTAGGCCATTCGCGGTGAATCTGATATGGTGTGAGAGAAGAGTAATATTCACATCAAAGAAAACATGGAAATCGAGATGATTTGGAGTAAAGAGAAAATTATCTATTAAAGAAAAAAATAGTATGAGATTGTAATTGAGATTTTATAAAAGAATAATAAAATTGAATTTCTACGAATATACCAAATATATTTTTTATTTTGTTCCTATCTGTAATGATCTTTTGATATTTGTTAAAAAAATAGTTTTTAAAGAAAAAAAAGTGGGTCTGTCTATCCAAAAATCACACGTTTTTTCTAATTTTGTCGTTCCAATTCGGATTCAAGAGTCCAATAAATACGTTTTTTCTAATTTTGTCGTTCCAATTCGGATTCAAGAGTCCAATAAATTTGACTGGTGCAAAAAATATATATATATATATATATATAGAGAGAGAGAGCATTTCCTAATACAAATGATTCACAAGTGAGATGTGTACTTTGGAGAGGCGAGGTAGAGTTTTCTTACTGACGCTCACCGGCGACGGTGAGCACTGCCTCAGTTCAGCCTTGCTTGACGATATCCTCTCTATGGTCCGCCGCGTCCGTTCCGATCCGTTGGCTTCGCAATCAGTCCTCATCACAACAGCCGAAGGAAAGTTCTTCTCCAACGGCTTCGATTTCGTCATTGGCCGACCCGATCCGTCTCTTTTTGGCGTCATGGAAGCCAAGCTCCGGTCCCTCATCGCGGACCTAATCTCCCTCCCCATGCCAACGATCGCTGCCGTCACGGGACACGCCGCCGCCGCGGGAGTCGGTTTGGCGATAAGCCACGACTACGTCCTCATGCGCCGCGATAGGGGGTTCCTGTACATGAGTGAGATGGAAATCGGCCATATAATTCCGGCGTGGTTCATGCCAATGATACGACTGAAGATCGGATCGCCGGCGGCGAGGAGGGACCTGGTCTTGGCAGCAGCGAAGTTGACGGCGGTGGAGGCGGTAGAGATGGGAATCGTGGATTCGGCTCACGATAGCGTGGCAGAGACGGTTGAGGCCGCGCTGAGGTTGGGTGAGGATCTGGCGAGGAGAGGATTGGATGGAGAAGTGTACGGCCGGATGAGGGAGACTCTTCTAAGAGAGGTTGTCGAAGCTATTGGCTCTTGTGAAGTACCGTCGGTTGGTGTGCGTAGCAATGTTTCGAAATTATAAGTAGAAGTCTCTTTTTGAGTCATGGGCAAGAAAGCATGGCAAGAACCTAGAGTATATAACAATATATAAAAAGTATGTTTGTGTAACCATTGTATTTTTGTCTTCCCATAACGAAAAACCTAAGATTCCTTAACTCAATTTCAATTTTTGGAACTATCATACAAAAATTATATATTGATTTTGATAGCTTTATTTTTTTAAAACCTGATAGTTTTAATTAAATTTACTGATTTTACTATTCACTATGTGTCCCTTTGGTTCGAATCCTGATTTAAGTGAAATTCTCTCTTCAAGTTTAAAACTCAAATTTACGGAAAGAGATTCTGAGTTATCTCATTTTAGATCATTTAATAATAATAATAATAATAATAATAATAATAATAATAATAATTATAATTAATTTAGATTTTAATAAAAATACAAGTTTTTTAAAAAATTTATTAATAAATTTAATTTTACTGTATACTAAAATTTTATTTGATCTTAAGAATCATACCATACAAATCTATATTTTAAAGTTAAATCGAACGATCTAAATTTAATATCATAGATTTTACATTCTATTTTTAAGAATAAATCTAAAAATACTAATAGTCTAATTGATTTACAATTCCCGAGAAACGTCATAAATATAAATAGTATCCTATAAATTTTTATGAAATCCAACGGTTTAAATGTTAACGTATCCCCTAACAAATATTTTAGAGTCTCTTTTGATTTATATAAATAAATAAACCAATCAAAGGTATTTTAATATTGAATATTTCTTTGAACAAAATATGACTACGTTAATTTAATATATATATATATAATTTGTTTCAAGAAATTCAAGGGAATTTATATTTACATACAAGGTATAAAGTTGGGAACATTAACACGTTGGAAACGTTCTTGAGTTTACTAGTAAGTCTTCGCTTTACTTCTCCATCACTGTCCAGACGTAGTTTCCGATGTGTCGGTATAACCTATGGTTGATATTGAAAGGGACGCGTATCCACCGGGCAATAGAATAGGGAAAAGCTGAGGCAGACGACCTTATAACATTATATGAGCTACTGAGTTAAATTTAAAAGATGAAAATTATAAATAAAAAAACATAGAACACAAACATCGTATTATAGGGATGGCCATAGGATCAAGAAACTTGAGTCAATGGAAATGAACAACTCATGGATCCTTACAGAGATGTGACGGGGTCATAAACCCATTAGTTTGAAGTGGGTTTACAAGTTAAAAAAAGATTCTAGTGGCAACATTTGTCAAGAACCATAGCAAGATTGGTCCAGGAGTGCGTTTTTAGGAATTATTTGACCCATGGGTAGACTTGAGATGTTGTGTATCCTTTTTTCATAGCCATGTACTGAGTTTGGGAGGTATATCACATGGATATGAAATATACACTTCTAAATAGAGAACTCGAAAAAGACCAAAAGGTTTTATTGTGAAGAACTAAGAAAAACATGTGTATAGACTTAGTATAGCGTTGTATGGTCTTCGACAAATTTCATGGGCATGGTAAATTAGGTTAAAAAAAGTCTCAAACAACTTAGTTTCTCAAAATATTTACAAGAACAAGCTATGTACAAAATTGGAGAATGATACTGTATGTGTTTAAGTTGATGTTCACATCGTTACGCATAAAAACACAAATGAGATTAAAGTGTTCAAGGAAAATATTTTATCTAAATTTGAGATGAGTGACTGGGATTGATCTCATATTATCTTGGATTGAGATAGAAGAAAGGAAATGTTCAATCACGCTCAAGCAAATAGCCTATGCCAAAAAGAGTCTACTCAAATTTGGAATGACGGATTATAACTCGACGAAATACTATGGAGCCTAGGATGCAACTGTGCGACCATGGTGACATTATACCAGTAGGTGTCGCCGAATATAAACGAGTGATTGGATGTATAAGGTACCTACCTATCCCATAATTTTCTTAATCTTTCATTTGCAGTTGGACTTGTAAGTAGGTTTATTGAGAGACCCATCATAATGCATTACAAAGTGATCAAGTAAATTCTTCATGATTTAAAGGGTAAAATACATTTTGGACTCATTTCCATGAGAGGACACTATGAAAATTGATGGGATACACAGATTGTGATCTAGCAGGTGATCTTGATGATTGCAAAAGCACATGAGGCATGACATTCTATGTTAATGGTAACCTATTGTCATGGACTTAACAAAAGCAAAAGAGAATGGTACTACTATCCTGTGAGGTTGAGTTTATAGCTGGTAAGTCGGTGACATGCCAAGCATTATGATTAAATAATTCGAGAGAAGAATTAAAGAGAAGTGAACTCAAGCAAGTGATTCTTTACATTGACAAAATTCTGCCAAAAGAATTTGGTGGAGATTAACAGAAGAATACACAAATAAGAGTTTTTGTCTTATTATTCACAATACATAGTAAGAACATTATATATAGAACTCTGAGAAGAAAAAAAGAAAAGGAAAAATTTACAATTATATGGAATGGTGAGAATATATGCACACACAAAAAAGGCAAGGAGAGAATAAAGAATGATTATAAAGAATCAACAAGTTTTTATGAGTTAACGATACTCCAAATCCGAGGATCTTCTTGCAGAAGATAATGTCGATCGTAATCATCGTAATTGAATCACGAGATCTTATTATCAAAGATATGGAATATTGTAATCATCGTGATTGAATCACGAGTATTCTTGCTAAAGATATTACCGATTGTAATCACACTACAAAAAAACTCGCAGTTTCCAACGGATCCATCCATTGGAAACACTTACCAACGGATTGTAACGGATTTGGTGAAATTTTCAACGGGCAACAATCAATTGCAATCCATTACAAATTTCAACGGAATTGTAACGGATATTCTCCGTTGCAATATCCGTTGACATCCGTCGCAATTTTTAACGGAGTGTAACGGATTACTTCCATTGGCCTTGTCCGCTGGAAGATCCATTAGAAACCGGGGAAAAGGATTCCAACGGGCGTCCGTTGCAAATTCTAACGGATGCCCGTTAGAAATAGCAACAGATGCCCCTTGATATTGTGAATTTCGAGGTTCAATTGTCGAATTAAATTACCACGAAGGAGCAACGAGCATCCGTTGCAATTTCCAACGGATGTCCGTTGGAATATTTACTATATATATCGAATCCTAGGCTTACCCCAAAGCATCAATAAAAATCATCTTAATATCTATTATTGAATCCAATACAACTTTGATGAATTGTTTCACCGTCGGGATCATAAAAAGGATTCTCGACGGTGTTACAGTTCATAAAGGTTGTTTTAAATTCGATAATAGATGTAAAGATACCGAATGTCCGTCGGAATAGTTGCTATTTACATCGGAACCTAGAGTTACCTCAAATCATCAATAACAAATATCTTAATGTCTAATGTCGAACCTAAAACACCCTTCTGAAACTGTTTCACCGCCGAGATTGGATTCGATAATAGACGTAAAGATGCTGATTTCGGTTTTTGTTCACTATTAGACATCGAATTTGTAAACACTTTCAACGGGCATTAATCCGTTGGATAAGATTTCAACGGGCATCCGTTAGAATTGGCAACGGATGACCGTTACAATTTGGAACGGATGCCCGTTAAAATTAGTAATTTCGAGGCCGCCCGTTCAATTAATTCACATGAACCTACTTCAACGGTCATCCGTTGCAACTTCCAACGGATGATCGTTGGAAATTTCACTATTTAGATCATACCAAAGAGTGCATCAAACCATCAATAACAAAAAAATTTTCGAGAAAATGTCGTCGTCTTCAAATCGAAATATATATAGATCAAGAGAGTGGATGTATAAAAGAAAAGATCCTGTAACCGAAGATATTATGCAAGAATTCTTACACGGGTCGGAGCAGTTCATGAGTTTTGCATCGATGCAGCCTTTGTGTCAAGAACGCGGGACAATGTTATGTCCATGCAAAAGATGCAACAAAAACATGTATCGAAGTCAAGAAATTGTTTGCAAACATCTTTATAAGGTGGGTTTCGTTGAAAATTACGAAATTTGGTTTTTTCATGATGAAAATTGCGGTGTGAGAAGATGCACAAGTAGAACGAAATGAAGAAGTTATTTATGAAGCATCGACGACCAATCTATATGTGAAAATGGTGTTAGATGCTTTTCCTAGAGCTGTTAATGAACAAACACATGAAGAGATGCCGAACATCGATGCACGTCAATTCTTCAACCTATTAGATTCGGCGAAACAGTCTATATACGAAGGTTGTCGTGAAGATCAGTCTCGTTTATCTTTATCTTCAAGATTGATGAGTATTAAAACAGACTACAATGTGGCTGAAAATTGCATGGATTCGTTTTGCAAAACAATGCAGGAATATTTACTGAAAAATAATCAAGCTCCTAAGACATACTACGAAACAAAGAATGTGTTAAAAGATTTGGGAATGCCACATGAGAAAATTGATGTTTTTAGAAACAATTTCATGTTGTTTTGGGGAAATGATAAAGACTTGTTGGAATGCAAGTTTTGTGGTGCAAGCAGATTTTGGCCTAAAAAACCATCTTCACGTAGATATGTACCATACAAAAAAAATGTTTTATATGCCTGTTGGAAACAGGTTGAGAAGGTTATATGAATAAAAAAACCGCTACGGCAATGAGATTGTACACAGAACACTCAACGATCGAAGGTATAATGCAACATCCATCAGATGGTAAGGCTTAGAAAGATTTCAATGAAATATTTCCTGAGTTTGCGTATGAAATGAGAAACGTCTATCTTTGCTTATGCACGGATGGTTTTAGTCCCTATGGACAATCTGGAAGTCAATATTCTCTGTGGCCGGTGATTTTGTCCCCGTATAATTTGCCTCTCGAGATGTGTTTGAAAAGAGAGGTAATGTTTCTGACGTTGTTGATTCCAGGACCAGAACATGCGAAGAAAAGTTTTGATGCCTTTTTGCAGCCCTTAATTCATGAATTATGACAGTTGTGGAACGAAGGAATCCTTGCTTATGACGTCAGTACTAAGCACAATTTCACACTGAAAGCGGTCTTGTTATGGACAACTAGCGTGAACCTACTTCAACGGTCAGTTTAAATTAATTCACGTGAACCTGCTTCAACGGTCATCCGTTGCAACTTCCAACGGATGACCGTTGGAAATTTCACTATTTATATCATACCAAAGAGTGCATAAAACCATCAATAACTAAAACATTTTCGAAAAAATGTCGTCATCTTCAAATCGAAATATACATAGATCAAGAGAGTGGATGTATAGAAGAAAAGATCCTGAAACCGAAGAGATTACGCAAGAATTCTTACACGGATTGGAGCAATTCATGAGTTTTCCATCGATGCAGCCTTTGTGTCAAGAACGCGGGACAATGTTATGTCCATGCAAAAGATGCAAAAACATGAAATATCGAAGTCAAGAAATTGTTTGCAAACATCTTTATAAGGTGGGTTTCGTTGAAAATTACGAAATTTGGTTTTTTCACGGTGAAAATTGCAGTGTTAGAGATATTGTGCAAGATGCACAAGTAGAACGAAATGAAGAAGTTATTTATGAAGCACCGACGACCAATCCATATGAGGAAATAGTGTTATATGCTTTTCCTAAAGCTGTTAATGAACAAACGCATGAAGAGATGCAGAACATCGATGCACGTTGATTCTTCAACCTATTGGATTCGACGAAACAACCTATATACGAAGGTTGTCGTGAAGGTCAGTCTCGTTTATCTTTATCTTCAAGATTGATGAGTATTAAAACAGACTACAATGTGGCTGAAAATTGCATGGGTTCATTTTGCAAAACAATGCGAGAATATTTACCGGAAAATAATCAAGCTCCTAAGACATACTACGAAACAAAGAATGTGTTAAAAGATTTGGGAATGCCACATGAGAAAATTGATGTTTGTAGAAACAGTTGCATGTTGTTTTGGAGAAATTATAAAGACTTATTCGAATGCAAGTTTTGCGGTGCAAGCAGATTTCGGCCTAAAAAACCATCTTCACATAAATTTGTACCATACAAGATAATGTTTTATATGCTTGTTGGAAACAAGTTGAGAAGGTTATATGAATAAAAAACAAAATCACTGCGGCAATGAGATGGTACACAGAACACTCAACGGTCGAAGGTATAATGCAACATCCATCGGAAGGTAAGGTTTGGAAAGATTTCAATGAAATATTTCCCGAGTATGCATATGAAACGAGAAACGTATATCTTTGCTTATGCACGGATGGTTTTAGTCCCTATGGAAAATCTGGAAGTCAATATTCTCTATGGTCGGTGATTTTGTCCCCGTATATTTTGCCTCCCGAGATGTGTTTGAAAAGAGAGGTAATGTTTCTGACGTTGTTGATTCCAGGACCAGAACATCCGAAGAAAAGTTTCTATGTCTTTTTGCAGCCCTTACTTCATGAATTATGACAGTTGTGGAACGAAGGAATCCTTGCTTATGACGTCAGTACTAAGCAAAATTTCACACTAAAAGCGGTCTTGTTATGAGCAATTAACGATTTTCCTACCTATGGAATATTATATGGATGGAGCACGCACGGAAGATTGGAATGTCCATATTGTATGGAGGATACAGATGCATTTCGACAGGTACTTGGTAAGAAACCATGTTGGTTTGATTGTCATAGAAGATTTCTTCCTCGTGGCCATGCTTTCCGGAAAGATAAAAAACATTTTCGGAAGAACGTGGTACAAAAAGAAGAGGTGTCGTGTATGCAAACCGGAACACAATTCTTTTACGAAAGATGGACCACAATGGGTGATTTACAAGAATCGGTTGAATGCGGTGGAGATCGTGGGCATCGTAAACCAAAAAGGTCAAGGTGAATGGCATAACTGGTATAAACGTAGTATCTCTTTGGAACTATCATACTGGAAATCATTGATATTACGTCATAATTTGGATGTTATGTATATCGAGAAGAACTTTTTCGATAACATCACTGTTTTTACCAAAAAAATCTAGTGGGACAAAACTTGGCGAAGGAAAAAGAGTACTATCACGAAGTAGTACTTGTGTTTGTATCATTCTAATTTGATCTTCTCGACAGCTTTAGGATATCTATCAGGCCCATCCTGTTTTGAAGACTTGTACTACTTCTCTATCGAAGAGCTTTGATAAATTAATCCGCTAGCTGGGATGAACTCTTTGTGTAGTAAGGCTGGGTAAATTACCTGAAGAACCTGGCTCGATCCGCAGTCCATTCCAAACCCACAAAAAATTACTCTAATCTGGGGATCGAATTCAGTTTCGAAAATGGAAGCACGATACCCGCAGGTTTGGGTTGGTTTTTCAGTATTCATGAATGGGTACTCGATACCCGCTACCCACGTGAAAAATGCAAAATTATTGAACTTCCTAATTTTAAATTAATTTACAATAATGCCACTAGGGCAAAAACTTATTCCCATCTTACTCATTAGCTTCTCTCTTTGTCTTCCTCGCCCTCTACACCTCTCTATTGCCTTAATCATATCCATAACATTGGAATCTCTCATTTTCTGACCGCCGGTCGTCGTTCGTTCATCGATTGGTCGTGCTTTTGCATTGTCGTCCCTCTCTATAACTCGTGACAATGCCTCACGACTACTTTGCTCGAGTTTCATGCGAACCAAGCCATGGAGTTCCTCCATTTCTCTGATTCATCTTGTCCTTCAGTGATTGTACAGACTCATCTCTTCAAGCTTCTATCTGTTATCAAATTCAAGCGCGAATCATGATATGGACAAGGCTAAGCTCTGTGTAACAGATGGAGCATAACAAGAATGTCTTGACAGAGACCATGAGATGGGTACCATCAATTCTTTCATGTTGTTTGTCCATCTGTGAATCGTTGATCGATGTAATTACCATGTTGTTTTCTTTTGTTTTCTCTCTAATTGATTAAGTGTTGATAGATAACGGTTGATTCAGGGATTTCAGGAGAGATTCTAGTTTTGAATTATGGATTTCAGAAGATATTTTTCTATTGCCTTCAAGAATTAAATCGAGTTTGGGCACTTGCGGGTATCCGACCTATTGCTTTGGTATCCAAGCCTTGAGTTCCTGTATTCCACGAAGTTCGGGTTCTAAATATATTACTCGTTCGGGTTCGGGTTTGGATACCCTAAAAAATTCGGGTATCCAACTCATGCTCACCCTTATTGTCTAGCCGTCGAGATGATTCTCTTTTTAATTTCTCACGGATGAAGTGGCAGTTGACCTCGATGTGCTTCATTTTTTAATGAAAGACTGTGTTCTTGGCTATGTGAATGTAAGCTTAATTATAGCAATACACAGTAGATGGATCCTCTATGGCGCTTCTGAGATCTCGAAGAATGGCTCTAACCCAATGAGTATGTAGATAGTGTTAGCCATGCTTTTGTATTCGGCTTCAGCACTCGAGCAAGCGGCCACACTCTTTTTTTATTCCTCCAGGTGACTAGATTCCTCCAACAAAGGTGCAATACGCAGTTGTAGACCTTCGATCAGTTCTGTCTCTAGTTCAATCAGCATTGCAATACCCCATGATCATTGTATGGCCATTGCGCTCCATACTAATTCAATTTTTCAGTGATCCCTTTAGATATCTAAGAGTTATCTCCACAAGGAACCACTGTTGCTTCCTCGGAGCATGCATATGTTGGCTAGCTTGACTCACGACAAAACAAATATTTGGCCGAGTGACGATGAGATAGATTAGATTTCTCTGCAATATGTTGGTATTGAGACACATTTGATAAAAGTTCCCCTCTTGATGATCTTTATACTTCTCTTCAATGGGGGTCTTAACCGGTTTAGCACCGATCTTCCATGTCTCAATTAGGATATCAAGAATGTAGTTCCTTTGGAATATGAATAAACATTTAGTAGAATGAGTAACTTGGATCCCAACAAAATATTTCAATTCTTCTAAATCTTTTATGTCCAAAGTTTGTTTTAAGAAATCTTTTGTGTTTTCAATTATGATACAATCATTTTCCCGATATACTAATGTCATAAATGTACACGAGAAAAACGTTGGTACACGATTCCACCTGGATTGAAAATAAAGAATTATCGGCTCCAATTTTAAGAAACCCGTGACAGGTGAATGCGCCATGCAACTTACTGTACCACACTCTTGTAGATTGTTTTAAGCCGTATATGGCTTTCTATAGTTTCCAAACTCAGTTGGTGCCTTTGGCATACCTTGATGGACAATGCATGTAAATCTCCAGGTCGGAATATTCTTGGAGGAACACATTCTCGATGTCCATCTGCCATAGGTCTGAGTTAAGGTTAATAACCACTGATAATAAGATGCGTACCTTATGGAGTTAATTAGCTAGTGGAGAGAATTTTTCGGTGTAGTCCTCTCCTTAAGTTTGTGTATAGCCTTTTGCTACAAATTGAGTTTTATGGCGTTCAATTGACCCATAACTTCCATATTTGATTTTGAATATCCACTACCTCCCACAACTTTCTTATAATTTGGTAGGTCCATAAGATCCCCCTGTCATTTTTCTCAAGGACACATTTCGGTCATGGTAGACTCCTACTCTAGATGATTCATGGCCTCAGTTTAAGAATTAAGCTCCTTTCCTTGATCAATTTCGTTTAAGAAGACAGAATGGTGAGTTGGTAAGAGATAGATATCACAATAACTTTGTATCAAATGAAAGATAGCAAGACTTATGTAGTACTCTCCCTTGTACAATTACTTTGAGACCAGTCTTCGGATCCAAATAATGTGTCGATGGATGACATCATCATGATGCTCTTGAACAATTGGATCTTCGAGAGTTTCCACATCCTAATCTGGAGTATAAAGCTCCAGAGTGTGATCTCCCAAGAAATCAACAATCCGACCAGTTGTATGATCATAATCCTTTGTAATGCGATCATTTCTGATGGTGTGGTTTCGACTTCTGACAACACTTGCTATTTGGTCCAATGTATTCTCGAACATACTCGTTGGACACTCATCCACTACCTCAGTAAACACAATCTCGTCTATATTATGCGTGGGTGTACAACACTTGTTGTTCATCCATAGATCAGGGTTCTGTTGTCAGTTGATGTGACCCTGCATCAACTCGTTTTTGCAGTTGAGTAACAAAAAACGTAGAGAAGAATTTAAATCTTGTGACATCGAGAGGTTTTCAAGATCAGTCCTACTTCGTTTCTCGTAGTACCCGTGTTCCTCATAGAAGTGGACTTCACGAGACACGATAATCCATCATGAGTCCGAATGGTAGCACTTGTATCCCTTTGAGGTCAGACTATATCTCACAAACATGCATTTCATGCTTTTTAGATCAAGCCTAGTTCGTTGATATTCTGTAATAAACACCTATCAAATGCACCCAAATACATGAAGATAATTAATATCAGATTTTAGTTGGTTTAGTACCTCATATGGAGATTTGTCTCCAAGAAATTTGGTTGGTAGATGATTGATGAGGTGAAAAGTTGTGATAAAAAATCCCCCTAGAAATATTTTGAAACTTTGCGATCGAACATGATGTTTTGTGAGTCTTCTATGAAATGTGAGCTCTTTCGTTCCGCTACTCCATTTTGTTGTGAAGTGTATGGACATGAGGTTTGGTGAACTACCCCATTATGGTCGAGAAATAATCCGAGTTTATAGTTGAAAAATTCACCACTGTTATCTGTAAGAAGGCACTTAATCTTTGTTCCATATTGAGTTAGAACATGGTGATAAATCTCAACAAATCACTAGTAGACAACATATTTAGAATCAAGGAGGTATAACCTTGTAAACTTGGATTTTTCATCGATAAAACTAACAAAATATTTCTTTCTATCTCTATAATAACATGGATCCAACCACACATCAGAGTGAATCAAATCAAATCATTTATCATATATTATTTTTAAGACTAGAAAAATTGTTCTACAATGTTTGTCCAAGATGTAAAATTCACACTTCTCATTATCAAATGCAATATGAGAAAAAACATGTTTGAGAGCTTGAAAATGAGGGTGTCCTAGTCAACCATGTCCTCGTCAATTGGAATTTCCAAACCTTAATGACAGTGCATGCTAATCCAGAAGAAAGAGGGGTCAAATCGACTCTCCAAAGGGTCCATAGAGATAACACATCTCAGTACAATGGTTTCAGTAACAATTTTAAACTCCCGATTGGTGGAAAATGTATTATTGTGATCACTGTAGAAAGAAAGGTCACTCAAAAGAGAGATGTTGGATCCTTCATCCTCACCTCAAGACTTAAAGCAAACATGGTTAGTTCTCGAGGGAGACTACACATCTTGCGTCTCATCAAGAGACATCTTCGGTGGCCTAACCAACTTATGTGACGATGGAAGGTCTCGAACACATGATCAACAAAGTTCTTAACACCACTGATACCGTAAAGCCTGAACAAAAAAGGGGACGGTAACTCTGCTTACCTATCTCGAATAAAATATCATGTGGTTATTGACTCGGTAGTTAGGTCACACATGATTAAGGATAAAAATTCACTCGAGCATATGCAAAAAACGATAGGCAAATAACTATAGCAGATGAGAAAAGTGTTTTGATAAAACGTAATAGGAAAGTATAGGAAACTTGAACTTACTTGAGCAACACTCAACCACCTCATATTTTGGACCTATCTAATCCCAAAAGCTAGCTCAAGAGTTTATATTTTCCCAGTACTATATATAGGAGTCCAAATTTTATGTCCTAATCGATGTGCGACAACTTATCATAACACTCCCCTCACGCTCAGACTTGGTCCTAGAGTGTGGACATCGCGATCGTGGGATCATCAACGGTATATGAAAATCGGAACGAACTAAGCTCCGATAACATGACAAATATGAGTTTGAGTCTAACTAATCCCAAAAACTAGTTCAAGAGTTTAGGCTTGTCTAACCGATGTGGAAAACTTATCATAACATCTATGAAAACCTTGATGAAAAACTTGGTATTCCACGAATAGAGTAAGCATG
The DNA here is from genome assembly GCA_036759665.1 of Gynandropsis gynandra. Lineage (NCBI taxonomy): Eukaryota > Viridiplantae > Streptophyta > Magnoliopsida > Brassicales > Cleomaceae > Gynandropsis > Gynandropsis gynandra. The sequence continues at coordinate 40,597,674 of CM071865.1, read as the reverse complement.
TGGACACAAGGTTTCAATTCTTTCGGTAATGTATCCAAAAAGGAAAAATCATTGTAAAGTTTGTTAGCACAAGATAACAACAATCAGATGTATTGCAAAAGCATTGCCAAGTGTGAAGCTCACTACGATGCATCATATGTTAGGTATTCATGATTTACGAACACATCAAGATAAACTGGGTGAATGAAAAATTATATCCCAACGATGCAACATGACCAAAGTCAGAGGTTGATCAAATCAATCTTGTTACATGTTGACCCTATGCATGTAAGTGGTTAATCGTGACACTTTGAAGAAATGGAAATAAAGAAATTAAAAGATTACTTCAACAAGTGTTTTTCTAACTTAATTGAGAGAGAGAGAGAGAGAGAGACGTGCATAAAAGATTACTTCACCGCCCCTCATCTTCTTGAGGTTTGGTGTCATCATCCATAGGTTGGAGCTCTTTTTCAAACGTCAATAAGAGTCATAAATGGTCTAAACATAAAGACTCAATGCGGATCGAGTATGGTGGATTGTAGGACACGGTAGGTTGAAATTCTCGTAACCCTTTCATACTTTCGGTTTGTGATAACGCGTAATTTGTCTTAGTATTTTCATTTCTTTCTAGGATTAGTTTTATTATTATTTTGAATTTTACCGATATATTAAATAGAATTGACGTTTCTTCTATCGTTTTCTTGTGTTTTGTAGGAAACGAAGATATCGGGATGCAAAGACAAGCAAATGCCGCAAAACTACCCAGGGTTTAGAAGTATCCGACCAGATGCCTTAGACAGCCCGATCGGGCTCATTAATCAGAAGATGCCCCGAAGAAAACACACAGCCCGGACAACTCCATTGCCCGGGCCATCGTCCGTTTTAAAGACAGGTGCCTAACCAGGCGGTTTGTTGTGCATGGTCGGGCGCATAAGAAACCTAAAACGCATTTTCACGTGAAATAAAAGGAAAAAAGGAAGCTTGGTGGCATGCTATTTTCAAAGGGAGGAAGCTTGGGAAACGATTTTGGGAGCTCAAGAACTGGACTCAAGGCTAGACTGAGTATAAGGAAGATCGAAACATCATTTGTTTGCTCTTGTCTATTACTTGTATGACATTCATCTATGGTTTTGTGTTGGTATCTATGATTTGTGAGTGAACCTCTTTGCCATGGTTAGGGATGTCTTTGTAATGGATTTATTTGGATCTTAATGCTTGATTTCAGATTGTTCTCTCAAATGGTTTAATGGGTTATTCTTATGCTTTCATCCTTGTCAATCCCTTGATTGAATGAGTTTAGAGGCTTGTCTTGGTTAAGAAGTTAGATTGAGTTCTTGAATTTAACCCTAGAATGAATTAGATTAATGAGAATCTAACAGGTCAGTTAATTTGTTTAGGAACAATGATAGTGTTCCTCATGGACCTAGGTTATTGATTTGCTTCGTCGAGAGATGAATACGTTGATTTCCTAGGTAGTGAATTTAGGCATCGAAAGAGTCATTTCGGATATTTGAGCTTGAGTTCCCCATTGAGTGATATCCGATTTCATGTTTCATAGAAATGTCCATTACAAGTCCCGACACTTCCGAAACCCGTGGTGTTTTATCTTATCGTGTTTAATCTCATTAGTCTTTTGTGTCTTAGTTTTCTGGCTTGATAATCTTCCATTCCCTGCATTGTTTTCATTTTCTATTCTCTTTATGTTTTGCTTTTATTTTCTAGCTTGAAAACCATCTTGATCAATCTTCTTCTCTTGAGTCTTAGTTTTAATGTTCGCATTAGTTCCTTGAGTTCGGTCGTGACATTACACGATCTATATACTTGCAGTAGATTTTTCTAGGAATTAAAACTTGATTTAACTACACACCTAGGATCGCATCAAAGTTTTGGCACCGTTGTCGGGGAACTAATTACAACATTAGAATTAGGATTTATGTTGAGTCGAGATCTAGTCGGTTTCGAGTCTTTGGCTTGTTTCAATTTTCTGCAATTTTTCTTTTATTTGAGTCTATTACATCTCTTCTGATCTCAACTTTTGATTGTTGTTGTCTTCCATCGTGTAGATTCCTTAGTGTATGCCTAGGAGTTCGAAGGACAAAGAACTCTTCTTCAACCCCGAAATTGAGAAGACTGCCCGGACTTTGTTAAAACAGCGTAAAGCAAGACCTAGTGCATCTGGGAATGTAGAGGAGGAAACAACAGTTGAGGATGTAACGCTTGAAGAAGATTCATCTAGCGAAGAAGAGATGGATGTGGAAGAAGCAACGGTAACGTATGGGGCGTACACCGCGCATAAACACACACAACTTCTCTCCTGCATCCGAATACCCAAGGTGGATAGAAACAGATTTGAACTGCACCCGGCCTTCATTCAGATGTTTGAGTCAATCGCCTTTCAAGGGGATGACCTATATAGGACCCGAAGCAACATCTTACTCAATTCAAGATGTTATGTTCAAACATGAAAGCGTATGCCAGGATACAAGATGAAGCGATAATGTTGCTTGCTTTCCTGTTCTCAGTCATGGAGTATGCACTTGAATTGCTCACACTCTACCACCTGATTCCATTCACACATGGAGTCAGCTCGAAGAATGCTTCATGATGTGATTCTTCTCACCCCATTAAATGCAGTCATGGAAGAACAAGATAAATGCAGTTGTGCAAGAGGATATAGAGAGTTTTCTTGAAGCTTGGCCGCGATTCAAGGGATACCAATGAGAATGCCCTCACCATGGGATGGAGAGGAACCTCATAGCTACATTTATTGAGGGACTTCATGAAAACGTAGAGATTTGTTGAACGCTCCCTGTGGTGGTTTTTTACATTACTTCCCATTAACCACAATTAAAGCCAAGATGGAGAACATGGACAAGGGAAGAAATACCTCATTAGGTGAGTACTATCGTCAGCTACCATACTCCAACAACTACAATACGGGTTGGAGGAACCATCCTAATTTTTCCTATAAGAACACCGACAACCTCCTTGATCTACTGCAAGGAAACTATCAGTCTAATCCGCTTCAAAGACAACCTCAAAATCAGAATTTCTAGCCTAGAGCAAGGTTTTCGAAGAAATCAACATAGAGGGGTACCGAAACCACCTCCGCAACAAGAGGCAAATGCTGATATTACATCAATGCTCGCTCAGATTTTCCAAGAGTAGAAAAAATACCAAACTGAGCTGAGAGGCTTGAGAACATATCAGGATGAAGTAAATGCTAATCATGCTAGTATCACTTATAGAATTTTGGTTCACAATTTTAAAATTGAAATATAACAAAAAAATGTTATGGAACCTACATAAGCATAATTCTTTTAAAAAAATTTCTCTCTCAAGGATAAAACCACTATCAAAATAATATATGAACATTTTCCTCAAGATATAGCAAGTTCTTCAAAATTTCAATAAGAAATGTAAGTTAGTAGAAGAAATAAATATGGCAGAATTGCTAAAGATTTTAGAAATGGCTTTGGGACTTTTTTGTTAGAAACAAAACTTAAAAATATAAGGTTTCGATGGAATTGACAGAAGCAAATTATTGGAAAAAGCATTTCCAAACTGAAATGGAATTCATTATGCAACAATATGTGAAAATTGATAGATTTTCCTCTAGACAGAAAAACCATTGGATGTAAATGAATTTCAAGAGAAAACAAAACAAGACAACACTACAGAGAAATACAAAACTCGAACAGTAGAAATAAATTGACGTAAAAAGAAATATTCAAATTTTTATGACACATATTTACTAGCATCCACTTCTATATGAGCATTAACTTCGATAGCAAAAATTCATAATTTTGAAATCACCAAATGGATGGGAAAACTGCATTATTGAATGGTGAAATAGATGAAAAAATCAAGATTCATAACATGCTCGCTCAAATGGATTTTGAAGAAGTGGCAACGGCTTTGTGGGAATATAAGAAGTGCTTTTTCAAGCTCATGTTGCTTGTTTACAAGTAAAATATGTTTGGAGGAGCAAGGTGTTGATGGAATCGAAATCGTTCGGTCCGACCAAGGAAATACCTAGTCATAGCGATCCCTCTAGATCAATGTGCACGTGATACACATCGAATGTATCGTTCCAATCAGATTTTATATAAAAAACTTATGTGATGTTCGACCGAGCGATCACCTCGCTCGACGGAGCAGTTTCTTATGTTTTTGTTTTATTTCTTTTGTTTAACACAGTTTCATTATGTTTTGCACCTTATTGACACCCTTTTTAGAACAATTAACTAAGTTTTATATAGAAAATGTACTATTTTTCTTTCTATTTCTTTGAGATCTAGCTAAAGAATTATTGAAAAGATTTTGAATTTTCATCTGACTTGTTAACATGATACCATAAATGTTTTGGTGTCATTGTTGTGTTTGATATTCACTAGTCGAGTCATATAAAGGTCTGGAACGTTCTTCAGTGGAAGAACAAGTTCTAGATTATATTATCTAGTTATTAATAGATTTCAAATCCTTACCATCCTTTACTAACATAAAATGTTGATCTAGGCTCGTATTAGGAAGACTCAAGATGTAATACACACTGCCATAATTATTTTCAAATCAAGTGTGTTTTTGTTGATGTTTAAGTTAATAATCTTTAGATTCTTAATGATGGTAATATCTTTGAAAAATTATGATATAAAAAAAATATTTCTAATTAGCATCACCTATATAAGACTGTTCTATGTTCGCATATGTGATAACGAAATTGGTTAAGTTATCTAAAAATCTCAATAATAAATGATATGTTTATGACCAAAATGAACACAACCATAAAAAATGAAATGTGTTAGTATGATGTATGTGATATTTGTTATCTTCGTTCACTAGTTCAAGACTTGAGTTCATTGTCTTACAAAGTAGACCCAACAAGTGTTCACCGCAAAAGTTGGAGGCCAAAAGACACTTTCTTGAATGTATATCATATATACATTGCAGAAATATCTTGTTTTGTAATAAATGTTGAGTATTAGTTTGATTTGATTAAAAATGTGAGATTTTGTTAGAACGAAAAACAAACACATATAGATGAAATATGAAGAATCATTGTCTCACATGTAAAATTCGAAAGTCAATAAAATATTACATTATTTTTTTAGATAAATCAAATGAAGACATGAGTTTGGAGATGTATTTTGTAAATGAGTTTTTGGATGGACCAATGAATCTAAAATATATATCTAATATGAAAGAATGAGCCTTGACACGGGTCAACTTCAAAAATATCCTTGTAGGGCTAAAACACTTCAAAAATACCATTCCCGAAGAAAAATTTAATTTCAAAAATACCCTTATAAATATTGATATTCCCAAAATACCCCTGCGACCCAGCGACCCAGTTTGACCCTGCGACCCAGTCCAACCCTAGTTTGACCCTGCGACCCAGCGACCCAGTCCAACCCTAGTTTGACCCTGCGACCCAGCGACCCAGTCCAACCCTAGTTTGACCCTGCGACCCAGCGACCCAGTCCAACCCTAGTTTGACCCTGCGACCCAGCGACCCAGTCCGACCTACGATCCTACGACCCAGCGACCCTGCGACCCAGTCCGACCCTGCGACCTTGTGACCCAATCCAACCCTTCGACCCAGTTTGACCCTGCGACCCAGTTCGACCCTGTGACCCTGTTCGACCCTATGACCTAGTGCGACCGCCGGAAACTACCAGAAATCGCCGGAAACTGATAGAAATCGCCGAAACTGTCAGAAATCGCCGGATATTGCTAGAAATCGCCGGAAATTGCCAGAAATCGTCGGAAAACGGTCGAAATCGCTGGAAATCACCTATAAATCGTCGGAAATCGCAAAAAATCACCGGAAAATCGCTGGAAATTGGTGGAAATCACTTAAAATGGCCAAAAAATTGTTGGAAATCGCTCGAAAATTGCTGCAAAACGCTCAAAATAGAAGAAAATCATTCGAGAATGGAAAGAAATCACTCAAAATGGAAGGAAATCGCTTGAAAATGGAAGGAAAACACTCGAAAATGAAAGGAAATAGCTCTCTACTTTGTTTTCCTCCTCTCAATTTTTGTTTTCCCTCCTCTCATATTTGTGTTTCCCTATTTTGTATGTGTTTTTCATTAACAAAACATAAGGGTACACATATCTTTTCTCCATTTTTTTTCATCAGACTTAGGAGGATAGTTTTGAAGTGTTTTAACCCTAGGAAGATATTTATGATATTCTCCCCCTTGACAACCCAATTTTTTTTAAAAAATTCTAATATTAGATTTTAAATATTTTCGAAATTCTACACTAATAAAAAGATCACGAGCGCTCATGTTTATATGGAAATATATATATCTGTTGAAAAAGTTATTCTCAACCAAATTTTGGCTCTTCAAACACCATCAAATCTGTTTAGTTCTTCTGTATATAAAAGATTTGTAATTCAAATAACACAAAGACAATTATTTTTAAAATCTTTTTATAGTCCATCATGCAAGAAATATTCAAAATAAATTTAATTGGAAAACCATTTCTTTTAATTGTTGCATGCTTTAAACATGAACAAATTATACCTTAGAATACTGTTTTTCTATAGGCCTAAGTAAAAAACATAGATATTTATATATTTATACTCTAATTTCTGTGATTGTTTTTGTAGTATTTAAATATGCTCTATTCTAGTTTTTCTACCGATAGATTGGTACCAACAGTTATCACAAAATCTCATAATTGATCGCGAATTTTGTAACGCATATGTCGGTTGCAAATCCACACAATTCAAACGTTTTTTTCAAAATTTTCGTTCCAATTTAGATTGAAGAGGCCGATAATTTTGACTTGGACAATTAGAGTATATAGTTGTACCTTTAAACTAATAGGGCTCTACATAACACATGTGTACTTTGGAGAGGCGAGGCAGAGCGTTTTTGCTGACACTAACTGGCGACGGTGAGCACCGTCTCAGTTCGGCTTTGCTCGATGATATCCTTTCCGCCGTTCACCGCATCCGGTCTGACCCGTTGGCTTCGCGATCAGTCCTCATCACGACAGCCGAAGGTAAGTTCTTTTCTAACGGCTACGACTTTGTCATCGGCCAATCCGAACCATCTGTTTTTGACATCATGGACGCTAAGCTCCGGTCCCTCGTATCTGATCTCATCTCCCTCCCCATGCCGACGATTGCCGCCGTCACCGGCCACTCCTCTGCGGCGGGGCTTGGCCTGGTGATGAGCCACGACTACATCCTGATGCGTCGCGACAGGGGATTCCTGTACATGAGCGAGATGGACATCGGCCTCATAACTCCGGCGTGGTTCATGCCCATGATACGTCTGAAGATTGGGTCGCCGGCATCGAGGAAGAAAGTGGTCTTGGCGGCGGCGAAGTTGACGGCGGTAGAGGCGGTAGAGATGGGGATCGTGGACTCGGCTTATGATAACGCGGCGGAGACGGTTGAGGCCGCGGTTAGGTTGGGCGAGGATCTGGTGAGGCGAGGGTGGAACGGTGAAGTGTACGGTCGGATGAGGGAGACTCTACTAAGAGAGGTTCTCGATGCGATTGCTTCTTATGAAGCACCGTTGTCTGGTGTGTCAAAATTGTGATACTAATACGTATTAGGGAAAAAATGATTTAGAAAAAGGAATTGCAAATTATTGATATTTGGAATGAACGAATAAATTTCTACAGGAACGGTTTTTATATTAGAGTATTAATCTCTAATATAAAACCAAAAATATAATAAAATAAAAAAGGTATTAAGATTAAAGTAAAATTAAAGAAACTAAAGAAAACAATATTTAAATAAAGTATATGTAATACTATCAAGAAAAGTAATTAATCCTAGTAAAATTTTACATAATATATCATTTATCATGTACTTCTTTTTGGATATTAAGGAATTGAATTGCATTGACAAAAATACTTTAGTATCAAATTTGCTAGATAATTATTAATGAAGACGTGATTGTCTTCATACAGTTTTTGTGTTTTTTTTTTCTTGTTACTCAATGTGGAGTGATACAATATTATCACAAAAAGTAACATTAGTTTCAGAATATATCAAATATGGACTGGGTCTAACTAATCCTAAAAACTAATTCAAGAGTTTAGGATTGTCCAACATCATATATATGAGTTACAAAGTTCATGTCCTAACTGATATGGGACAACTTATCATAACACTCTTCCTCACACCCATGCTCGATCCTAGAGCGTGGACATCGCAATCGGGGGCCCAACATCGGTATATTCTAATCGGGACGAAGCGGGCTCTGATACCATGTCAAATATGGATTGGGCCAAACTAATCCCTAAAGTTAGTTCAAGAGTTTAGGGTTGTCAAATACTATATATATGAGTCTCAAAGTTCATGTCTTAGCCGATGTGAGACAACTTATTATAACAGAATAATTTTAAAAATAAAGAAGATAGTCCTACTAACTCACAAATTGTATTTGTAATATCTTTATATACCATTTCGACACTACTAGGTGAAATAGTAATATGCTTCTTAGAATTTCACAAAATAATTGAATAATCTAGAAAAATAAAAAAAATCAGCAATCGAACGACGAGAATCGATACAAGAGTTAGAAGAATAAAACAACCTTTGTTCATATTCTATAAATACCATAGTATTCTCTTAGCAGAGAATAGACGAATATGAGTTGGAATTGAAATCTATTGATATATCATGTTGTGTTATATTTAAATAGATTAATTTTCCAATTAGATTTTGGGAATAAAACGGATTTGGTGAAAATTATTGTTTCTATACTGTAAAATTCCCCTAATAATTATATTGTATATCCACGTTATATTTTTTGAGACCTTAAAATTTCAAGACCAAGGAAACTATATGATCAAGATCCTTATGAACTAAGTTTTTGCTTAGTAGATTTAATAAAAGGAATATCATTATAAAAAATAAAGATATCATGTATATAAACAAGTAAAGCACTAAAGAGATAGTGGTAAGAAGATCATGTTTATAACATGATTAGTAAAGAACACCTTGTTATGCCATTAACTTAAAACTTGTTTCAAACCATATAAATATATCTATATAACTTGCAAACAATATTGGGATGCAATTGTTCCTCTGTTTTAGGTACGTATTTAGAGAGGATAAGGTCATATAAATTTAAGCATGTAATTTATCATCTAATAATGCATTGTTGATGTCAAACAACTAGACTAAAAATGTCTATATAGTCAACACTTGTTATTGTGTATAACCATAATGGTACTAAATAGCTTTTGAATCTATCTATTGTTCCATCAAGATTAAGCTTTATTTTAAAAATCCAATTAAAACTTATATCATGATTCTGTAGAGATCAAGAAAATAGATGTCATGTATTATTGTTTGGTAAAGCAGTAATTTAACCATGCATAGCAGATTTTTATTTCTATGATTTAATTGTCTCGTTATATTTTTTTCGTTCTGTTTCAAAAATTATATTCATTGCAAAGGTTATAATGAGGTAAAGTTTGAAATAAATAAGAATGCAGATAAAAGATAAAGAGTAGAAAAAATGTATTGTTGAATTAGTTTCTAAAAAGTAATAGTGATAATCATGTAAATAATGAGGTAATCTAGTCAATTTTTTTTGTATGGATTGATTAACAAATGAAAAAAAATGAGAATTTGTAACAGAAAATGAATCTATGCAAAGGAAATCTAATATTGGTAGTGATAAAACAAACATAGAAAATAGTTCTAAAACACTGAAAATAAGATATGTATGTTTTAATTGAAAATGTGTTAATCAAAACAACAATTTTGGATATTGATTCACAATTTGTTTTTAACGGGGAACCTTGTTCTCTATGAGTGCATTTATGTGTATCTTTTGGAAATACGAATACATAGCATAAACAATAAAAAATATTTAAATGTGAAAAGTAACTAAATTAACATAATGAATTAAAAACTTCATATATATATATATATATATCTATATATATATATATAAAATAGAAAAATAAAGAAAATTACATATTCAGATAAAATGGTTATGCCAATAGGTGATACATGAAAAATAATACCATTAGGAAAAGTCACTAATACCATTAGAAAAAGTTACTAAAACATTATAAATAATGTTAACATTAGAAAACAATGTTAAATCATTGCAAACATGGTTTTTTGCTTTTGTAATAGGTAATTGATTAGTAATTTCCAATGAAATATATATTAGATGAGAAATGATATAGGTACCATGTTGATTGATGTTATCTAACATAAAAGGAATTGATGGTTAAGTTGATTGACCACTAGATGAAGAACCAACATGATTAAATCGATTGAAAATGGTAAGTTTTCTATTGTCGTTGCTCAACAGTAAGAAGATCAACCATTTGTGAGGATAGCTGTGAATGTGGGATTGGTGACTCATAAATCATTGCATTTACTCTAGGAGCTTTATTCTATAAAGACTAATGAGGTAAGTAAGCCTTTCATAACCAAGAGATACCCATATATTTTTTAACATTTGGTGACCAAATATCATATTGAGCACAAATATGATGAGGCCTCGTGGTTTGAGTTGATTAATGATAACCCTTAAGGAGAACATTTGGAGATTGATTTGGAAAAAAATGTTGACCAATTATATTAGCATTTGATTGAAATACCATGATATTATAAGGATGTAAAATTCCTCTTTGCCGATGATCTTGAATGACCATATTAAAGGCAAGTGTCCATTAATAAAAGTTTTGGTCTAACTAATGCATAACAATAATTTAGACCCATCATTAACTTCAAGAAGTATTCTTTCTTCTTCATACTATGATATTTGAACCTCTAGACTTCATTCACACTTCTTACATGAGCATGTTGGGGACCATCTAAACTCTTCAATTCTTGAAATTGGATAGTGATTGTTGTGTATTAGGTATTCAAATTAAGCGATCCTTGATTTATGTTTTATAGCTCTTGCTCAATTCCAAAAACTCTAGGCATGTTACTTTGAGTACACTCATATGTTAAAATCTGCCAAATTAGATGATATAATATGGCATATGAACAATTTTGTTTGCAATATCTTAGAAGACGACATTAATAATCAATGATGAATCTATATCGCTCCATTGAAACCAACTTGAATATAAATTAATAGAGAGGCAAAAAATAGATTAAAGATTAAGATATCTCTATAATTTTGTTTTGGTGGAAAATCGAAAATCTTGAAACAAGAATTTTAAAAAATATCTCTTGAATAATAAAAACATAATTGGGGTATTATAATCTCTAATATATAAAAAGAAATTTATAAAGATTAACGAAAAAACTTAGGACACTATAGAAAACTATATTTAAGTAAACCTATAGATAATCCTATAAAGGAAACTATTTAATCCTAACAAAATTTTACTTAAATCAATAATATGCTTAGCTTCTATAATAAATCGACAGAGGACTTGAAGAAGTTATGTTGACTATTAGTTGCATGAATGCTTCTGTGACGGTGTTCAAAGGATACAATGGTGTTTGTACCAAAGTTAGTAATGGTTAGAGAAGAGTGTATGAAGGGATAACTTCAAAAATATTCTCGTAGAACTAAAGTACTTCAAAAATATTTTTTTCGAAAAACAAAAATTTTTAACTTCAAAAATAACCTTTTAAATATTGATATTTCCAAAATACCTCTGCAATCTAGTGCGACCCAGCGACCCAGTTCGACTCAGCGATCCAGTGGGATCCTGCGACCTAGTTCGACCCTGTGACCCTGCGATCCAGTCCGATCTTGCGACCCAGTTTGACCCTGTGACCCTGCGACCCAGTTTGACCCTGCAATCCAGTTCGACCCTACGACCTAAAATCGCCGGAAATCACTCGGAAATCGCCGAAAATCGCCAGAAATCGCTAAAAATCACCAGAAATCGCTAAAACGCTGGAAATTTCTCGAAATCATTAAAAACGCTGGAAATCACTGAAAATGGCTAAAACATCGTTGGAAATCGCTCAAAAATGGAAGGAAATCGCTCTCAACTTTGTTTCACCCCTCTCAAATTTGTCTTTCCCTCATCCGTATGTGTTTTTCACTAACAAAATATAAGGGCACATCTCCAAATTTGTTTCCATTAGGTTTACGACGGTATTTTTGAAGTGTTTTAGCCCTACGGGGGTATTCCTGATATTCCCCCACATACAAAACCTAATATGGAGTTGCCTTTGTCCTTATCCTACGCAAAACTTGCATTTGTGAACCATTCTAGCTCAAAGTTAAAATCTCCAAACATGAGGAATTGGTATTTAGTCATTATTAAGTACTTACCAATGATTTTCACCAATTTTTAGTGTTCCTCACCGGAGTCTAACAGATGCCGAACTCGCTACACTTAGCATGAATGTTACATCAGACCGTGTGCATGATGACTTTCACTATGTGAGTACGAGAGCGTACTCATGTGATATCTTTCGTTATTGGTCTTAAAAAATCCTCCGGAGAGAAATAAATTCTAGTGTATATCGGAAGATAGCCCTTCTTGAAGTTTTCTATATTATATTGTCTCATTATGGTATCTATGTACATCGAATGTGAGAGGCATATATATCTGTATAGATCATTATCCACATAATAAAGGTCTTTTCTCCAAAGTTTTTTTATGGATTACTATTTAGACAACGAAACCTTAATCCTTTGAAAGATGGCATATTATTTCCTATTACCGATATGTCATCTACATAAAGCACAGGCAAAACAAAAACAATGTCACTCCTACTAACCTCCTCTTACACGTAAGGTTATTCTTTGCATTAAAAATGATGAACATTTCAAAATGATAGTTTCAAAGATGAGTAGTTTTCTTAAGTCTATAAATGGACCTATTTCGGTTTGCATACTATACTATCTGATCATCTCATTTTTATACGTATTTCTTGGATGATTTTAGAGATGTTTATGATATAAATGCGATTCTTTATGTATGATTCCGTATCAGTTTTACTTGTTTTCGTGTTTTCATGTTCTTACAGGTTTTTATGCGTATTCGGTTCATTTCGGAGCTAAAGGGCGTGCACGAGACAAAGTACCAATATCAAGGATCATCAGGGGACAAACGGGACAAGAAAATCGGCAAGGAATAGCCACTATCCGTGCGGGTAACTCCCTAGCTCGATGGGGCATTTGTTACGGAGATTTTGTCTAGCAAATTGAGCACGAGTTGGGCAAGAAATACCACGCCCGGGGCCTCAGCCCGAGCAGGCATCACCTTAGCCCGAGCGGGCATCACCTCAGCCTGAGCGGGCTGCCTCTTTTCTCATCGCGTTCTTACGCGATCTTTCACGCCGCACCCGAGCGGGTCACTTACCCAGCCCGCGCGGGCCACGTCCGTCACCTGCAACTCCAAATAAGTTACTTTGACTTAAAACAAATGGGAGTTTGTTGGAGATTTATACAATAAGTAAAACGCCTTTAGAGAAGAGGAATAAGTGATATTTCGCTGGAGAAAGTAATGGATACGTCACTCAACTTATTCAAGAATGGAAACTCATAAAAAGACAACAATCGGTGGCTACTGCAACATAACAAAGAACTGAACGGCCGAAAAAGAAAGAGGGGAGAAAAGGAAAGAAAATAGGAAGGAAAGAAGAAGAGAGGAGTGAGAGGTCGAGTGCATTCACTTAGTTTCAGTTCTTGATCGAGGGGAGAGAGTAGAGAGAAGGAGGAGGTTCTTGCGAAGGAGACTTACAAGAAGCATTGGAGATCAACCCCAAACCTCGGTTTCGTTTGGTTTTCATGTTCCTTAGACCTTCTATTTCGTTTATGAATGTTTACAGACGCATGAGCGAGTAGTTTGTTTGTTCTAGGAGAAGGGATTTGCCCATGGCTATCCCGGAACAACTTTTGATTTATCTTTGAATGCATCTTCCCGTTTTCGTTTATCTATTCTTTATCTGACTGCTTAATTTACTTGTGTTTACGATGGCCACGTAGATGCATGTGTTAGGGATTAGGAGAACGACCGAAAGGAGAATTCTAGTCCTAGAAGTTAGAACAACCGAGGTTAGGCCACGAAAGTAGGGTATTAGCGGTTGAGGGTAAAACAGATGAATCATTGATCTTATGGGTTTAGTTCAAGGTGTCAGCTACGAAAGTAGGGGATAACTTGACTAGATCACGTGTCTATGCCTTGAAAGAGGGTAGATATCATATTAGGATTGTTTGTCTTAGATAACTTGACTGGGATTGCATGATAGATAGGTTGATTGTTGGTTTCGGTCGTCTTGTGGTGAAACCGGTTTCCTGGAACGTTTGTCTCATTCTTAAGAACTAGTTTGTTT
>CM071865.1:40564916-40583248 GCA_036759665.1 Gynandropsis gynandra | reverse complement strand
AACGCATCAAGTTTTTGGCGCCATTGCCGGGGACTATTGTCAACACGTCTTAGATTCGAGCCTAGAGTCTTTCTTGTTTGTTTTTATTTTTGTTTTCTTTTCTTTCGTTCTTTCTACCTAAATCGTTCTTTATTTGTCCTTCACAGAGCCGTCAGATCAGCGAGAGATGGACAATCAGAACGGCCATGAATAGCTTCACTTACCTCTTGGTAATTTGAGACATATGCAGCAACAACAACTCGTGCCTCAACCACGAGAACCACATGCTCCTCCACCACATCGTCTCAGGGATTACGTGGCGCCGAACATGAACAACGTGGAAACAACCATAAGGATGCCTGCTGTTGCTAGGGAACAGTTTGAGATTAAGCCGGCGATGATCAACATGCTTTATGAGAAGCAATTCATGGGTGAAAATCATGAGGATCTCCATCAGCACCTCAGAGACTTCCTTGAGCTTTCCGGTACATTCAAGATACACAGAGTCTTAGAGGACGCGATCTTACTGCGTCTCTTCCCCTTCTCAATTGGGGGAAGAGCGAAAAATTGGCTACAATCGCTCCCCGCTGGATCTATCACTACTTGGGATCAACTCTGCACATTGTTCATATCACGCTTCTTTCCTCCGAGCAAGACGATTCAGATGAGGGGGGAAATCATAACGTTTAGATGCAGAGATGGAGAAACTTTGTTTGAGGCGTGGGGCAGATTTAAGGATCTTTTACAGATGTGTCCACACCATGGTCTCGAGCAGTGGTACATTATCCAAACCTTTTACGAAATTTCAGATGAGTACCGAACGACGTTGGATAACGCCGCTAGATGATCATTTATGGATCTGAGCGTCGAGGAGGCATACGAGCTGATCGATAACCTTGCCATGAACCACACCATGTGGCTAACACCGAGAGGTATGCCTAACAGCACTCGTCGTCTATACGAGCCGAATCAGAGCAGAACAACGGGTACTGCAGTGAACACCATGTACTACATAAATTGTGGAGATATAGAACACGTGGCTTATCAATGCACACTGCAAGAGAATGTGGAACATATAAATTACGCCCAGTAGCAAGGAAACACGTAATTCGAGAATACCTACAACCCGAATTGGAGGAATCACCTGAACTTGTCATACTGAACGACTCAACCGGTAAATTATTCGGGGTTTCAGCAACCACATGAGCCATACCAGCAAAATAACCAGCAATCTCAGCATGCTCAGCAAGTTTCGCAAGCTCCTCAACCTCCTCAAGCCCCTTCATCAAACCTTGAAGGAGTGTTGCTCGAATTTATCCAAGGAGCAAAGGCATTAACATTCAACGCAAACCAAATTCAATGCGGATGTGGGGACAGTGATCCACGAGCTCAAAACTCAGATGGAATCTTTGAGCAATCATGTGAAGAGTTTAGAGAACTCCGTAGCACATCAGGCTGCCTCATCCTCTCGGAATCTCTGACAGCTTCCAGGTAAACCCGAATTGAACCCGAGAGAGTACGTGAATGCTATATCCGTGTGCAGCATTGATATGATCGAGGATTCGCCCTCGAAAGAGCGAGGGCATACTGCTGGTACGTCCATGAAAAGAGGCCAAGGTTAGATTGCGATTATGGAAGGAGTCGAACTAGATTTAGACAAACCATACGTTTCTCCATCGGCGTACCATCCTCCGATACTGTTTCCTCAACGGTTATTGAGGAGTAAGAATGAAGAATGAGTTGGCAGATTCGTAGAGGGTCTCAAGAAGCTTGACATCAACATCCCATTCGTGGAATCCCTCCAAAAGACGCCTAATCACGCCAAACTCATCAAAGAGGTATTGTCCAAAGAGAAGCACATCGAAGAGAACGAGACCGTAGCACTCACAGAGGAATCCAGCGCTATCCTTCAAAACAAGCTCCCACAAAAGTTGAAGGACCCTAGAAGCTTCTCCATTCCATGCACAATAGGTAATATTGATATTGATAATGCTTTGTGCGATTTAGGGGTAAGCATGAGCATCATGCCACACTCAGTTTTCAAGCGGATGGACTTCGGGAATCTCAAACTGACAAAGATGTGTTTACGCCTCGCGGATCGTTTGGTAAGATATCCGGTGGGCATTGTTGAAAACGTTCCCACCATGGTAGGTAAGCTTTGCATTCCCATTAATTTTGTTGTACTTGAAATCAAGGAAGATGCTAGGACACCTATTATTCTTGGTAGACCGTTCTTAGCTACTGCAGGTTCCATGATAGACGTACAAAGAGGAAAGCTTTTCTTACGTGTCGGAGATGAGACGATCAAATTCAAACTGTCCAGCCCCATGAACGGACCCTTATCCAATGAGTCTTGTCTTAGAGTTGATTTGTTGGAAGAGTTAGCAAAAGACACGCAAGATCAAGTAAGTGCTTCTGATCCACTTGTACGATATCTAACACGAGTTTGGGATAATGCAGGATTCATGGACGAAGGAGCTGAGATGTACACGAAATTCATGAGTGCTATTGCAGCACTAGGAGACACCCCACATGAGGAGATACCATACGAAGTGCATGCTGGCTTCGCAATGGAGAAGACGCCCAAACTTGAGCCTGACCCTCCTTCGCCTTGTTTTCATTATGAGTACATTGAATGTGATAAAATATATCATGCTGTTATGAATGCTAACTTGAGTGCAGAAAGCAACCCACATGCGTCAAGAAGCGTAGAAGATTCAACTCTTCAGTATGTATGGAAGGAAGCCACAAACCTTCCATCGAAACTCAAAGGAGGCTGCACCCGCACTTGCAAGAGGTAATGGAAAAGGACATCATAAAACTTTTTGATGCAAATACCATTTATCCAACCTTGGGCAGCGAACGAGTGAATCCCGTGCATGACGTGCCAAAGAAAGTAGCGATGACTAAGGAATGGCACGACAAAGAGACCCTACCTCATGACTCTCAGCCAGGTGACTTAGTTCTACTTTTTCATTCTCGTCCTAAGCTTTTCTCAGGCAACCTACGGTCTCGTTTGCCATCGTCCTTTTCAGGTACGAGAAGTCTTCACACGTGGAGACATGGAACTATGGAGCGAGACGAGTGGCACATTCAAAACTAATGGACAGCGGCTAAAGCTCTACCAAGCCGCTCAACCAATCGGAATGGAAACTCCATTCCCCTTTCCGATCCACCTGTCGCGCACACATGAGGAATGGCGACGTCAAAGCTTAAAGACGTTAAATAAGCGTTTTCTGGGAGGCAACCCATCTATTTGTTTTTCTTATCTTTCTTAGTTTTTAGTTTAAGACTCTATTAATCGTTTTCGTTAAAAAAACATTAAAACACAAAAAATACCACCACAAACGTAACTTCACTTCCATTATCCTCCATCGGAGCTTCACGTCGAGGATGCCGTTCAATTCAAGTTTGGGGGAGCAGCTCACGTTTGTCAGGTGATTTCGTTTCATTTTTCATTTCATTTTCTCTTTGATATCATAGTTTTTAGGTTGTTTTTGATTTCGTGAGTCAGTGTCGTCTCAGGCACTTGTCCGGTACCACGTTTTGAGATGAACCTGAACCTAGGATGCTTAAGAAATTGGCCTTTTTCGTGAGATTTGGCACGTTTGAGCTAGGTTTTTCTTAAGCGTTAGAGCTTATTAGTCGGCTGAAACACAATAGGTCGTAGTTCTTTGGGAATCCTAGGTTGCTTGTGGGGGGTTTAGACGAGATTGCTAGGATAGTTTATTGATCATTCTCTCTATCCAGATGGCCATACTTCGTGTAGACGATGCTTTACTTCACTTTTTTTATGAGGATTATTATATCATATAGAATCAAGTTTGTTTTGCAGATTAAGAGCGCACACTAACACTCCGTTATAAATTAAAATAATGCCTAAAATCATGATCTAAAATCGATATGAGTGCATTGACCTTGATACTCTTTTGATGGTTCGGGTCTAAGTACTGGGTTGGCGATCATCTTTCTACGTCCTAAGGGCATGGCACCACAAAACGCTGTCACTCCGCTGCACTCTTGAACGAGATGCATGAGTATACCGTCATCGGTAGTCTGGGTCTAAGTAGGGGCTGGATCCCATCAAATCCGACGTCCTAGAAGCCTAGTGTGTATGCGAAGAAAAAGAAAAAAAGAGAAAAAAAGGAAAGAAAGGAATAAAGAAAGAATGAAGCTAAAAAAAGAAACAAGTATCCTCGGTTGTTCTAGGTTTAACATCTGTCTGAAGTCTTGTTTGGTGGAGAGAGTTGGTGGCTTGTTTAATTTTCCTTTGATTTACTTTCTCGTGGGTAGCCTTGGTGAACCTAGGATGAAGACTGAGAACAAAATTAAGCCGAATTTGCTCTCGACGTGCTAGTTGATCGATTAG
The DNA here is from genome assembly GCA_036759665.1 of Gynandropsis gynandra. Taxonomy (NCBI): domain Eukaryota; kingdom Viridiplantae; phylum Streptophyta; class Magnoliopsida; order Brassicales; family Cleomaceae; genus Gynandropsis; species Gynandropsis gynandra. The sequence goes on along the minus strand of CM071865.1, from coordinate 40,578,900 downwards.
GTTCGCTTTAGCGGTGTTTCTAGGAGAAAAGGGAATTCTCGGATTTTGTATACCCCATGTATTCCACGTTTACATTTGCTTAGGGACAAGAAAACATTCAAGTCTGGGGGATTTTGATCATCTCGTTTTCAAACGTATTTCTTGCACGATTTTAGAGATGTTTATGATATAAATGCGATGCTTTACGTATGATTCCGTATCCGTTTTACTTGTTTTCGTGCTTTCATGTCCTTATAGGTTTTTATGCGTATTCGGTTCATTTCAAAGCTAAAGGACGTGCACGAGACAAACTACCAACATCGAGGATCATCACGGGAAAAACGGGACGAGAATCGGCAAGGAATAGCCATTACCCGCGCGGGTAACTCCCTAGCCTGACCGGGCATTTGTTACGTCGATTTTGTCCAGCAATTTGAGCACGAGTCGGGCAAGAAATACCACGCCCGGTGCCTCAGCCCGAGCGGGCATCACTTCAACCGGAATGGGCTGCCTCTTTTCTCATCGCGTTCTTACGCGATCTTCCGGGCCGCATCCGAGCGGGTACTTACCCAGCCCGCGCGGGTCGCGTCTGTCGCCTGCAACTCCAAATAAGTTAATTTGACTTAAAATAAATGGGAGTTTGTTGGGGAGTTATACAATAAGGAAAACGCCTTTAGAGAAGAGGAATAAGTGATATTTCACTGGAGAAAGTAATGGAAACGTCACTCAACTTATTCAAGAATGGAAACTCATAAAAAGACAACAATCGGTGGCTGCTGCAACATAAGGAAGAACTGAACGGCCGAAAGGGAAAGAGGGAAGAAAAGGAAAGAAAAGAGGAAGGAAAGAAGAATAGAGGAGTGAGAGATCGAGTTCATTCACTGAGTTTTCAGTTCTTGATCGAGGGGAGAGAGTAGAGAGAAGGCGGAGGTTCTTGCGAAGGAGACTTACAAGAAGCGTTGGAGATCAATCCAAACTTCGTTTTCGTTTGGTTTTCATGTTCCTTAGACCTTCTATTTCGTTTACGGTTATTTACGGACGCATGAGCGAGTAGTTTGTTTGTTCTAGGAGAAGGGATTAGCCCATGGCTATCCCAGAACCACTTTTGATATATCTTTGAATGCATCTTCCCGTTTTTCGTTTATCTATTCTTTATCTGAGTGCTTAATTTACTTGTGTTTGCGATGACCACGTAGATGCATGTGTGAGGGATTAGGAGAAGGACCGAAAGGAGAATTCTAGTCCTAGATGATCAGGTTTAGAACAACCGAGGTTAGGCCACGAAAGTAGGGTATCAGCGGTTGAGGGTAAAACGGATGAATCACATATCTTATGGGTTTAGTTCAAGGTGTCAGCCACGAAAGTAGCAGATAACTTGACTAGATCACGTGTCTATGCCTTGAGAGAGGGTAGATATCATATTAGGATCGTCTGCCTTAGATAACTTGACTGGGATTGCATGATAGATAGGTTGATTGTTGGTTTCAGTAGTCTTGTGGTGAAACCGGTTTCCTGGAACGTTTGTCTCATTATTAAGAACTAGTTTGTTTATTTGCTTTTAGTATTTCATTTTTAAAACCATATTGCATTCGTTAGCAAGTTTGATTCATAGTTTGAGTTTAAGTTGTGTTGCGTAGTCCCTGTGGGATCGAAATCTGAAGTACTACACACGTGCCGTGTACTTGCGGCTATATTAGGTTATTTGTTTAACTTTGATAACGCATCACTATCCACAAATGGGATGTAAAACCTAATGTTGAGTCATATAGACCTTTTTTGGAGCTCTCTATTTAAGAAAGTTGTTTTCACGTCCATCTTTCATATCTCATAGTCATAGTATATCAATATTTCAAGAAGAATCTGAATTGACTAGAACATTGCTATAGAAGACGTATTTTCATAGTCTATCTTTTCATGTCGACTATATCCCTTGACAACTAGACATATTTTATAGGTCTCTATCTTCTTGTGCGCTCCAATCTTCTTCTTTTATTTTTGTAAACCCTTTTACAACCCATTTGTTTAGAAATACATATCTTGATATATCATTAATGAATATTATGAAGTAGGAATACCCTCCTCTAGCATGAACTCTAACAGACTCACACACATCCATATTTATTAGTCTTAGCCAATTCCCATTAATGGAGATTTGGTCATTTTTCTTCATAGACAAAGAAAACTGATTTGTAAAACTAATGTTGTAACACTTGCAGCAATTTCTATTTGAAGGCTAAAATCTCGGTTCTTTGATCTTCTATTGATGCTCAACATTTACAACATATTTTAAATGTTAAAGATACTACCGATATTTAAAACCCATATTTAAGAAATCAATAGTGATCAAAGAAATCATGAAAAATTTTTACATGTAGATCATATTTGTTTTTTGTCCTTGAGAGTTATAAAATAATTCTTGAAATTTCTCTTCGAGTACATCTTCTCAAAGCCCAATGAGCATCGGCTGGGGGAGACAATCCTTAGGGTTAGTCCTCATCGAGATTCCTTGGGATAAAATCATTCTCCAAGAGAAAAAGAGTTGGAAGTATATTTTAATTTTATTAGTTTATTATATTAGATATATTTATTTAATATTTTTTATATGTAAATGATGGAAAGATAACCAACACTAGAAACTTATGGTAAGGATACATGATTTAAAAATAGTTTTTTCGAATGAGAAAGAAGATTATGAACACAAGTACGTAGATTCCTGGGTAGAAGAAACCGTTCAAGATATGACTGAGAACACCACATAATATTCCTAATCCATCAGTGCCACTTTGAAAGAAACGATGTTGGTCCAAAAAAAATATATTTGAAGGTAAAAATATTTTAATTTCAATTATTTTTTAAAGTTTCAATTAGAATTTGTACATGTACAATGTGTTTTATACTTTATGGCCAAGGCTCTCAATAAAAGGAATTGTAGAGGATGGTTTGGTTGTACTTCCATCGACTCGGGAGACATACAAGCAAGAATATTGCATTGAGCATCTCAACAACATTATTCTTGAGCATCAAGAAAAAAGTCGTATAATTAGATGCTCGGATGTAGAACTTGGACAATATTATCAAGCTAATGATTGGACAACAAATATTTTACAAGGCGAAGGAACTTCATCGAGATACAATCTAGGGACACTATATGAAAAATGACGAAAGATGCTAATGTCGACTGAACAAATGGTGGTTCATTCGATATTGATTAGTTTTAGTATTTAAAGAAAAAATTGTAAATATATTTTATTTATCAGTGCAATTTAGAATTTCTTAATACTTTATATTTATTTAAAATAAAAAAAATTTAGAAAATTTTCAAAACATATATGTTTAAAATTTTATATTTCTGAGGTTGCAACGTTGATTAAAACCAAATTTTTAAATGTGACCAATAATATTGCAATGATTTTTTAATGAAGTGTTTATTGGTAATTTGTAATGGATGTAATAACTAATTATTTGTTTGGACTGTCGAACGGTTATATCAACGATAGCTATTGAAAATATCAATATAAATATTTAGGTTTTTCGCAACATATTATTTATTGGTTATCATTGTTAAATGCAACAGATTTAAATTGATTCTGATGATTTCTTTATGATACCCGTTTAATGTAAATCAACAGTAGTTTAATGGCTCACTAGGAGATGGTGGATGTACCCTATCAAGAAAAAATCAGATGTATTTGAAATTTTGAAAATCTTAAAAGCGCAGATCTAGTTTGAATCCAGGAGAAGGATTAAATACTTGAGGTCAGAAAATGGAGGAGAACATAATGACAATGAGTTTATTTCATTTTTCAACAAAAGAGAATCAAAAGATTGTTCACAATGGCATAAAACCTCAATAAAATGGTGTAGTAGAGCGGATGAATAGAACTATGTTGGAAAGAACAAGGGCTATGTTAAGAATTATCTACACTGCATCTCTTCGATAGTCTAATTTTACATAATCAATCACCTTTTGTAAATGCATGTTAGTTATGTACTAAATTTCAATCTTAGAGATCATACCATTTTTGCAATTATATTAAATTAACTTATTGGGAATATGAGATTGTTATAATCAACATCTGAAAGAATCACAACTTTTTTTTTTAATCCTTATGTGAAAGAAGAGGAAAAGTTTTTGGGCATGTCTATCTTGTAATGGAATTTTTAAAAATAAATAAAATGTTATTATGTAATCCGAGATTGCATCTTATTAGGTTACTAGATTGCATTCCATTTCGCGCAGAATTAATTGATTAATAGTAAATGTAATAAATCGATTATTTTTAATAACGTGCCGATTTTATACGTGATTTATATATATTCATTATATATAAATTGTTTAGAACATATTTTCAATATAAATCGAGAATATATTTATCATTGTTTAATTGTATATATAATCAAATATTTTGAAACACTTATTTGACTACACAATATATTTTTTGTTGAAGTGTAAAATGCGGGAACTTCAAAAATATATTCGTAGGGCTAAAATGGTTTAAAAATACCTTTTCTCTGAAAAAAAGTTTCAACTTCAAATCTACCTTTAAAATATTGATAATTTCATATTACCCTTGTCGACAATTTTTCTCTCCTCCAGAGCATCTCGATTTCTCTCTACTGTGGCGCGAAAATAACTGTTCTCCCACACCACGACATATTCGGCGAGAGTAGTTTGAAATCGACATCAGATTCGCTGCCAATAGGTTGAAATCGTTTGTTGTCAACAAAGAAGCTTGCAATTAAGCAGGTTCCGCAGAAAAACTGTTGCACTGGGTCACAAAGTCTTAGGGGTCCAAGGGTCGTAGGGGTAGGGGGGTCACAAAGGGGTCAAAGGGTCGTAGGGGTAAAAGGGTCGCAGGGGTAAAGGGGTCACAAAGGGGTCAAAGGGTCGTAGGGGTAAAAGGGTCGCAGGGTTTAGGATAGGGTCGCAGGGGTCCAAAGGTCGAAGAGAGTAAAAGGGTCGCAGGGGTCCAAGGGTCGAAGAGGTAAAAGGGTCGCAGAGGTACAAGTGTCACAAAGGGACCTCTTCGACCTAGGACCCCTGCCACCCTTGTACCTATTCGACCCTTGGACCCCTTCGATCCTTGTCCCTATATGACCCTTGAACCCCTGCGACCCTTGTCCCTCTGCGACTCTTGTTACAATAATACTAAGTTCAACCAAACAACGATACTAACAATATAGTAAAAATAATATATTATTTACAAATACAATTATGTACAAAAAATATGAATAAAATTTTGAAAATAATAATTTATCAAGTTATTTACAAATAATTGACTCAAATATCTACGAGCCTTATACATTCGTGACCCTTGGACCCGTGCTACCCTTGTCCCTCGCGACCCTTGGACCCGTACGACCCCTTTCCCTCACGACCCTTGGACCCGTGCAACCATTGTCCCTCGCGACCCTTGGACCCATGTGACCCTTGTCCCTCATGACCCATGGACCCGTGCGACCCGTGTCCCTCGCGACCATTGGACCCGTGCGACCTCTGCCCCTCGCGACCCTTAGACCCGTGCGACCCTTGTCCTTCGCGACCGTTGGACCCGTGTGATCCTTGTCCCCCTTTCGACCCTTGTCCATCTGCCACCCTTGTTAGAATAATAGTAAATCCACAAAAACAACGATACTAACAATAACACTAACAATTGAATAATAGTAAATCCACAAAATCAAATGAAGTTCACGGGCCTTTAAGCAGCTAGCAAAAAATCGAACGTTCGGTGATCGATTCCGCAAGGTCAAGGGGCGAAAGGGTAAAAGGTTCACAAGGGAAAAATGGTGCAACCCTTGTACCTCTGCGACCATTGGACCCCTGCGACCCTTTACTCTTTATTATTAAATAATTATTTACAAATAATAATTTAAAAAATAACAATGTACAAAGTTGAATTATTTTAGACCCTTGGACCGTGCGACCGTTGTCCCCCTCCGACCCTTGTCTCCCTTCGACCCTTGTACCTCTGCGACCACTTGGACCTCTGCGACCACTTGGACCTCTGCGACCCTTATCTCCCTTCGACCCTTGTACCTCTGCGACCCTTTGTCCCCTCCGTTCCTTGGCCCCTCTGCGACCCTTATTACAATAATAGTAACTCCATAAAAACATTGATATTAACGATAATACATTCTATTGAATAATAGTAAAAAAACCAACCAAATACAAACATGAATTTTGTTGTTAAAATTAGGTTAAAAGCAATCAAAATACAACGAATTCAATCTATGTTGATTATAGGCCTTGATTGAGGGATAAATAGTAGACAAGCTACATCATCAAGAATGGTGTCCAGTTCGACTTCGAGGGTACAATCCACGTTAAATCCATTAGCGTGACAAAACTTCGTCCAACCCCTGGTGATGCTAGCGCCACCGCGTTTCACGGGCCTTAGATCTGCCTCCCAAATCTATGTGTAATTGGTTATCAGATCAATCTTACTTTGTCTACCGCAAAGACCACTCGACCTCGCAAACTTTATCGGAAGTGTCAGCGATAACCGAATAAATTTACAACGAAGCCAAACTAATGCATATACAGCCAGATTTGATTAATCGAATAAATCGGTTTGAGTTCACTTACCACTGCATCTACGGTGGCCAGATTTGAACGCGTGACTGGTACCGTGAAAATCCTCACACCAGAAGAAGATGACCTTGCTTCTACGGATGATGATGATGATGATGATATAGAAGACGCATATTGTAGATTACACATATCATCTCTGAAACCAGTGACGTGAAAAACCATGTCACTTTCGTGACAGAAAACTAAGAAATGCCGAATACAAAAATCATGGTCCTTGAAGAAATCTTTCCATCCATCAGTGATTCTTGAGCCATTCAACTTGACTTCCCATGTTTTGTTAGACACATCCGATTTAAGCGTTGCCGTGTTGTCGTCCCTCGTTTTCCCGTAAATATGCTCATCGAAGAATTTCGTTGGAATGTCCTGTAACAAAAATCGAAGAAAAAGCCAAATCTTGACATTCTCTACATTAACGTACCAAATGAGAGAGATGAAGGATGTTACGAGGTAGTTCTCCAGAAAGCTCAGAAAAATGATTTGGAATAAAGTAGGGAAATGTTGCATTTTTGGCAAAAAATGGATGGAAGATGATGAGTTAGAGAGAGAGAGTGTGTCGTTATTCGAAAAAAGGAAACAGTTGGAATACGAAAAGACATGACCTTGACATCGAATCGTTGTCAGATGGAATTCGATATGTTTTTTCAAATTTTGGTGAAACGTTCGGTGGGAATTTTGGTTCGCATGAGGGTCGTATGGGTGCCTTGGTTGTATATATTGATGAATAGATGCGAACTCGACGAATTTACGGGTTTATGATGATAAAATGACAAAAAGCAATCAAAATAATACATCTACAACGTCAAACAAATTAATGCCAATTGATGGTCGCATGGGTCGCTTGGTCGGATATAATGATGAATAGATGCGAACTCGGCGAATTTACGGGTTTACGATGATAAAATGACAAAAACCATTCAAAACAATACATCTAAAACACCAATCAACGGATAAAACAGATTATGACCCATGTGCCTAGTTGAGTTGTGTATAACCAATGCCTATGTTTCAAAACTGATAGTAGTGTTTTAAGAACTCGTCAGATGATTAAACAATACATTTAACATTTTGTTCAAATGTCAATATTATTTATATTATTATCTATATTTATTCGAAATTAGACATATACAACTCAAATATATTGATAATGGAATATTCATAATGGCATGGGACTCTTGGTCACTTATAGGGATCAATAGATGCGAAATCGACGAATTTACTAGTTTATAATAATAAAATGACAAAAAACAAATCAAAACAATACATCTACAACGCCAAACTAATTAATACCAATTGAGGGTTGCATGGGTCGCTTGGTCGCATATATTGATAAATAGATGCGAACTCGACGAATTTACGGGTTTATGATGATAAAATGACAAAAACCAATCAAAACAATATATCTACAACGTCAAACTAATTAATGCCAATTGAGGGTCGCATGGGTCGCTTGGTCGGATATATTGATGAATAGATGGGAACTCGATGAATTTACGAGTTTATGATGATAAAATGACAAAACCAATCAAAACAATACATCTACAACGCTAATCAACGGATAAAACAGATTATGACCCATGTGTACCTAGTTGAGTTGTGTATAACCAATGCCTGTGTCTCAAAAGTGATAGTAGTGTTTCAAGAACTCGTCGGATGATTAAACAATACATTTAACATTTTGTTCAATGCCGATATTATTTATATTATTATCTAAATTGATTCGAAATTAAACATATACAACTCAAATATATTGATAATGGCATTTTTGATAATGGCATGGGTCGCTTGGTCGCATACATGGATCAATAGATGCGAAATCGACGAATTTACTAGTTTATAATGATAAAATTACAAAAACCAATCAAAACAATACATCTACAACGCCAAACTAATTAATGCCAATTGAGGGTCGCATGGGTCGCTTGATCGCATATACTGATGATAGATCCGAACTCAACGAATTTACGGGTTTATGATGTTAAAATGACAAAAACCAATCAAAACAATACATCTACAATGCCAATCAACGGATATAACAAGTTATGACCCATGTGTACCTAGTTTAGTTGTGTATTACCAATGCATGTGTTTCAAAAATGATAATAGTGTTTAAGAACTCGTCGGATGATTAAAAAAATAAATTTAATATTTTGTTCAAATGTCGATATTATTTATATTATTATCTATATTGATTCTAAATTAGACATATACAACTCAAATATATTGATAACGGCATATTGATAATGGCATGGGTCGCTTGGTCGCATATATGGATCAATAGATGCGAAATCGACGAATTTACTAGTTTATAATTATAAAATGACAAAAACCAATCAAAACAATACATCTACAACGCCAAACTAATTAATGTCAGTTGAGGGTCGCATGGGTTGCATGGGTCGCTTGGTCGCATATATTGATGAATAGATGCGAACTCGATGAATTTACGGGTTTATGATGATAAAATGACAAAAACCAATCAAAACAATACATCTACAACATTAAACTAATTAATGCCAATTGAGGGTCGCATGGGTCACTTGGTCGGATATATTGATGAATAGACGCGAACTTGATAAATTTACGGGTTTATGATGATAAAATGACAAAAACCAATCAAAACAATACATCTACAATGTCAAACTAATTAATGCCAATTGAGGATCACATGGATCGCTTGGTCGGATATATTGATGAATAGATGCAAACTCGACGAATTTACGCGTTTATAATGATAAAATGGCAATAACCAATCAAAACAATACATCTACAACGCCAATCAACGGATAAAACAGATTATGACCCATGTGTACCTAGTTGCGTTGTGTATAACCAATGTCTGTGTTTGAAAAGTGATAGTAGTGTTTTAAGAACTCGTAGGATGATTAAACAATACATTTAAGATTTTGTTCAAATGTCGATATTATTGATATTATTATCTATATTGATTCTAAATTAGACATATACAACTCAAATATATTGATAATGACATGGGTCGCTTGGTCGCATATATGCCAATTGTGGGTCGCATGGGTCGCTGGTTGCAGTCCGTCTCCATTTTCCAGTCTTCTGCATTCTTCTTGTTTGGTATTGCAGTCCAGAGTTATCTCCTGCCATGTACTTCATCTTCCAGTCACATTTCAAGAGTAACCCAACACTGTCACCTAAGTCAACCCCCACAACTCGTCAGTGACTACATAGACTGAGTCCGTCGATTACCAAGATCTTGAGTAACACAAAGACAACACGATACCCCGGGTCGACAATGGTGACTACGGCACGGAGTTCACAAAGGTAAAAAAGATTTTTCATAGAAATTGGGGTTAGAAATGCATACTAAGAGAAGAGACGTAGACGTTAACTTATAGACATGGGTCGGAAGGGTCACATGGGTTAGAAGATAGGAGTCTGACAGCAAAACGACAAGTCACATGGGTCGGAAAGGTCACATGGTTGGAAGGATCACATGGGTCGGATGACAGGAGTCTGACAGCAAAACGACAAGTCACATGAGTCGGAAGGGTCACATGGGCCAGATGACAAGAGTCTGACAGCAAAACGACAAGTCACATGAGTCGTATAGGTCGCATGAGTCGTACATGGTCATATGTGGTCGCATGAAGTCGCATGCGTCGGATGGGTTCTCGTTTAAAGTTGATTCTAATTCAATCCGATTGAGGGTCGCATAACGGGTCATATTGGGTCGCATGAGTCGGATGGGTCATAACCTTACAAACAATAGATGCAAAATAAGATATTTTCAATGTTTAAATATTGATTACATAAGGTCACAAATGTTACAAAGGTCACAAAAGTTACATAAGGTTACATAAGGTCAAAACGGTTAAAAAGAGGCAAAAAGAAGTTCAAGAAAAAAAAGGCAAGAAAAACGTTCAAGAAAAAAAAGGCGAAAAGAAGTTCAAGAAAAAAAAGGAAAGAAAAAGGTCAGATTTGTTGACTTTAGAGACACATCGGAGCCCTCCCCCGCAAGGAGAGTCGTGTGTGACTCAACGTCTTCTCCAAGTTGACCTCCAACCGTGACCTTAGGTAACGCAGATACAGCTTGATGTCTGAGTCCGCCGATTACCAAGACCTTATGTAGTGCAGATAAAACACAAAGTCATCCATCCACGTAAGCACTTGTGTGTATCTGCATAGAGACCGTGTCCGACGATTACCAAGACCTTGAGTAACAAATAGACAACACGATGCCCGGAGTCGACCATGTGACCTTCGTGACAAAGGTCAAAACGGTCACAAAGGTAACAAGGATTTTTCAGAGAATTTAGGGTTATATGTTAGAAATCACCCTTTAGATAGAATGAAAGACTCGAAACAAGAGATGATTTTGTGCCTTTTTCGGTTTTTCCTCCTCTATTTATAAACTCATATTTAATGAAAAATAAATGCTACAAGACTCCTAAAATTCCACAAAGAAACTAAATAGTAAATACAAAGAATGACCAAGGTGGATGTATTGACCACATTAAAAAACCTTTTAATAGAGGGGTAAGAGAGACGTGTCCCAAATATGTCTTGAATGTGGCATTGGTAAAATAAAAAGCATAGCTAGCACCTAGAAAAGCCAGTAGTCTAACATTGAAAAGACTAGTCGAAAGGGTCGAAATGGACAAATGAGTCGCAAGGGTCGCAATGGCCGGAAGGGTCGCAATGTCCACATGGGTCGCAAGGGTCGCATGAGGCTCTGTGACCCTTGGACCCGTGCAAACCTTGTACCTCTGTGACCCTTTTACCTCTGCGACCGTTTGACCCCTGCGACAATGTACCAAATATTAAAAAAAAAACAATGTACTAATGTTTACATCTTCCATTCCAAAAAAAATGTACCAAATATCAAGTTAGTCTTCTTGGGGTGAATAGATACGTTCTCCATTACTAAATATATCAGTCGCCATCTTCTTACGCATGGAAGTAACATTGTCGTCGAAAATTAAATGAAACATATTCCTCCTACTCAATAAAGAGACTTCTACGAATATGTAGGAGAAAACACCACAATCATTCTTGCTTTGGTTATGTGATAGACCTTCATAATACTCATACTTCCTTTCATCTTCTCCAGAAGCCAAAGAAGGAAACCCTCCGAAAATGAGCATCTTGGGGACAACTTGTCTTATCTTCTCAATCACCGGATCTATATGCGTTTTCTTAAGCCTCATCTGGCAATCCTATACCGTGATGTATCGGGTTTTGAAATCCGCTTTGATGGCTACCCAATGACATCCTACCCATCGATTATTGTCCGATGGAATGTTTAGAACCGAGACAAAATCGTCATAATCACTAATTGGTGTCTTCGTATTTTTGAATGGATACTTGCATTCAAAAAATCACCAAGAATTTTCGGCAAAGTTTCCATATCCTCGTACATCCACAACGAGAGCGTCTGCATGAAAGCGACATGACAAACGTAATAATTCTGATCCGCGATGGGATTCAATGTCGAGCGATAAGACAACACCATCAACGCCTCATCCAATTGCTGCAAAAAAAAATTAACAGAGATGGATACATATGACATAAAACTCTATGAGACTAAGGTTTTAAAAAAAACTTACATCATCTTCAAGCCATACGTTGGCCATTCATATAATCTCCCAAAACTTTGGCCTCCAGGGAATATCTAGCTTAGATTTCCACCACCACTCATGTCGAGGTGCCTTTAGGAACCAATATAGATCAGTCAACTTTTCACTGCTAGCGTCAATGAAGGAAGGAAATCGGTTAATCAAGCCCTTTACTAATCCCTTGGGAATCCACACAAACTCCTCTTCCCCTTCAGGTTCTTGAACCACCGTTTTTTCGAGTTCTTGAACAACCTTCTTTTCGGGCTCTTGGACTCCATCAACATCTTTCCCTCACCCTCTCCCTCGTACTGTTCTTGCTCTTTTTGCCGGCGGAGGTTCAACATATGGCACCGACTCCTTCGATAAAGGTCTAGCGTCTGCATAAAATTTACTTCATTAAATATATGGCGACTAATGTGACCAATGCGACCCATGCGACCTATGTGACCATGCGACCTCAAATGACCGTATTTACTTGGTGGTACTTCGACAATAGCGACGACCTCTTGGACAGGACCCACTGTTGGAGTATCCTTGGCAGGAACATCGTCAACGACGTCATCGACAGGATCCACTAAAGTATCTTTAGTGTGCACCTCTTCGATAGAACCCACTAGAGCATCTGCATAAAATTACTTCATTCATTAGACTCATCGTTCGTTACATTGATTATGTAACACATGCGACCCATGCGACCCATTCGACTTTAGCGACCTAGTGACCCATGTGACATATGAAACCCATGCGACCCATGCGACTCTAACGACCCTGTGACTTATGTGACCCTACGACTTATATGTCCCTGCGACCGATCTGACTCTTGCGACCCATGCTGACTCTCGATGCAAATTGACACTCAAATGACCTTTTCACTAAATATTACTTACTTGGTGGAACTCCATCAGAAGCAATGTTTGCCAAATCCTCTTTTGAGCCATCTCCGCTTGGCTCTTTTCTTGACAATGGATTTGGACGTCGAAGGAATTCAAAACCAAAATCACTAACAGTGTCGGAAGATTGGTTTTCGATGATCACAACTTTCTCGGCAGCCTTTGATTTTGGATTAGGCTTATGAATCCCGGCATCCCTTAGAAGGTCTCTTACGTCGTTGATGATTCTCTTCTCTGACTTCCTTATTTCCCCTATTAATATCTGCTCCAGAGTCAAAGGGACTGCAGCATTAGCATCAGCATCAGTATCATCTTGGATCTCTATTATTTTTTCACTCACACTCTCCTCCTCTTAGTCCCTTTTTCCTTCCCCTTTTTTTGATCACCAAGAGCTGTTTTTCGTGTCAACAGTTCTTGCTTACGGATATCCTCCCAACAAATACCCTTCAGATTTCTACGAAGATGTTCCATCCATATATAAACATTGGGATCGTCACATCCCTCGTAATCCTCCAGATCAGAATGTAAAGCTTCCTCTTCTTGTTCAGCACGAAGAATACTTAGAATATCCTGAAAAACAAAAAGTAATCATTATTACCCTTTGTGACTCTTGTGTAATTGTGATAACGTCTATTTTGTTCTAGTATTTTTATCTATTTTCATAGTTAGTTTCATCATTCATTCAATTTTACCAAGCATTAAGCATCATTATCATCCTGTTTTCAGTCATTTTGGAGCTAAAGGACGTGCCAAGACAAAGTGCAAACATCGAGGATCATCACGAGACAAACGAAACGAGAATCGGCTTGGAAAAGCCACTACCCGCGCGGGTAATACCCTAGCCCGAGCGGGCAAAAGTTACGGCGATTTTGTCCAGAAATTTGTGCACCATTCGGGCAAGAAAAACCATGATCGGGGCCTCACCCCGAGCGGGCACC
>CM071865.1:40521373-40564813 GCA_036759665.1 Gynandropsis gynandra | reverse complement strand
CGGTTCACTTTCCTTGCCCGAGCGGGTCGCGGTCGTCACCTGCAACTTCAAATAAGTTAATTTGACTTAAAACAAGGGGAAGTTCGTGGGGGAATTATACAATAAGGAAAACACCGGTAGAGAAGAGGAATAAAGTCATATTTAGCAAGAGGAAGTAATAGAAAGGTTGCCAACTTAATCAAGACTTGGAAAACTCAAGAAAAGGCAACAAAGTGGGGTGGCTACTGTAACGAAGGGAGAGAGCTTCAGAGGGACGAAGGGAGAGAGCTTCGCCCTTGTGTGTGCGTGCTGCTCTCCTCCTTTCTCCCTCTGTGTGCTCTTTCTTGTCTCTAACTTTCTGTCTCATTTCGTCCCTCTGAAGCTCTCTCCCTTCGTTACAGCAGCCACCTCACGTTGTTGCCTTTTCTTGAGTTTTCCAAATCTTGATTAAGTTGGCAACCTTTCTATTACTTCCTCCAGCGGAATATGACTTTATTCCTCTTCCCTAAGGGTGTTTTCCTTATTGTATAAGTCCTCCACGAACTTCCCTTTATTTTATGTCAAATTAACTTATTTGAAGTTGCAGGTGACGGCCGCGACCCGCTCGAGCAAGGAAACTGACCCGCTCGAGTACGGCTTAGACAATCGTGCAAAAACGCGATGAAAAAGGGGTGCCTGCTCGGGCTGAGGAGGTGCCCGCTCGGGCTGACATGCTGCCCGCTCGGGCATGGCTTGTGCCCGCTTGGGCTGAGGCCCCGATCGTGGGTTTTCTTGCCCGAATCGTGCACAAATTGCTGGACAAAATCGCCGTAACTTTGGCTCGCTTCCAATCTGCCTTATCACATCTACATACTTCGGGTTAAAATTGGATTTAACCATCTTCTTACACATTTAAGGCATGATCGATGCGCATCCACAACTTCAACATACCATTCCTTTCCGCCCAAATTAAGGATGGTTTCGAATGTAAGTAACTGAAACATTAAAACAAAATGATAAGAATGAAAAAAGTACGAAAACATTCAAGTTATTCGAATAATATACACAACTTACCATTAGTGGGATCATGAAACCGCCACAATACCATTTTGGTTTCGGTGGTTCTGCGCTAACGTGCTTGCGACAAGTATCCACAATCTTCTCGAATGTGTAACGACCCCATGGAAAGCCTTCACAAAATTCCAAGTCATCAACCATGGCAATGAGATCATGGCTAATAGAGTTTTCTACTGAAGGCTTGTGAGCCATAACTTGCGCCAACAACATCAAAGTTGCCAACTTCTTCCGGTCGTTGGAATTCTTCGCCTTCACAAGCTTTTTACTGACTTGTTTGGGGGTCACCTTTCCACGGTCCAAATTATTCACCCTGAATGTGACACCCCTTATGGACTCCCATCCTTTGGCATATGGTCCGCATATCAATCCGAAAATTAGTGCGTGCTCCACTATAGAGTAACGGATGGAATGCCGTTTATGACGAACCACAACTCCGTCTTGTCCCGTATAATCACGAAATGATTTAGTAGGATAGACATTTGAACCTTCATCAATTTGGAGTCACATTGTAAATGGAATAAATGCCTAATTTGTGACTCCTTCTTGAAGTAATGCAACTCGTGTTCATCTAAGATTCCTCTCAACGTCGTTATTGTCTCGTGAGGATAACACTTGGTGGTGATCTTTGGCATTCTATCCATGTGCTTGGATTCATACACAAACTTCGGCTTTGGCGCCACCTACGAAATGACCAATTACGAATACATTATAGGTCTACCAACTTAAGCGACCCATGCGACTCAACCGACCCGTGCAACCCATGCAACACAACCGACTCGTGCGACCCATGCGACTCAATCGACCCGTGCAACCCATGCGACTCAAACGACCCTCAGACACTCTGCGACACTCAACCGACCCACTGAGACTCAACCGACCCACACCTATCAAACGACCATTGTGACCCATCCCACTCACTGAGACAACCGACTCACTGGGTCGAAGATGGTCATGCAACTCCTACGACCCTTGCGACTCAATCGACTCACTGAGTCGAAGATGGTCATGCAACTCCTGCGACCCTTGTGACTCAACCGACTCACTAACACTAACCATTTCAAATCAATAAACCATTTTGTGACTCGAAAGCTTGCAAAACCTTAGAAATCGATCTACTTACACTTATTGACGCCATTGAAGATTGACTCGTGCTCTCTTCTTCATTGCTGCTGCTAATTCTAGCTATTTTCCTTCTTGCCAACTTCAAATCGATCCCTCTCAAGTTCGACATCACTTATTCTTTCTTGCTATAAACTTTTAAACAGGTTTCACGTCGAAAAGTTGTTCGGCTTTTTCGCTTTTGACAGTTTTTCACGTCGAAAAACTGAAGAACATGGGTTTTTTCACGTTCGAACATTAAGAGCAAATTTTTTTTTTCAGTTTTTTTCGATTTAATTATTATTTTAGGGAAGGATATTTTTGAAGCGATTTAGCCCTATAAGGACATTTCTGATATTCCGCCGTGTAAAATTGATATGTTTAAATCTATTGATAGTATAAGGCATAATTAACACTGATAAAAATTTAATTAATTTAATTTTAAAATTAAGTAAAATCTGAATTTCAAAATTTTGACATATTTAAAATTTTATTTCTTAATTTTTCTCAACTTTCAATTTATTTTTTTCGTTATCTTTTTTTAAAATGAAACGATAAATAGTCTAAAAATTATTTAATTTTTTTATTATCTAAATATTTTTAGGAATAATTACAATTGCACAAAATTTGGTGAAATATTAGATGTATTCGTATTTGATTCATATTGTTCCGTATAAAAAATATTAATTTAACTTTTTCTTAAACAATTAGCAGTGTTTTTATAAAATTTAATTTAAAAAATTTACTGTATTGTTTTCATTTGTGGTTCGATCGCCTCCTTTTTCCTCGCCGTCTCGTCTTGCCTTGATTCCCCTCTTAAACCGTCGAGAAAATAGGAGGACAAGAGACCCTCGACGAAAATACTATAGCCAAAGAGGAAGAAAAAGAAGATTACCGAAGAAGATGAGATAACAAAATGAAATCCAGAAGTTTTCAACAAAGGTAGATCATAAAAAAAATAACTCATCACCAAAGAAAACATCTTAGTTATATAGAAACAACAAAATTGCCGGAGAATATAAGAAAGAGAGCAAACCACTGGACAAAGTGCTAAAAATACAAGGCAAAAAATCATAACATAGGTTTATAGGCAACTATTAGCTTAAGGTGAGTTTTATAAAAAATAAAATTTATTAAAAAATTTAATAACTAATTAAAAGGTTAATTTAAAATTAAATAATATCTATACAAATTAACAAAATGTTAATATTAATAAAATAAAAAAATTATTATAATTATATATGTGGATGTCGAATGATAGCTTTTAAAAACAAATTTTCAAACGAAATATAAAAATTTTAAAACCCTAATTATATAAAGCTAATAAATAACAAAATGGCTTCTATGCTATTCATAGTGTCGGTGATGAGATCCACGCATTGCAAGGTCTTCTTCTTCTTCTCCTTCTCTTTCTCTTTTTCTTTCTCTTCTTTGTTGACGCCGCTTCTTTCTATTTTTTTTATCGTCGTTTTTGCTTCTTTTTAGTCTTCATTTTTCATCTTTTTCTTATTTTTTCAGTCTTCATCATTACTTCTTCTTCTTGTTCGATCGTCGTCGTCTTTTCTTCTTCTTATGTTTCTGTCATCATCGTGCAGATTGTCGATAGAAATATAGTAAAAACCTAACCAGACATGACGCACATAGAAGAATAAGAGAACTCGGAAGGAAGAGGATAGACAATTTAAAAGGTAGATACGTCATGCGGGAAACAACGCTTGCAGCGGTTTTCAGAGTATAGCTGCCGGGTTAGAAGGTTTTACATGGAGCAGACAAAAACGATAAGAGGAAACCTCACCAGAACGAAATGTTTAGGCAATTCTCCATATGCACATCATACTGCTTAAGTATAACCGAACAAAAAAAAAAAAGGAAATCCACGGTTGAAGATACACACCAAAAGCCGAAATAAAATTTTGTTGATCCAAAGATATATAAGAAGACAACACATCTAATATTAAAATCCAAAGGTCATTATCTCTCCACGTCAATAATTCATCAAAGTCTTCTCTTTTATTAGTATTAAGATTAAGACGCCTCTTCCAATAAGTTGATCACTCTATACGATTTAAATTTATAACATGATTTAGTTGGTGATGCATTTCTTTGTTTGAATTGATGTAAAATACATTTATAACCATAAAGATATTGTAGGTAGCATTACCCTTTGAATGATTTTATAAATGGATTTCAATCGTATGACTGTAAATAGAGTATATTTAATACTATAAAGAAAACTAAATAATCCTAATAACTTTTATATAATATAATATTTCCTTGATATATGAGTAGTATAAATTTGTTACTTGCTATCAGAGATTAAGAAATTAAATTACGTTGACGAAAATGGTCTAGTCATCAAATATACTAGTTCATTATTAGTGAGTATGCATTGTTTTCATGAATTTTATGTATTTTGGCCTCTCGTGATACAGGTTGTTCACCATATGGAGTGGTACAGTGTTATCACAAACGGTAACATTTGTTTCAAAGAAAAATAAATAATTTTAAAAGTAAAAAAATAGCCATACAACTCACAAATTATATTTAATATCTCTATATTAATTTCATTTTGGCATTATTACGCGAAATAGCAACATGTTTTTTAGAACTTCACGAAACTTAATAACCTAGAAAAATATAATAATCAGAATGACGAAAATTGATACAATAATTAAAAGAATAAAAAAACTATTGTCCATATGCATTCTTAAAATACTATAGCATTCTCTGAGTAGAGAATAGATGAATATGTCTTGGAGTTGACATGGTTGGCGAAGAACATAAGAAAATGTGATTTACCATTGATTTGAGACTTGTTTCAAACAATATAGATACCTATGTAACTTACAAACATTGGGATGCAAATGTTTCTCTGTTTTAGGAATAAATTGTTGACGTCAAACAACGAGATTGAAAATGTCTATATATTCGATACCTTCTTGTTGCGTATAAACATTTGTTACTAAATAGCCTTTGTATCTATCTATTGTCCCATCAAGATTAAATTTTGTCTTAAAAATCCACTCAAAATTGACAACTTGATTGTGTGGAGGTGAAGAAAATAGGTGCATGTATTGTTGGTTGCTAAAGTAGTAATTTCATCATCCATATCAGATTTTCATTTCTATTATTTAATTGTCTCATTTTATTATGTTTTGGTTTTGTTTGAAAAATTATATTCATTGCAAAGGTTATCATTTCTATTATTTAATTAACTCATTTTATTATGTTTTGGTCTTTATCCTGTGCAAAACTTGCATTTGTTAACCATTCTAACTCCATAGACGAGGAACCAATCTTTAGTGATTCTTAAGTATTTAATAATGGTTTTAACAAATTCTAATGTTCCTTATTGGAGTCTTTGTGATACCGACTCGCTACATTTAACGTGAATGTTACATCAGACTTTGTACATGATGACTTCCACTACATGTAGGGGCAGATCTACAGAGAAGTTATTGGGGTAAAATTCCCTCAATAATTTATATTAATTTTTAATATTTTATTTAAAGTTGAAATTAAAAATAAATTAATATTAATACTTATAAAAATTATATAAAATTTTTTCCCATTACAAATAATACATGTATACATCAATGACTACGTGAGCGTACATGAGCCTAAGCTCTTTCATCCTTTGTCGTAGAGCAATCCTCTTGAGAGAAATAAATTTTAGTGTCTATTGAAAGATAGTCCTTTTTGGAGTTTTCTATGTTATATTGTTTCATGATGGTATCTATGTATATCGAATGTGGAAGTCGTAACAACATTTTTTACCTATCTCTTTAGATTTTTTTCCACAATAAAGGTTGTTTCCCCAAGTCTTTTATGGATTACTATTCAGACAACCAAACATTAGTCCTTGGAATGCTGGCATATTATTTTCTATAAGCAATATTTCATTTACATTAAGCACAAGCAAAAAACGTTAATCCTACTTACTTTTTGTACATGTAAGGCTCTTCTTTGCATTAAAAAAGTTGAACTTTTCAAAAAGAAGGTTCTAACTACGAGAAATTTTCGTAAGTCCATAAATGAACCTTTTCAGTTTGCACACCATACTATCAACGAATGAGAGTGTGTACCCCGCATGTTGAGTCATATAGACCATTTCTTTGGAACTCTCCATTTATGAAAGTTGTTTTCACGTCCAAATATCATATCTCACAATCATAGTATGTCAATATCGCAAGAAGAATCCGAATTGACTTGAGCATTGCCTCATGTAACATATCTTCATAGTCTATCCCTTCGTGTCGCCTATATCCCTTGGGAACTATACAAGTTTTATAGGTTTGTATTTTCTCGTTCACTCCAATTTTTGTTGTAAATCTTTTTACAATCCATTGGTCTAGAAATCCATGTAGCGATATATCATTTATGAAAATTCTGAAGTAGAAACACCCTCCTCGAGCTCGAACTTTCATAGGCTTGCATACATCTATATTTTTGAGTTCAAAGAGTTACGTAGCTCTTTCTCCAATTCTCGTAAATAGAGATTTGATCATTTCTTCTCGAAGACAATATTCACAAGCTGCGTATGATTTCATAATCATATTTCCCGTATGCATACAAAGAAAATCAATTTTTTAAAACTAATTTTGTAACACTTACAACATTTTCCATTTGTAGGTTGAAATCTTGGTTCTTCGGTCTTTTTTTGATCCTTAACATTTGTAACATATTGTAGATGTTAAGGATAATACCATTATCTAAAACCTACTTTAAAGAAATCAATAAATCATGAAGACATTAATTACATGTAGGTCATATTTGTTTTTTATCTTGAGTATTGCAGGATACTCCTTTCAACTTCTCTTCCATGACACTTTCTCAAAGCCCAAGGAGCATCGGCTTGGGGAGACAGTCTCTGGGGTTAGTCCTCATCCACATTCCTTAAGACAAAATCATTCTCCAAGAGAAAAAAGAGTTAGAAGTATCTCTTGATTTTTATTAATTTATTAATTATATATATTTATTTAATATGTTTTTTATATATTTCAACAAGACATGTTAGATATTAGAAGAAGTAAACATGTCAGAATTAGCAAAGATTTTGGACATGACTTTGTGACTTATGTGTTAGAAGGACAACCTCAACCATGTAATATTGCTATGGAATCAACAGAAGCACCATATTGGAAAGAGGCTATCCAAGGTGAATGGAATTCATTATGCACAACAATATGTGCAATTTGTAGACTTGCCTCTGGGTAACAAAACAATTGGGCATAAATGGATATTCAAAAGAAAAATCAAAGCAGATGGAACTATAGAGAAATAAAAAGCTTGATTAGTAACCAAAGGTTATCGACAAAAAAAAAAGAAATGGATTTCTTTGACACATATTCACCGCTATCCAGAATTACCTCAATAAGAGCATTCATTTCAATAGCAGCGATTCACAATTTAGTAATCCACCAAATGGATGTGAAAATAGCATTTTTTATTGGTGAATTAGATGAAGAGATCTACATGGATCAACTTGAAGGGTTAATTGTCAAAGGTCAAGAAAAGAAGGTGTGTAGATTGATTAAGTATCTCAATGGACTTAAACAAGCACACAAAACAATGGCATGAGAAATTTGATGATACATCATTATCAAATGGTTTCAAAATAAATGAGTGTGATAAATGTGTTTATACAAAAGATCGTAACAATG
This sequence comes from Gynandropsis gynandra, assembly GCA_036759665.1. Classification (NCBI taxonomy): domain Eukaryota; kingdom Viridiplantae; phylum Streptophyta; class Magnoliopsida; order Brassicales; family Cleomaceae; genus Gynandropsis; species Gynandropsis gynandra. Next base: position 40,557,017 of record CM071865.1, on the reverse strand, counting down.
CATATATCATTATTTGTCTCTATGTCGATGATATGCTTATTTTGGGAACAAATAAAGACGTAGTAAATCGGACTAAGAAAATGTTACATTCTTGTTTTGATATGAAAGATATGGGTCTTGTTAACCTTGTACTTGGAATTCAAATTTTAAGAAGTTTGAAATGTTACATTTTTTCACGGTCTCATTACATTGAAAAGGTCCTTAGCAAATTTTGGACACTTCAATGACAAACCGTAGTAACTCCCTATGATCCATCATTTCATCTTAAAAAGAATCAAGATGATAGTGTATCTCAACTAGAGTACACATAAGTTGTAGAAAGTTTGATATATATAATAAATTGTACAAGACCAGATTTGGTATTTCAATAAGTCGACTCAATAGATATTCACATAACCCGGAAAAAGAACATTGGGAGGCACTAGTAAGAGTATTGAGATATATAAAATATACAATGTGTTACAGATTGCACTACATGATATATCCTCCTATGTTAGAAGGATATTGTGATGTAAATTGGATTTCAAACAACACGGATAGTAAGTCCACAAGTGGATATGTATTTACACTTAGTGGCGCAACCGTGTCATAGAAATCGTCAATACAAACTGTAACAACAAGATCAATGATGAAACCAGAATTTGTAGCTTTAGATAAAGCCGCTGAAGAAACAAAATGGCTTAAAAACTTTATGGAAGGAATAATGATAAGGCAAAAACCTGTTACTTCCATTTGCATACATTGTGATAGTATGGCCGCTCTAACAAGAGCTAAAAACCAAATATACAATGGCAAATCTATGCATATAAGGAGACGTCATAATACAATACGAGACTTTCTCAAAAATAGAATTATTTCCATTGATTATATATAATCTAAGGAAAATTAGTGGATTCGTTTACCAAAGGTCTTAATAGAGAGCAAGTTTTGTATATAACGAGGGGAATGGGGTTAAAGCCAATAGAATGAGTCATTACTTGGCAGAAATCTAACCTGGCAATATTGGAGATCCCATGGTCCAGGTTCAATAGGCAAACTAGTTGAAGAAGACTCAATAAGTAATACACACTGCTATAACTATTCCTATGTTGAATTCAAGTGTGTATCCGTTGATGATTTAAGGGATGAATCTTTAGATTCTTAATGATTCTAACGTCTTGATAAAAGATGATAGAAACAGTATATCTCTAATTAGCATCACCTATACGAGACTGATGTGGGGTCGCATCTATGATAACTAAAATGGCTAAGTCATTTAGAAGTCTCATGAACGAAGGATATGTTCACGATCAAAATGAACACAAGCGTAAGAATCGAAATGTGTTGGGATGGTATATGTGACACTTGTTGAATGATTTACTTTGAAACGTAAGTAGTTATGTAGGATTGATTTAGGTGCGGAAACGTGTTTTATCACCCCGATTATAGATCTAGTCATGTTTAACGATTAGTGTTTCAGGATTTCAACGACGAACAAATATAGAAACGATTTCATAGTACCTGTAGCGTTGAACGTGTGATTATCGGATGCAAGAATTGATAATGCAAGCTATCTATGTGTATCCACGCCGAGATCGGATCTGCTTTGATGCGGAATTCGAGAAGAACGAAAAAAACTGTTTTCCGTTCTTCGTTCTTTTTCTTTTGACGGCTATTAGGGTTTAGATTTTGTCATTCTGAAATCTGATAACAAAAACTCGTTTTTTCGTTTATTTATAATTATTAACTTTTAATAATTACGACTTAAACCCAAACTATTGAAAATATTACATAAATGGCATAATACTTTCAATCTCCCACTTGCCTTTACGTAATATCTCATATAGTCGAAGTACATGTATCTCCATACACATACTTGCCCATACATCTTATGTACTAACCCAAAAGAAAACAAATACAATTATATTCTTAGGTGCTAGCGGATGAATATAACTGTATTCCACATTGATTGTCTAACAATCACAAGCAGATGCCGAGACACTCGTATGCGTGTGACCTCGTAGGTTCATCAGTGAACTGGTAGTCAATTAGTCTTACTAATTAACTAATCGAGGTTGGCGTCTAGCAACACTCCTCAACGACCAGATAGTGTGAAGTAACATCTTTACTCTGTAGAACCATGGTAGAAGGATAATATTATTATTTCCCTCCGTCTTTACAGCTCCGGATAATCCTAGGACATGGTCTGACTGTCAAGTCCTAATAGATTATCAACTATGTTTCATGCCTAACATAACTGACTGGTGAATGATCGCAAGAAACTGTTTTCTTCTCTCATTCAAATGCCCTGGCCAAGGTCTTTCAGTCATTATGTTGCTGACAACATAGAGTTCCAACTCTTTACCTAGAGTTGACGGATTCTATCTTGATCAATCACTAACTGCACAAGCATCTAATCATTCTCAATATCCTTTCAACTTACATCCCAAGGCATACGGTGTCCAGAATCAAAGAATGGTAGATAACTTGAAAGTTACCATGTTGATCTCGGGTCTAAGGAAATCATAATATTCTAATCCTTCCAGAGAAGTTCCTATTGACAGTTCAATGGTAATGCAACCATTAGGAATTCTCCCTTTGGGTCTGTTCAATGATCACATCTCTATGTGCATCATCCATACATGTGATTTAGTAAAAGAGATCTACTAATTTGTATCAAATAGAAACCATCACATCCATGTTGATCTATCCGGATTACTAATGTCCAATTAGTTATCCTATGATCAAGAACGGTTTAGATTAAGTTTTACCAAAACTTGACTCTCTTTATCATGATCTCTATCATGATGACAAGTTTCTAAACTTAATCATGGACTCTATCATACTAGCTATGAAAATATATACACATATATATTATGCAAATATCATTAAAATGATAAAAGAATGCCATTTTTATTTATTCATAAGTGTTCAAAATATATGACATAAAATTAGCTCTTAAATAGTTACAATTGTTGTACTATTCCTAGAACTTATCATGGATCTGCTGTATTTTCTTTTCCTTCTACCTTTTGGATTTGAACGTCCCCACGCTCAACGATATCCTTATTAGATGGTACTTTCGCAGAACATGCTTTGATCTTTTATGAGATCTTGGTTCCTTCAACCTGGGCTATTGCCCCGATATTATCACATAATAAAGGAACTTGTTCCTTTATCGAAGGTACCACACCAAGTTCAGTTATGAACTTTCTCATCCAGACTGCTTCCTTAGCAGCTTCAGAAGCCACTATGTATTGTGCTTCAGTAACCGAATCCGCTACAGTAGCTTGTTTGGAACTTTTCCAACACACTGCACCCCCATTGAGGCAAAAGACATACCCTGACGTCGATATGCTATCATCCTTATCGGACATAAAGCTGGCATCCGTGAACCGTTCTAACTCTAAGTTAGAATCTCCATAAACGAGGAATTGGTCTCTAGTCTTTCTCAAGTACTTGAGAATGGTTTTCACCAATTTCCAATGTTCCTCACCGGGATCTGCCTAATACCGACTCGATACACTTAGCGCGAAGGCTACATCAGGCCTCGTACATGTCATGGAATACATGATGGTTCCCACTGTGCTAGCGTATGGGATCCTACTCATGCGTTCTCTCTCTTCTTGAGTCTGAGGACAATTCTCTTTGGATAGAGTAATTCCAGTGCCTATCGGTAGATAGCCTCTCTTGGAATTTTCCATGTTATACCTCTTCATGATGGTGTCAATGTACTGGGACTGTGATAGTCAAAGCAACCTCCTTGACCTATTTCTATAGATCTTTATTCCCAGAACATAGGTTGCTTCTCCCACATCTTTCATTGAGAACTGTTCAGATAACCGAACCTTAGTCTCCCGCAAGGTTGTTTTTTCATTTCCTATAAGTAGTATGTCATCTACATATAACACAAGGAAAATGACGATGCTCCCTCTGAACTTCTTGTACACGCAGGGTTCCTCATCGCATCTAACAATGTTGAACTTTTCAATAGCTTTGTTAAAGCGAATGTTCCAACTGCGAGAAGCTTGCTTTAATCCATAAATGGATCTCTGTAGCTTGCATACCATGTTACTATCAGTTGACAATGTGAAACCCTCAGGTTGAGTCATGTAGACTTCTTCCTGGAGCTCTCCGTTAAGGAAAACTGTTTTCACATCCATTTGCCATACTTCGTAATCATAGTGTGCAGCTATAGCAAGTAGAATCCGAATAGATTTAAGCATTGTCACAGGGGAGAACGTTTCTTCATAGTCAATACCTTCTCGTTGACTATAGCCCTTGGCAACTAGACGGGCTTTTTATAGGTCTCTACCTTGCCATCCGCTCCAATTTTTTTCTTGTAAACCCATTTACAGACGATTGGCCTAGAATCCTTTGAAGATTCAACCAAAGTCCAAACTTTGTTTGATCCTCATAGATTCCATTTCGGATTCCATGGCATTCCACCATTTCTCAGAGTCTGAACTCTGCATAGCTTCCTCAAAAGTCTTGGGATCATCATCTGTAGGATCAGCCCCATACTCTTGGACCATCAGATTTAATTTTTCAGGCGCACGCCGAGTATGTTCAGACCTTCTCAGAGGAACTTGTACTAGAAGTTCTTTCTGTGTTGGGCTTTGTTGTTGATCCTTTTCTTGAATGAATTCCGGAACAGATTCCAATATTGATTCTTGAATAGGCATTCCATCTTCAACCGTTGAAGATGGAGGCCTTGTCAACTCCAAAAGGTCCAACATAGGCCCCTCATTTTGCATCACATGCTCATGAACTGGTGTTAGTTCATCTGGTTCTTGAATCTCATCAAGAATTATTTCTTCACCATGATTTCCTTCGGCAAGGAATTCCCTTTCTAAAAAGGTTGCACTTCTGGCCACAAACACTTTGTGTTCAGAAGGGTGATAGAAATAATATCCCATAGTTTCTTTGGGATACCCAATGAAACGACACTTATCAGACTTAGCTTCAAGCTTATCTGATTGTAGTCTCTTTACATAAGTCGGGCATCCCTAAACCTTTATGTGTTTAAGGTTTGGCTAACGTCCTTTCCATATCTCATATGGTGTCTTCGAGACTGCTTTGGTGGAAACTTTGTTTAGCAGATAGGCAGCTGTTTCTAAAGCATAGCCCCATAAGTTCATTGGAAGATCAGTGAACCCCATCATGGATATCACCATATCTAATAAGGTTTGATTTCTCCGTTCGGATACACCATTATGTTGTGGTGTTCCGGGAGAACTCCACTGAGACAATTCGATTTCTCCGTTCGGATACACTGTTATGCTGCGGTGTTCCAGGAGAAGTCCACTGAGACAAAATCCCATTTTGCCTTAGATAATCAAGAAAATCATGACTCAGATATTCTCTACTTCGGTCAGACCTCATTATCTTGATGGTCTTTCCAGTTTGTTTCTCAACATCACTGCGAAATCTCTTGAACATTTCAAAAGATTCAGACTTTTGTTTCATAAGATACACATATCCATATCTAGACATATCGTCAGTGAGAGTTATGAAATAAGAATATCCTCCTCTGGCTTGAACTTTCATAGGTCCACATACATCTGTATGTATGAGTCCTAGAAGTTCAGTAGCTCTATCTCCGATTCCAGTACACGAAGATTTGGTCATTTTTCCAGTGAGACAAGACTCACAAGTTGCATATGATTCATAATCATATTGACCAAGAAGACCTTCTTGATGCAACTTGTTTATTCTTTTCTCGCCTATATGACCAAGTCTACAATGCCAAAGGAAAGTTTGATTTAGTGAATTATCTTTCTTTCTCTTCAAACCAGAAACATGAATGTTAATCATATTAACTTTTGCATTGGGTAAAACATAGATGCCTTGATGTAAATAACCATTTGCACATAATTCATCTATATGAAAAATAGAGAAAATTTTATTATCGAAGAATTTTTTATAACCACATCTATCTAACATAGAAATGGAAATTATATTCGAAACAAATCTCGTAATATTGTAACAATTCTCTAAAACCAAGGTCTTGCCCGAAGGCATACAAAGAGAAATCGATCCTACAGCTAATGCCGCAACGCTTGCACCATTTGCAACTTGTAGGTTGACTGCACCTTTCTTCAACCTTCTACTAAATCTCAACCCCTCCAACACATTGCAGATGTTAAAAACTATTGCCGGTATCCAATACCCAAGTAGAAGAATCAATAGTAGTTAAAGAAATCATGAAAAAAAATTTATGTAGGTCTTACCCTCTTTCTTTTTGAGAGATGGAAGGTATTCCTTACAATTTCTCTTCCAATGCCCTTTCTTCTTAGAGAAGAAGCACTCAGCATTAGTTTGGTCAGAATTGCCCCTTTTGCCCTTAGGTTTGGTCACACCACCCTTGGGTCCATGGGGTTTCTTCTTGGGCCTTTTGTTGCTCTTGCCCTTCTTGGAAGAAGAGTCGACCATCATTACGGCGCTAGATCCCTTAGACGTCTCGGACATTGACTGACTTTCATAGTCAATTAGTTGGTTCAGCATATCAGGGAGATCCATGTCCATCTTGTTCATGTTAAAGTTAACAATGAACGGTGAGAACGTCTCAAGCAATGACTGCAAGATCAGATCTTGAGACAACTCTTTGCCAGTGTGCACCCTAACTTCACAAGCTGTTCGATAAGACCGATCATCTTTCGAACATGGGGTCCAACCGGAGAGTTCACAGTCAATCTAGATTTAAATAGAGCCTTTGACAATTGATACCTTGTCGTTCTACTCTGTGCACTGTACATCTTCTCAAGATGCGCAATGATAGCAACATGATCCATATCCTCATGCTGGCGTTGGAGTTCTTAACTTATTGAGGTCAGGATGATACACTTTGCAGTGTCAAGGTCATCCTTTTGCTTTATCCAAGCAAGCAAGCCCTCCTCATCGTCATCAGCAAGAGATTCCTTGATAGGATTCTCGATCGCATCGAGTAGCTTCTCCTACTTGAGGACGATCTTGAGGTTACGGTACCAATCATCAAAATTTTCCCCAACAAACTTGTGGGCATCGATTCTTCGGGAAATCTAGAAGGAATAATTGTAGCATTTATTAGAACACTTATTTAATCAAATAGATATGGACTTTCATCTAAATGATTATTTTACTGATCAATACTACAGTAGTATTCAGAAATCGTATTTCTTTCAGTAATATTTCCTGCACTAATCATGCATAAGCCCCCAGGTTATCAGGTCGTTTCTTAAGCATATTAAACGGGTTGATTTTAATATGGCTCTATATCACATAGTCACCTGGTAGTCAGGTCGTTCCTATTGATATAGTTGAGTTCATCCTTCAGCTCATGGTCGGATATCAATTAAGTTTATGTCCCGCGGGTAGTCCAGGCGTTTACAAAAACTAATTGATCCCTCCCACTAGACACTGATGTCATAGATGTATGAATCGAATTCTTGAACTACATGCCTCCTGGTAGTCAGGCCGTACCATGTAAACGAGAACCTATTCAAAACATCTACGATGAAGGAAAAACCTAACGATAAACAATTTATCGTTTAAGAACTCAATTATTAATTAAAATTCTTAATTTCAATATGATTCTATATCACATAGACACCTTGTAGTCATGTCGTTCATAATATAGTCGAGTTCATCCTTCAGCTCATTGTCGGATATCAAATAAGATTATGTCCCCCGGGTAGTCCAGGCGTTTACAAAAACTAATTGGTTCCACCCACTACACATCTGATGTTATATACGTATGAATCGAATTCTTGAACTACATGCCTCCTGGCAGTCAGGCCGTACCATGTAAACGAGAATCTATTCAAAACGTCTACGATGAAAGAAAAACCTAACGATAAAGAATTTATCTTTTAAGAAATCAATTAGTAATATTTAAAATTAAAATTCTTTTAATTTTAATCTTAAATTTCTTTTTTTGTTTTATTTTTTTTTATTTTTCGCCTCCGTGTTACGCGCGCCCGCTCGGGTTCACGCACGCGCCCGCGCGGGTTCACGCATCGCACCTGAACGGGCAGGATTTGCTAGGTTTAGGGTTAGGAAATAACCCTTTTCCACCGCCCCCTTTTGCGGCCGCCCCCTTTGCCGCCGGATGTAGGGCTCGGTCGGGCTGAGAGCCGCCGGTCAGGGCGCTTCCGAATCGCCGGTCGACCGGCCGTGAGTCATCGGCGTCGGGCGACCATGCGTGCGCCACTCCAGCCCGCCGCGACCCCTGTGATTCGCTGCTCCGCTTGCTCGCCGTCAGTCACCGACCGTCGCAGCCTCGGCCCTTACAGCACCGTGCGACGTCGCCTTCTTCTTTCCCTTTGCGAGTTCTCCGGTGCCCACGCGACACGACTCCCACGATAGGCAATTGAAACCGCCGCCCAATCGCCTTGCCTGTGCCCCCTCGGTCTTGGACATGCCGGCCGGGCTGTGCCGCGCCGCCCCTGCGCCTTGCCGCCCCGTCGAACGCGCGACCGGCTAGGGTTACGGCCATGCGCAGTTTTGTCTTTTACGGTTTTTTTCGATCCGAGTTTTCACAAACAATTTAAAAAACTAATCCTAAACATGCATCTAGACCCTTTGATACCACTGTAGGGTTGATTTAGGTGCAGAAACGTGTTTTATCAACCCGATTATAGATCTAGTCATGTTTAACGATTAGTTTTTCAGGATTTCAACGACGAACAAATATAGAAACGATTTCATAGTACCTGGAGCGTTGAACGTGTGATTGTTGGATGCAAGACTTGATAATGCAAGCCCTCTACGCGTATCCACACCGAGATCACATCTGCTTTGATGCGGAATTCGGGAAGAACGAAAAAAAACTGTTTTTCGTTCTTCATTCTTTTTCTTTTGACGGCTATTAGGGTATAGATTTTTCATTTTTAAATCTGATAAGGAAAACTCGTTTTTCGTTTATTTATAATTATTAAATTTTAATAATTACGATTTTAACCCAAACTATTGAAAATATTACATAAATGACATAATACTTTCAAGTTCAATACTTGAATTCACTACCATATAAAGTATATCCGATAAGTGTTCACTATCAAAGGTTCAAGTCCAAAAGACACCTCTTCATATGATACCAAACTTGCTATAAAATTATCTTATTTTCTAATCAAATGTGGGGTATTATTATTGTTTGATTAGAAAATATGGGGTATTGATAGAAGAAGGAAGGTGACGGGACATAGTCCCAGATGAGAAATATGGAAAGTCATTAATATGGTATATTTATGATTTCCTTTCTTACACATATGAATAATGACATGGGCTTGAGATGGTTTTGGAATTGAGTATGTGCATGGGCTTGTAGACATGTAATACATAATAAATGTCAAATATAGAGCCTTGGACTCTTAGAATCTTTGATTAATCCGAAATTAATTTTTAATTTTGAGTTCAATTCTTTATTTTTTCGGATTTATGAAAAGATACAGCATTTAAGCCTGGCCAAATCGGTTTTTGGTTCAGGTTTCGGTTCAGTTACGATGACTACGGTTTATTCAGATTTCTATAAATAATAACCATATTATAACCAAATTTAGATCGGTTCAGTTCTGTTCAGTTATATGTAAAAAATTGATAACTAAAATAACCCGAACTCTGATTAATTCGGTTTGGTTCGATTATTTTTTGGATATTAATTCGATTATTATTTAGATATTAGTTCGATTTATTCAAAATTTAAGATGAAGCCACTCTTGTGTAAATAAAATAGATATAACCAAATAAAGAACATAATTAGATATCAAAACGACAATATCTTGAAAAACATTAACTTATTTAAGTCTAAAAATGTATCATTCACTAAAATTGAACTCTAAAACTTCTCCACAATTAAATGGAAAAACATCAACGAAGATGGCACAAACCTGAAAAAATTAAAAATGATACAAATTAGTAAATAATAACACCAACCTAAAAAGAATATCATATAGAAATAGTTACCAAGTTTATTGTCTTTGCTTGCTTCATACAACACCTGGTTCACTTTTCTCTATCAATGATCTTCCACGAAATTCTACAAATGAATCAATGATATTAAATTTAATGAACAATTTTATATCAATATAAAAGTATAGGAGAATACCTTCGGCCAATGCAAACATAAAATCGTTTTCTGCTATAACTTCTTCAAGATCTTGTTTAGGTTCATAAAAAAGTGGGAATTGTAGTCAATTTTGTGTAAGAATCAATTCTTCAACCACATCAGGAGTTAAACAACTTCGATACTGATCTAAAATACGACCTCCTGTACTAAACGCAGATTCAGATGCAACTATAGAAACCGTAAATGCCAATATATCTCTCGCTATTTGTGCTAAGATTGGGAATTTACCACTGTTAAGCTTCCACCATACTAATATATCGCACTCCAAACTCAATTTGTTAGATCTTACTACGTCGACATTTTCCATCAAGTAAAGGTCTAACTCACTTGGTGATCCCTCATCTCCTTTTTCTGCCATCATCTGACTAAATGCAAGAAAAGGATCGCCATCTTATTCAAGATTAGTGTCAAAAACATCTGATCGCATTTCGCATAATCCTGTGGTACTAACCGATCCATAACTACTACAATTCTCCACTTGACTTGGTACTTTGTTCCATGTACTATATGTTTCAAACAACCCTACGCAACACATCAATGATGTTATTCTTCATTTCATCACATTTAACAGTATATTTACCAAATATTTTCTCAAGGCAATGTGTTACAAAACTCATTTTGCTTCTTGGATCAAAGACAAATGCAACAACCAGCAATTTGTTATTCTTTTCTGTCCCCTCCCAATACTTGTCATACTTAAATTTCATGTTCGCTGTCATCTTACTTAATACATGATCGGGATTACTAACCAATGATTCCAAATTGTTTCAACTCTTAGAATCTCATTGTAACATGTGCTAGAAGTTACCCTTTTAGTAGCTGAAAATGCAAGACTTGACTCATAAAAGATTCTTAAGAAACGTAGCAGTCGATGAATATTTTCCCAATCATTTGTTGAAGGTGGACCAATCCTTTTCTTGCCAGTTCTTGATTCATCATCTTCACAGAAATAGTCTTCGTAAAGTGTGTCTTCTTCCGTCATTCACTCGAATGTTTCCTTGTACTTTAAGGCTGAAGATAACATTAGAAAAGTCGAATTCCATCTAGTAGGGCAATCAAAAACTAAACTTCCTTTATTGAATTTTTCACTTTGCACTCGACTTTTAAATGTCTGTAACCTTGAATCTGATGATCTTACATACTTAACCACGTTATGAACGCTTACCACACTATCGCCCATGTCTGACAATCCTTCTTTTTACAATTAAATTTAGAATGTGTGCTCCACAACACATATGCATAAACTCACCATTTAATACAAGAGTATCTTCTTTCCAACTTTTCAACATGTTCTTTAAGATTTTGATAGCACTATCATTTAAACTAGTGCTATCAACAGTTATGGTGAATACTTTATCAATACCTCAATCAATCAAACATTTCTCGAATTTTCTAGCAATTGACTCTCCTTTATGATTAGATACAGGATTGAAACCAATGATTTTCCTATTCAATAGCCAATGCTTATCAATAAAGTAAACAGTAACAACCATGTAACTCATCGTTGTAATGGAAGTCCAAATATCCGTTGTGAAAGAAACCCTTTGTTTGTTCTCATTCAACAAACTCTTCAAAATAGCTTTCTCATTCAAGAATAACTAAAATATTTCTTTAGCTATTATTTTTCGGATTGAATCACGAATGAAGGCATACGCTATTGCAGAAATATTTAAACCCCAAACCGTCAACAAAATTAAATGGTAACTCATCCATTATAATCATCTTAACAAGTGCCTTTCTATATGCCTCTTGACTGAATCCAACTGAAATAAGTTTAATATCACTATTTCCATCTTATATTAGAATTTTTTAAGAGCCACTTTCAACAAGACTTTTGTAGACTTTGTAACTCTTAAAAACATGACTTTTTAAACTACCAGTGTCGGATGTTGAAGATGCAACTAATACAACGCCACAATAGTTGCATGAGCATTTGTTTGGGTTGTTCTCAAGTGTATTAAAATGATCACATACCTTTGATCTCTTAGGAATTGACCTTTTCGATGGTTGTTTCCTTTTCTCGCCAACTGTTTCTTCTACCAATTCTTTATCATATTTATTTGGACCATCCTAAGGAATATATGGAACAAGCTACAAGAAAAAAAAGATAAAATTGGTTGATATAGACAAATACATATATACTGCTAATACCAGTTAGTAACCACGCACAAATACACCAACGAACAAACATACACAAATACACCAGCTAATAATATACACAAAAACTCATGAAAACAAATGCAAATAAACCACTCAAGAAGCATAATGTCCAACCCTAGCTATGACAATTTTGTCCCTAAAACCGCTGATAAGCCTCTTCTGCGGCGAACATCATTGGTCGTTAAACCGTAAGACAAAATTTACAGAAATCAATGGGTAAAATTGATAAATTTGCACGGATCTCTGTTAGCAAAAATTTCCAGAAAACATCGATCCATAACGTCTTTTCCTTTAGTCTCACCTGACCGTTAAGTGTACACGTTGCCATGAAACCATAACACAAATGCATGGGCAAGGAAAATTATGGAAACAAATAAGTAAACCTTCTTTTTGGAGAAAACAAATACACAAACCTAGTGTTCGGGACTTTTTGACGAGAGAACGAGGAGTGATGAAGACACATTCATCTGGGTGAAATCGCTGCTGAAATCGCCGGGGAAATCGATGGGTGCGTGACATCGCCGAGTGAGACTAAAGGGAAAGAAGAAGAACAACATGAAGAGAGAAGAAGAAGGGCGTGAAAAGAGAAAAAGAAGAGCGTGAAGAGAGAAGAACAACGTGGGAGAGAAGAAGAGTAGCGTGACGAGAGAAAATTTTGGGCGTAGGTTTTTTTAATATATTTTAATATCCGATCGGATAACCGATATTTTCGGTTATTTCCCGAACCAAACCGAACCCGACGGGTTTTATATATTCATATCCAATCGGATAATTTAAATATCCAAACCGAACCGAAATACAAAAATTTCAGTTCGGTTTTTAAAACCCCATATTGTCCAGCCCTAACAACATTTCCAACAGTCATGACTTTTTGAATAGTCATGATAGTTTGAGTTTAAACCGGATTTTGGCTCTAGAAGGCTCCTAAGTCTTCTATAAATAGATAGACACTCGTCATTGAATAAAAGAACAACAAAAATTTCCTCTCTTGAAACTCTCTTCTGATTTATCATACAAAACATTCATAATAGATTCGGCAGAAGGTACTTCTGTGATCATTGAATCCTCTAGGCGGAAAAAAAATTTGTCTTAAAACACTGTTGGCAGGCCTCGATCGAAAAGTCGGTATTTATATATATTCGTTTTTGTTTATAGTTAATTATTTATTATACTCCATTGTTATAAAAAAAACGGATTATTCCAACACACAACACTAAAGAGATGCAATCTAGTGACACTATTTGACAATAGATGAAAAATTCTAATCTCGATCGGACATATGGTGGTTCATATGAAATTGATTAGTTTTAATATTTAAACAAACAATTTGTAATCATATTTTATTTATTAGTGCAATCTATATATTCATTTATAAATTCATAATACTTTATATTTGTTTAAAAAACAAATATCAGAAATTTAAAAAAAAATACATGTTGAAAATTTTTAAATTCTCTCGTTGATTACAACCATATTTTCAACGTGGCGACTAAAATTACAACGGCTATTTAATGGACTAATTGTTTGTAATTTGTAATGAATGTAATAACCGATTATCCGTTGGTATTGTCTAATCGTTATATCAACTATAGTTGTTTCAAATCAATAGAAATATGTAGATACTTTGCAACAAAATTGATTAATGGTTATTGTTGGTAAGTGCAACGAAATTTAAATTGATTTTGATGGTTTTCTACAACACCCGTTGAATATATATCAACAATAATTCAACGGTTTACCATTAATTGTTGATTCTCCTTTTGAAAATTTTATTGGGTTTGCATCGATCAGTATTCAATGACCATATATCAATGATTCCTCATCGTATGCATTGTTGTGGTCATAGTCTCACTGTGGTATACTGTGTCTCATTGTTCGTAATTGTTTTTAGTTTCATATTTTAATTTTATTTGGTTGTAATTTTATCTTAATATCTTGGATTTAATTTATAAAATATCATAGTAATTTAATCATTAAAATTTGTAAACTATATTTTTTATGTATTATTTATTAATATTAATAAAATTTTGAAGAATTGAAACAAAATTTCTAAATGGAGTAGAACGAAATTTTCCGAAGAGATATATATATTTTTGATACGATTTTATAAAAATAACTTTTGCACTATCAATTTGATTATTTCTAATAGTTTATTAATAATAATAGGTATAAAGAATTTTCTAAAAAAAATTGTCGCTATTTTAACTAGTAACCACAAAATTTATTTCCCATCAAAATGATCCAAACATAATTTTAGATAAATATAATTTATGAATGGCAAACTTATCTTTCGACTCTTATTTGATCATACAGATTTACATAAAACAATCATTGAGTTTCATAAAAACACTAAAATATCAAAAACTTTATTTGGGTCTTCCGTTTCAAACATTAAGGAAACTGTTGAACATTCCTTCGTTGACAATAAAAAAAGAAGACAAAAACACAATTAGGGAGTATATTGAGGAAATAATATAAATTTACTTAAAATTAGGAATGTTGTTAGTTTGTTTATCATTATATATATGTACTTAAGATTTAATAGAAGAGATAGATTAGATTTTTCAAAACATATCATGGTATCAGAGCTAGTTCTTTTCTAAAAAAACTAATAGATTCTGAAAATTTTCAGAATCTTATTCTGGTCATCTTCTCCGGTGACCACCGATTTACCCAGAGCGGAGAACGATCGATTACCAGGTCTTCTCCTTACCTGCTCTTTTCTTCCATGGACGTTGGATACAGAAGCGTAGAACATTCTCGCCAACGAGTACCCAGAGCGCAGATTCTCGCCACCGACTATTGATTGTCGCCATCGCATATCCAATCCTTCGCTTGTTTGCTCATTCTTCTCCGGCGACGATCTTGTTCATCTTCTATAGATCCAACGCCGATATCCGGGTTCTTCTCCGAATTCATCCGCCAGATTTCGTCCGCGCAGAATCTTCAAGAAGACGGTCGAGAATTTCAAGTTACAGAACAGGGTGATTCACTGTGTTGCCTATCGGCGTGTTCTTCTTGGCCGAATTCTACTTTGCCGGTCTGTTTTTTATCTTCTCTGTCGGTGAATTTTGACAGTAGTTCTTTCAGACTCCGGCGAATCTCCTGCGTGCGAATCCGGCGAATTCTTGTTCTTCCGGCGTTTTTCCGACGTTCTTTCGGTGTTTACGGTGGCTGCATCAGAACATGATCAACCGCAAAGAATCTTGTCTTTGTTGATTGATTTCTGAACAAGAGAACACGATCGCTCGTTTTTCACGGTTGCACGTAGAAGATGACGACTCCCGTTACTGATCCTCTTCATGCTGGGATAGTTGCTCAGCCTGCTTTTGCTGCCGCAAGCAAAACCACGGTTGCGACTACTCGTGCGGATATCACTTCCGCTTCACCGTTCTTTTTTCACCCTGCAGATCATCTTGGTATGGTTCTATCCACAATTGAGTTGACGAAGGATAATTACGATAAATGGGCTGAGGCAATGCGGAATGCTTTAATCTCGAAGAAGAAACTGTTTTTTTCTCGATGGTGTTGTGACTCCACCGACTATTGATTCGCCAGAATATGATGATTGGCGTGTGGTCAATTCGATGCTTATGGCATGGATCATGAATACCATCTCGCCGTCTCTTCGATCCTCCTTCGCGTACGCCTCTTCTGCGAAGGAATTGTGGGATAACATACGTCGACGTATGTCACTCGGGAATCCTTCTCGAGTCTATCAGTTGCGTTGCTCCATTGCGACTTGTCGTCAGGATGGGCTCTCGATTTACGACTACTTTGGGAAAATTCAACTCCTTTGGAGTGAACTTAGTAACTACAAACCACTTAAGACCTGTTCCGGTGGTGTTTTAACCGTGGAACTAGCACAAGAACATGAAGAGGAGAGGTTATATCAGTTCCTTATGGGTCTCGATACTTTAAAGTTTGGTCATATTCGAACCAGTATTTTATCGATGAAACCATTGTCGGATTTGGACTCGGCGTATGCTATCGTGTTTGTAGCGGAACGTCAACTTATTGTTCTTGAAAAACACGAGGAGGAACCACCTTCTATGAGCTTTGTTGTCCAAACTACTCAAAGTCCTCGGAATTCTCAACCGCGAATCCGAGATCCATCCTTACTTTGTTCTCATTGTGGAAAAAAGGGACATGTCACGGAGATCTGTTTCGTTCTTCACGATTACCCAAACTTGTGGCTTGAGAATAGAAGACATGCTCGTGCTCGAGGTCGTGGACTCTCCACATTTACGGGGACTTGTTGTCAGCCGATGTTGCACAGGTTTCCTCTCATTCCACGGGATCACTATCTTCAGTTAGCTCCTCCGACATCAGTGCTATTCCGGGATTAAATACGGATCAATATCATACTATCATGACATTCCTCAATGCACAAAAGCTTCCATCTGACCGAACCACGGGTAACACAAGTAGTACTGATTTTATCATCGACTCGGGTGCTTCGCATCATATGACTGGCGATTTTTCCTTATTGATTAATGTTAAATCTATTGTTACGCATCCTGTCGATCTTCCAAATGGTTCCAATATTGCTGCACAACATACAGGAGATATCCATGTCTCGGAATCATTCATACTTCGCGAAGTGTTATTTATCTCATCTCTAACATGCACTCTCATTTCTGTGTCAAAGTTGTCACAACAATTGTCTTGTTATGTAACGTTTATTAATAAGCTATGTGTGATACAGGACCGCTCCACGAAGATCCTGATTGGAGCCGGTAAAGAGAGCGGTGGGGTTTACAAGTTTCGTGGGGTTCCATCATTGACGACGTTTGCGGGTTCAGTTTTGGATTCCATTGATCTTTGGCATCAGAGACTAGGACATCCTTCAGACTATATTCTTTCTTGTTTATCGGGTGTACTGGATATTACTTCATCTCAGTTGAATAAGGGACATCCTTGTGATACATGTTTTCTTTCTAAACAAACACGAACTATTTTCCTGAGTAATAATAGAGCTTTTGCACCGTTCGAATTGGTTCATCGCAATGTGTGGGATCCATACACGGTTCCAACACGTACTGGCGAACGTTTCTTTCTGACGATTGTTGATGATCATACACGTGCCACTTGGATATATCTTTTGCATTCCAAATCAGAGGTTGCTTCTATATTTCCAACATTTTGCTCCATGGTCAACAGACAATTCTCTAAGTTGGTAAAGGTTGTGCGTACTGATAACGGAACAGAATTCTCACCATTGCGGAGCTATTTTTCTCACCAAATTATATTGCATCAGACATCATGCGTAGACACGCCGCAACAAAATGATCGGGTTGAAAGGAAACACCGACACCTCTTAAATGTGGCACGCGCACTTTGTTTTCAGGCGCATCTTACAATCGAGTATTGGGGAGATTGTGTTCTTGCGGCAGCTTTTACCATCAATCGCACACCATCATAGGTTACCCAAGGCAAATCTCCTTATGAACTGTTATTTCATAAGTCTCCGACGTATGCTCAACTCAAGGCTTTCGGGTGCCTTTGCTATGTCTACTCAAAGACTCGAGATAAGTTCTCCGCTCGCAGTCGAAAATGTATTTTTCCGGGTTATCCCGATGGGAAGAAGGCATGGCGGGTTCTTGATCTAGAATCCTACGAATGTTTTGAATCATAAGATGTGGTTTTCTTCGAAGACTCATTCCCGTTTAAGGACTCGAGAGTACTTCTTGTTTCAGATCAAACACATGGTCATTTATCATTCTCGGGTGATGATTTTTTGGGCTATTTCCGTGAGCCTAATATATCAGACAGGGGGAGTTTGGAGACACATGAGCTCTCTAATACAGTCTCGAATCGCGAGAAATCTACGGAAAATGCAGACTCACATGTGGGAGTTCAACCACTCTCGTCAGTCGAGATAGAAGAAGACCTTGGTCGAGGAAAAAGGACAAAACATCCTTCTATGAGATTGGAACCCTACATCACTTACCATTTGAGTACTTCTATCCTTGATTCAGATCCACTCTCTTCACCTCAAGGATCTTTAGGTACGACGCCTTATCCATTATCTAGTTACATATCTTATGAAAAATTCACTTCGAAGCATCGTGCTTTTCTAGCCGCTATTGCAGATACGTACGAGCCTAATACTTATCATGAAGCAAAGCAGAGCTCTCACTGCAAGAGGCCGTGGCAGCTGAACTCCGTGCCCTCCAAACGAATAATACATGAACTTTAGAGGACCTTCCTCCAAACAAGAAGGCTATCGAGTGCAAGTGGGTGTTTAAAATTAAGTATAATTCCGATGGTTCTATTGAACGATACAAAGCAAGACTTGTTGTTATTGGCAATCACCAGAAGGAAGGGATCGATTATAATGAAACTTTTGCTCATGTGGCAAAGATGACGACTGTGCGCACGTTTCTTGCTGTGGCTGCGATCCACGATTGGGAAGTTCACCAAATGGATGTTCACAATGCTTTTCTCCATGGGGACTTAGAAGAGGAGGTGTATATGCGTGCACCACCAGGGCTTATTATTGCCGATAGATCAAAGGTTTGTCGGTTGCGGAAATCATTGTATGGTCTTCGCCAGGCTCCGCGATGTTGGTTTGAAAAGCTAACTCAAGCTCTGTTGCGGTTTGGGTTTGAGCGATCATATTCGGATTACTCTTTGTTTCATTTCTCCGAGGTGATGTGTGTCTTCATGTTCTAATCTACGTTGATGATCTACTAGTCAAAGGTAACAATCCAAATGCTATTCAATAGTTTAAGACATATCTCGGGAAGTGTTTTCATATAAAAGACCTAGGTTCTCTGAAATATTTTCTGGGTATTGAGGTTGGAAGAAGTTCCGACGGTATCTTCCTCTCACAACGGAAATATGCATTGGACATCATCAACGAATGCAGACTTTTAGGTTCGAAACCAGTGTCTCTCCCAGTCGATCAAAATCATAAGCTTGCATCTTCGACTTCACCTCCATTTGATAATCCCGCGCAATATCGTCGTCTAGTGGGACGTCTTGTTTATCTCACCATTACTCGTCTCAATCTCTCTTATATTGTTCATATTTTGGCACAGTTTATGCAGTCTCCGACACAAGAACAGTGGGAAGCTGCTTTACGTGTGGTGAAGTATCTCAAAGGGAGTCCAGGTCAAGGAGTTTTCCTGCGATCCAATAGCTCCATACGATTATTGGCCTATTGTGATTCTGATTGGGTTGCATGTCCTTTATAACGCCGTTCGCTTACAAGTTATGTCGTTCTTCTTGTGTCATCTCTGATTTCTTGGAAGATGAAGAAACAGAATATTGTCTCACGTTCATCCGCGGAGGCGGAATATCGTGCAATGGCTTATACTTGCTGTGAGCTTAAGTGGCTAAGGGAAATACTACATACATTGGGCGTCTCTCTTTCACAGCCAGCCCATCTTTACTGCGATAATCAAGCCACATTACATATCGCGTCCAATCTGGTGTTTCACGAACGTACAAAACACATCGAAGTTGACTGCCACTTTGTTCGCGACGAATGGAAGGAAGGACGGGTTTCTCTTTCGTACTTACGCACTACGGATCAACTAGCAGATGTTTTTACAAAGGCTGTTGGACGCGCAGTTTTCGATCGTCTTCTTGGCAAGTTGGATGTCTACGACGTACACACTCCAACTTGAGGGGAAGCATTGAAGAAATAATATAAATTTACTTAAAATTAGGAATGTTGTTAGTTTGTTTATCATTATATATATGTACTTAATATTTAATGGAAGAGATAGATTGGATTTTTCAAAACATATCAATCTTTCTCAACCAATTGATAAGTTAAATTTTATAAATAAAACTACTATCAAGATTTTTATTTTCTTTTAGTGTACCATATTGAAGGTTACGTCTCAATCGGTCAACGGAGAAAAGTCCATGATTTATCGAAAACCACGTGCTATATGTGATGGATATTGCTTCACATTCTCTGTATATGTATCGGACAAATACCAAGACCTACATTGTAAACGTTGAAGCTCAATGGCCACCAAGACATCTCGTGTTGCTCTTCTCCTAAGTCTGTTTCTTCTGCTTCTCTCTCTTTCCTCTCATGCTGGAACCGTCGAGTTCAAACACCGCAATCTTGGTCAGTACATTTGACTCATATATGTACACGTAGATATAGATGTACTTAACTTTTAACTGATATATATATATATATATATATATGTAACCATATGTACTATGAATCCAATTTGGAGAGCTCCTTCCGTTCGATTACAAACAAAATGATACTTCATAGAAAGATTGATAGAATGAGAATGACAAAAGAGATCTATGAGTTTGATCTTGATCATTGTGTCACGAAAATCTTGATCCATATATTCAACCTTGATTGAAAGGAGTCACATAAAAATACGATTTGCGAACGACAGGGAAGATCTCACTAAAAAATATGGTTTACAAAAGAATGAACCAATTGTGTCTACTTTTTCGTCTTAGTTTTCTTTTATATAAAGAACCACCTCACACTACCAAAACGTATTTAGAGAAAAATCCAAAAAAAAAAAAAGATTTTTAGATGTCTTTTTTATCTTCTGATATCTGTACGTTTCCACGAGATCCCTCAAATCTTTAGAAAACCATTTAGATAAAGAAGGATCCAACTGATCCTTTGTTATTTGAATTGCCTAGCCTTTTAATTGTTGGCATGACCAAAGTTTGTGTTAAAGCACATACTTTGTGGTTGTCTTTTCTTAAATGTTTTCCTCAATATAATACCCATATGTCACAGCAGGAGATATAGGTACAGGACCCTCCAACTCAGAACACGGTGGAGGGAAAACCCCCTCGTATATGAAGGAGAAGAGACGATCACAGGTAGCATTCCCTCAAAACTTGGAAGCAGCAAGCTACAAAGACGCAGTTCCTTGATTCTCCAGTGAAGTTTCATCGCATATATAATATTGTGATATATCCATCATACAAATAAACAAAGGATGTGTATCATCTACTTGTTTTTGTTCTAGTTCTTGTTCTTGCTGTTCATGTTTATCTCTGTATAGTTGTGCTTCATCGTTGCCTAGTATTTCACCTATTATAAAATTTTAATTATTAAAAGTGGTCATTATATTTTATGAATATTTTTCCCTAACATTATGCAAACATGAGGCAGTCTAAGGAAATTGAGTTCACTTTATAAAAGCAAATTGAGTTCACTTAAAACACAATTAAAATTAAATTGGAATTTGTTCGAGATAATCTTGGACTATATTATTAAAGAAATTTGTCAGGTACCCATGTAATATCTAACAACGATAAATAGTGGTCATAAAGGCCACATCGTATACAAAGTAGACGAGGTAGACGAAGTCGTGGTTTATAGTTTAGTCCAGAAACAATTGTGGAAAGGAACTTAGGAAGGAAATAATGGGGAGTGGATGTTGGTAAACCAACAAGATGATAAATGGATGAAAGTTGAAAAATATCCGTTGTACATATTGGAGCACAACATTAAAAGATTTCTTAAGGTTGGAAAGATGATTCATCATAAGCATTTATCCTCGAGCAACTTCAAACGATTGTTAAGCCCAAAAAAATTAATAACAAAACCATCGAATAGGTCATACCACTCTTATCAACATGACAAGATTTGGCTGACCTTTGAATTCTATGTTCTCTAAAAAAAGTGACCAAAGATGTGTAGTATTAAGAGAAAGTAGAAGCACCAAAGCCAAGGGATTCCAATTTGTGTCCAATGTTGTAGAGTTCAAAGCATTGTTTTGTTTGAAACATTTAATAATATATGTCCACATATCTAATCCGTTCTTGATTTATAAAACGATTTTGTTTGTTCGTGATTAAAACTAAATTAAACAAACATGAATATACCATATTAATGAGGACATCGACAACGAAATTGTACCAAATGAGAGTCACACGAACGAGAAACTAACTTAAGAATCGAGTAGATAGAACTTTATCACGACCTACTACACATGGACGACTTAGGAGCTTGTAGAACAAAGAAATCGAGATAGTAAAGGAAGCATGAGAGACTCTTGATCGAAAGAAAGATGTTGGTCCAACTCTAGGGAGACTCGTGTTGGTTTTATCCATTGAACACGGCCTTGACCGACCCACCTAAACCGAGGTGTTTTGCCAACACGGATAATGAATGACGAAAGATAAAGATCTTTCTTTATCATTTTCAACGACTAGAAATCTTTTAGTCGATCTATATCCCTCAATATCATCTATTTTCCTCATCTGAAGATCTACAATGACTAGAAAATCTTTCCAATGGCTAGTTCCTCGATTTGGACTCCACCCCATTTGTAAGATAAGGTTTGATGTTCAAAATTTTAAAGGATATTAATCATTTAATTGATAATTTGAAATCTGAATAATGATTCAAATGAGCCAAAACGGCTGGATATACAAAGTTAGACCTAATTACAATAATGATAGATCTAATTACAAAATGACTTATATACCCCTATACATGTATATCCTTTACAATATTAAAGCTTACTAACCAAAAGCCTAGAAGGCACAAATCATTTATGTCCATTGAAGTTATTGAGCCAATAAGTACAGAAACAAAAGTTTAGTCAAATTTTGATTTAGAAGAACCCCTTCAAGATGGAGCACCCTCGGTGAGTCCAATCTTGGAACACAAGAGCTCGAACGGTAGTCTCGTGAGAGGCTTCGTGAGAATATCCGCAAGCTGATCCGCAGCTCGTACATGAGTGACCCGAAGAGTGTTCGACTCGACTAGGCCGCGGACGAAGAGATAGTCAAGAGCCAAGTGTTTCATTCGGGAGTGAAAGACTGGCTTAGCAGTGAGGTATGTTGCTCCAATGTTGTCGCAGTGGATGGTGGGCGGTGATGATGACGTGATTCCAAGTTCCGAGAGTAAAGCAACGACCCAGAGAACTTCCGCGGCAGTGGACGCAATAGATCGGTATTCAGCCTCGGTAGACGAACGGGAGAGTCCGGTTTGCTTCTTAGACGACCAGGAAATAGGATGCGCACCAAGGAAGAGCAGATATGCTCCGGTGGACTTGAGATCTAGAGAGTCGCCAGCCCAGTCTGCATCGGTAAAGACATGTAAGGAGAGGGTGTTTTGGGCGGATAAGAAGATAACTCGATCCTTCGTGCCAACAAAAAAAACGTAGGACTCTTTTGACCGCTTGCCAATGAACATCCGTGGGAGCATGCATGAATTGGGACAGCTTGTTGACAACGAAGCTGACGTCCGGTCGTGTGAGAGATAGATATTGTAGTCCCCTAACAATGGACCGGTATTCTGTAGGATTGGAGAGGGAAGTCCCCGTGTGAAGTGTCATACGAGATAATGACGGCATGGGTGTAGGAACCGGCTTTGCTTCATGCATGAGACAACGGTTGAGAAGATCCTGAATGTACTTGCATTGAGTCAAAAGAAGTCCATGAGATGTCTTTGTTGCTTCTACTCCAAGAAAGTATGATAAGTCGCCCAAGTCTTTGATGGAGAAGCGGGCGGCTAGGGCATCAATGAACTGCTGTACCCTCGATGCGGAATTGCCTGTAACAACAATATCATCAACATAAACCAACACATACAATTGTAGCGCGGTTGTGTTGAGAATGAACAAGGAGGTGTCCGCCAAAGAGTTGGTAAAACCGCGAGCGAGGAGAAATGTGCGAAGTTCCGAATACCATGCTCGAGGGGCTTGTTTGAGTCCATAGATTGCTCGCTGAAGTCTATACACATGATTAGGGTGAGTTTGATCAATGAAACCCGGGGGTTGAGACATGTATACCTCCTCTATGAGACGGCCTTGAAGAAAGGCGTTATTAACATCAAGTTGTCGGAGAGACCATCCACGGGAGACCGCAATACTCAAGATAACACGGATGGTTGTAGGTTTTACAACCGGGCTGAATGTCTCATGATAGTCGATGCCCGGTCTTTGGTGAAACCCCTTTGCAACAAGTCGAGCTTTGAATCGTTCCACGGATCCGTCTTGTTTGCGTTTGATTTGAAACACCCATCGACAACAAACGATATTCTTTGCTTGTGCTGCGGGAACAAGCTGCCACGTTTGATTGCGATGTAGAGCTTGTAACTCAGTATCCATTGCATCACGCCATCGAGGATCTTTTAAGGCTTGAGTGATATTAGCCGGTTCACCTTCTACCTGAGCGACAAGAGCAGATCGATTATTTTTTTTAGCAACATGACTCTTTGAGCGAGTAACCATCGAGTGCGAATTTGTTCGAGGATGTTGCGGTGGTACGTCCAAGATAATAAGCTCAGGAGACTGTGACGATGTTGATGGCTCAACATGGAGAGGAGTGGGAGACCGAGAGACAATATCCGAGGGTTGCAGCGGTGAAGGATTCGAGCTTAGGGGCTGAACCGGCAATTGAGCAATGAGTGGCAGCGAGAAGGATGGTGTAGGGTTGACGCTATTTGAAGAGGTGGCAACAGTAGGTGGCTGTTTGGTTTGTGGGAAGAATTTGGTAGGATCGGCAAAGGGATAGATAGACTCAATGAATTGAACATGACGGGAGATAAAGATGCGCGACCTAAGGGGATCAAGACAAACGTATGCACTTTGAGTGGATGAGTACCCGAGGAAGACACATGGATCGGACTTGGGTTCTAATTTGTTGGCTGTATAGGGACGTAACCATGGGTAACATAGACATCCAAAGACACGAAGCTTAGTATAGTTTGGTGGTTGTTGGAAGAGACACTCGTAAGGGGAGGACATACTAAGAGTGGGTGTCGGGAGGCGGTTAATGAGATAAGGCGCCGCACAAAATGAATAAGACCAATAGGATAAGGGCATGGAGGAATGCGTGAGAAGGGAATGACTGGTTTCTACCACGTGCCTATGTCGTCTTTCAGATATACCATTTTGTTCGGGAGTATGTGGTGGAGATGTGAAATGAGAAATACCATGAGAGGATAGAAAAGAACGTAAGGCAATGAATTCACCTATGTTATCGGAATAAAGTGTTGAAATATATTTGTCGAATTTGTTTTCAACGAGTGTTTTGAATTGATTGATTGTGTCACGAACTTGGGATTTGGTTTTGAGTGGATACAACCAAGAATAACGTGTAAAGTGATCTACGAAAATGACATAATATTTGAAACCATCAACGGAATAAATAGGAGATGTCCAAACATCGGAAAAGATTACTTCAAGTGGTCGAGAAGTGATAAGAGTGGAAGTGGAAAAAGGTAATTTGTGGCTTTTATTACGACAACACGCATTGCAAAACACATAAGGGGAATCCCGAGACAATGGTAAATCAAAAGTTTTGATAACTTTATTCAAAATAAAAGACGACGGATGACCTAAACGGGAATGCCACTCGGACGAAGTGGTCTTGACACTATGAAATGCATAAAGAGGAGACGAGGTACTAGATGGGGCGGGCCACTCATAAACTCCATCTTTAGTGCTTCCTTTCAGAAGTTGTGGCCCCGTGCTGAGATCCTTCACCTGAAAGTCATAAGGAGTAAATTCAACGGATACGTCATTAGTCTTGCATAGCTGATTAACCGAAATCAGGTTCTTGCATATCTTAGGCACACATAAAACATTCCCTAATGCTAACGGTCTAGTGTCAAGAGGTATAAAAATATAACTCGTGTGTGTGATGGATAAGCCGTTTCCATCACCGACAACAACATCATCATTGTCGCGGTACGAAGAGTAGATGGCAAGATTGGAGAGGTCCGATGTGACATGATGAGACGTTCCACTATCCAGTAGCCACGAGTTGGCATCATAGGATGAGGCAGCGGCATGATGAGCTTGCGGACGTGGCTGCCAATGCGAGGAGGAATGCTGCCATGGCAGCGTCGGTGGGTTCTCTAGTATACCAAGGGAGGAGACAAGACGGAAGCGTGGACAGCGTTGAACGCTATGGCCTTGAATACCACACTCTTGACACTTGCCTTGATAGCCACAACGTGTTGGTGAACACTGACGAGGACGGCGAGACCAATTGGATGAGCCGGACGAGCGAGAATCCAGGCGAGACCAATTTTGTGAGCGTGCGGCCGTGGGGTTGGCTGTGATGGGAGCAACAGCCAAGAGAGGATGCGGTTCAGTAGTAGCCAATTTGGCCTCATGATTGAGAAGCTTTTCGTGAACTTCTTCAACGGATGCAGCGGTATCCTTTGCTCGAATTACGTCCGCAATCGGCTTATACTCTTCGGGAAGACCCTCTAGGATTGCATCGAGGACATCTTCATGATCAAGCGGCTTTCCCAATAGGGCAAGCTCATCAGCAGTAGTCGTGATAGCACGTAGGTATTCATCAATGAATTGTGATCCTTTTGAGGAGCGTTTGATCTTATCACGAAGTTGTAGAAGATGGCCGCGAGATGCTTTGCCATAAGTGTTGGCGAGCGTCTTCCACGCCTCGTAGGTGGAAGGGGCGCGTGCAATGAGGGGCTGTAGAGAGGCCGAAATTGCTCCAAATAGGGCTGAGGAGAGGAGACGGTCTTGTTGCTTCCATGGCTGGAAATTAGGGTTGTCGACGGACACTCGCGAGGGATCTTGGCCGGATGAACAATGGAGTTGTCCTCAATGAAGCATTGGAGATTGTGGCCTTCAAGAAGGGCACGAATCTGAACATTCCAGGTGAGGAAGTTGGTCGGCGTCAGCTTGGTGATGTTGGCCATGTTGACGGTGAGAAGGGTGCTGAGCGGATGTTGTGGATCGAAAGTCGGAGCCGCATCGGAGAGACGGGCGATAGGATGACTTGTTTGCCCGGCCATGAGATAGGGTTTGGAGACGGTGAGCAAGAGAGGCAAGAATTAGGGTTAGGTGATGCAGATCTAGGGTTAGGATAGTGGATCTAGGGTTAGGGATGCGGATCTAGGGTTTGGGTGATAAGAGAACCCTGATGCACTAGCAACGGGGCGCGGCACGGGACAAGCGGTAAACGGCGACCGGGACGCGAGAATAACAGGCCGGTGGGAGGAGTGGAGGACGACGGCCTGGGAATTTGGGTTTTGGGGCGTTTTTGTGTTTTGGCAAGTGTCGTACGTGATGGTACGACGGCAAGGGAGGGAGGAGAGGGGTGAACGGCCGGAGGAAAGAAAGAGGATGATCGGCGGCCGCAAAGAAGGAGGAGGATCGGCGGCGGCGGTTTGAGAGGGGAGGGGAGGCCGACCGAGATAGAGATACAAAGTTAGACCTAATTACAATAATGATAGATCTAATTACAAAATAACTTATATACCCATATACATGTATATCCTTTACATTAATCTCCATTTAAATTGCAGCACTTTGCTAATTTTCAATAGTCTATTATCAAAGGCTTCATATTTTAAAATCCGTTCAAAACACCTATTTCAACAGAAAACAAATATTTTCAACATAATTTAGATCTTTAAAAAAAGCCTAATTTTGTAGTAATCCTCACACAAAAACACATTTCTTAACCTCAACCCTGCGAATCCTTGAACGCATCACGAAGCCACCCAGCTTGTTCAACGCTCGCTATCAATCTTGGGTCTCTTTAGAAAACTATAGTACATACCATCTTGGGTCTTGAACCCTAGACCTAGCACCCATTATTTTGTCCATGGAAATGGTCAATCTGAGCATCTCACAACTCGATTGAGTGTTCATTGACAACACTCAATTCCTTAAATAAAAATAAAATAAGGTCTCCAAGAAGCAAGTGAATGCGTGTGTGAGTTGTTTTAGAACTTTGTTTCATATCAACTTTTAAAATTTTGAGATCTTTGGATTAAAAATCCATTTTTTTAGTTCAGTTGGATAAGACAGATGAAAAAAACTAGATATCTTATTTGGTTTTTAGAGTTTGTATTAAACAAACATATTTTTTTAATTGTTAGTTAATGGATGTTATTTAGTTCAAAATCGTATAATTTAGGGAAATGAAATTAGGACTAAATTTTCAAAAAAAAATATGATGAGAATTAAAGTTAGAAGAAATATGATTAAAGTAGAATTCTTAAAAATATATAAGGTTGTTATCTCCTTGTTCCTTTTTTTTATACATTTGATAACTACAAAATTAAGTATTTAGATAATAAATATTGTTTACAAATATATTATTTATATGTCTATTTGATATTATTTATTTTTTTATTTATCGCCTAATCACTCTAGATGTTAGATGTTGTATTAACATTCAACTAACGCCTAAAACTTTTTAACCATTGTTTTTGTTAAATAAAATTTTTATATTTGGGTTATTATTTTTGGTGTGATCCCTTGAATTAGAATTTGCATCTCAACCCCCTTCCCAAAGAAAAACTATCCTAAAACTCTAGAACTACGTGAATTTTTAGAAATCTTCACATGCCACGTTGAATTGAAATACAAATTAAAATTTGTCTTTTAAAGGGAAGAATATCAGAGATACCTTCGTAGAATTTAAGTACTTCACATCTACCCTCGTGAAAATAATTATTAAATAGAAAAAATTGGAAACAAGATAAAGAATATGAGGGGATTTCGAACTTGAGAGGGATCGATTCGAAGTTGACTAGATGGAAAATTAAAGTCGAGACCAAGGAAATTTTGAAGTCAGAAAGAAATGGCAAGAATCAGTAGTGAAGAAGAGAGCACGAGTCAATCTTCAATGGTGTCTTTAAGTGTAAGTTGATCGATTTCCAGGGTTTTGCAGACTGTTGAAAGTAAAATTGTTTGTCGAATTGAAATGGGTGTGTCTTAGTGAGCTGGTTGAGTCTCAGTGAGTCGATTGAGTTGGCTGAGTCTCAGTGAGTCGGATGAGTCTCAGTGAGTCCCTTGAGTCACAAGGGTTGATCGAGTCTCATTGAGTCGCAAGGGTCGTATGAGTTGCATGGGTCGTTTGAATCGTAAGGGTTTCTTGAGTCTCATAGCGTCGCTTGAGTCGAAGAGGGTCAAGAGTCTCAGTCAGACGCTTAAGACTCATAAGTCGCAGG
This sequence comes from Gynandropsis gynandra, assembly GCA_036759665.1. NCBI lineage: Eukaryota > Viridiplantae > Streptophyta > Magnoliopsida > Brassicales > Cleomaceae > Gynandropsis > Gynandropsis gynandra. The sequence goes on along the minus strand of CM071865.1, from coordinate 40,527,867 downwards.
GTCGCAAGGGTCTCATAAGTCGCAGGGTCATAAGGGTCGCATATATCCCATGGGCCGCAAGGGTCGTATGGGTCGAAAGGGTCGCATATGTCCCACGGGTCGCATCAATGTAAGAAAGGATGAGTCTAATGAATGAAGTAGTTTTTGTGCAGATGTTGTCGTTGGTGTTCCTGAGGAGGTTCCTGCCGAGGATACTCCAGTGGGTCCTGTCGAAGAGGTCGCCACTGAGGAGGTTCTTGTCGTGTATACTCCAATGGGTCATGCCCAAGAGGTCGCTGCTAATGTTGGTGCTGAGGGAACTCCATAAGTTTCTGTCAAAGAAATCGAAGTACCACACAATAAGTAATATTGGGTCAAAAAATGTTGGATGGGTCATAAAGGTCGCAAGGGTCGCATATGTCCCATGGGTCGCATCAATTTTACGAAGGATGAGTCCAATGAATGAAGTAATTTTTATGCAGATGTTGTCGTTAGTGTTCCTGAGGAGATTCATGTCGAGGATATTCCTATGGGTCTTGTCGAAGAGGTCATCGCTGAGGAGGTTCCCATCCAGGATACTACACTGGATCATGTCAAAGAGGCCACTACTGATGTTGGTGTTGAGGGAACTCCAAAAATTCCAATAAAAGATATTGAAATACCACCAAGTAAGTAATATTGAGTCACAAAAGGTCATTTCAGTCACAAAGGTCGCATTGTTCGCATGGGTCTCACGGGTCACAAAAGGTTGCATTGGTCGTATGGGTCGTTTGGATTGCATGGGTCGCTTTATCCCATTCATGGCATGGTTCGCATATGACACATGAGCCGCATATGTCGCATGGGTCGCGGGGGTCGTAGGGTCGCATGAGTCTTATGAAGTAATTTTTATGCAAATGTTGGACCTTTATTGAATGAGTCTGATAGTCCAACAGTAATTAAACGAATTGTAAGACCACAAAAGGCAAGACATGAGCCATATGTTGAACCTCCATCGGCGAAAAGAGCAAAAACAGCGCGAGGGCGAGGGAAAGCTGTTGATACAGAAGAATGGGTGAAGAACCCGCATAAGAAATGGTTCAAGAACCTGTAGAAAAGGTGGTTCAAGAACCAACAAAAAATATGGTTCAAGAACCCGCAGAAAAATGGTTCAAGAACCGATAAAAAGGTGGTTCAAGAACCTGCAGGCAATCGACATTTTGTGGGAGCGCAAGGGATTGGAAGAGGGTAAGATAATTGGAGAGAGTTCGTTCATTGAGGGTCACATAGGTCCAAAGGTCAGAGGGTCATAGGGTCGAAGAGGTCCAAGGGTCAAAAAGGGGTCAAAGGGTCGCAGGGGTACAAGGTTCGCAGGAGTACAAGGTCACAAGGATCACAAATGGGTCACAGCGTCGCAGGGATATGAGGTCGCAAGGGTCACAAAATGATTAGAGGGTCGCATGGGTACAAGGGTCGTAGGGGTACAAGGTCGCAATGGTCGAAGGGATACAGGGTCGCAATGGTCGCAATAGTAGTAAATCCACAATAATAGTAAATCCATAATAATACCGATACTAACAATAATAGTAAAAAACCAACCAAATACAAACATGAAGTTCAAGTTAAAGTGAATGTTGTTGTTGAGGGGATGTTCAAACCAATCAAAATACAATTGAAATCAAACCATGTTGTTGTTAGACGATGTTGGAGGGATAAACCAAAGCATGGGTGTTGCTCCATCGGAGACCAGTTCGAATGTGACGGAACATCCCTTGTTTTGTCCATTTGCATGACAAAAGTTTCTCTAACCCCCTCTGAGGCTAGCGTCACCATGACTCACGAGCCTAAAATCTACCGACCATGCCCTTCCTTGATCGTCTATCAGCATTATCTTACATCGTCTACTGCTAAGATCGCTCGACCTCGCAAACCCTATCGGAAGGGTATGCGACATCACCCAAGTTACATTAGTAGAAATGATTAAAAATCGAATAAATAACCAAAGTGATATATGATGAATCGGTTTGAGGTCACTTACCAATGCATCTACAGCCAGATTTGAATGCGTGGTGGTTACCGTGTAAATCTTTTGAGAAGAACAGTATGACCCTACTTCTGTGTTTGATGATGATGATGATGCATATTGCAGATTACACATATCTTCTCTGAAACCGGTGACGTTAAAAACCATGTCACCTTTGTGACGGAAAACTACAAAATCCCCAATACGAAAATCATGATCCTTGGAGAACTTTTTCCATCCATCAGTGAATCTGGAGCCATCCAACTTGACTTCCCAAAGACACAACCGATTTAAGCATTGTCATGTTGTTGTCCCTCCTTTTCCCGTCAATATGCTAATCGAAGAACTTCCTCAAAATATCCTGTAACAAAAAAAAGGGAAAACAAATTCAAATATGTATATTTTCTAATTGTAACATACCGATAGAGAGACAAATGGAGATTACAAGATTGTACTCCAGATAGCTCGGAAGAATGATTTGAACGAAATGAGGTAAATGTGGCATTTTCGAAGCCGGGAGATTGTGAGTGTTAGAGTGGAAGATGGGTGGAAGATGATGAGTTAAAGAGAGAGTGTGTCATTATTCGAAAAATGGGAAAGACTGGAATTCGAAAAGACATGACCCTAACATCGAATCGACGGAAGAGAAAGGTTGTTACCAACTTTGACCACACGGTTATGTTATTTGAAATTTTGGTGAAAACTTCGGCGGGAATTTTGGTGAAAATAATAAACTTACAGCGCCAAACTAATTCATGGGTCGCATGTTGAAAATCAATACATTTATAGTTTTGCATGGATCGTTTGGTTGCATGGATTTCATTATGAAAATAATTACATTTACAGCGTCACATAGGGTGTTTGGTCGCATGGGTCGCATTATGAAAATAATACATTTACAGCGTCGCATGGGTCGTTTGGTCGCATATATGGATCAATAGATGCGAACTCGATGAATTTATATATTTAAAAGGATAAAAGGACAAAAACAAATCAAAATAATACATTTACAACGTCAAAATAATTAATGCCAATTTAGGGTCGCATGGGTCGCATATATGCATCAATAGATGCGAACTCGATGAATTTATGGATTTGAAAGGATAAAAGGACAAAAACCAATCAAAATAATAAATTTACAATGTCAAACTAATTAATGTCAATTTAAGGTCGCATGGGTCGCTTGGTCGCATATATGGATCAATAGATGCAAACTCGACGGATTTATGGATTTAAAATGATAAAAGGAAAAATATAATCAAAATACATTTACAACGTCAAACTAATTCATGCCAATTTAGGGTCACCTGGTCGCATGGGTTTCTTGGTCGCATATATAGATCAATAGATGTGAACTCGACGAATTTATGGATTTAATGGGATAAAAGGACATAAACCAATCAAAATAATACATTTAACATTTGTTCAAATGTTTATATTATTGATATTATTTTTTATATTGATTCTTAATGTCGATAGCAGAAGCATGACGCAAAGACTATGCACGCATTCTATTTCCCCTAGAGAGATAGTTCATTAGCCGTGAATTATCTCCTGCCATGTAATCTATCTTCCAGTCTTCTGTTTTTTCTTTTTTGGTATTGCAGTCTAGAGTTATCTTCTACCATATACTTCGTCTTCCAGTCACATTTCCAGAGTGAACCAACAACGTCACCTGGGCCACCCCCGCAACTCGTGAGTGACTGCATAGAAACCGAGTCCGCCGATTACCAAGAACTTGAGTAACACATAGACATCATGATGCCCTAAATCGACTAGGTCACCTGTGTCACGCAGGTCACAAAGGTCAAAAAGATTTTTTATAGAAATTGGGGTTAGATACGCATACTAAGAGAAGAGGCGTAGATGTTAAGTTATAGACATGGGTCGGAAGGGTCACATGGGTCGAAAGACAAGAGTTTGACATAAAAAATGACGAGTCACATGTGTCAGAAGACAAGAGTCTGACATTGAAATGACGAGTCACAGGGGTTGGAAGGGTCACATGAGTTTGACATCGAAACGACGAGTCACATTAGTCAAAAGGGTCACATGGGTCGAAAGACAGGAGTCTGAGATCGGAACGACGAGTCACATGGGTCGGAAGGGTCACATGGGTTAGACAGGATTTAGGCATCGAAACGACGAGTCACATGAGTTGGAATTTCACATGGGTCAGAAGTCAGGAATCTGACAACAAAACGACGAGTCATATAGGTCGGAAGGGTCACATGGGTCGTAAGATAGGAGTCTGACATCGAAAAGACGAGTTACATGGGTTAGAAGGGTCATATGGGTCAAAAGACAAGAGTCTGACATCGAAACGACGAGTCATATAGGTCGAAAGATAGGAGTCTGACAGTGAAACGACGAGTCAAATGGGTCGGAAGGGTCACATGGGTCGAAAGACAGGAGTCTGACGGTGGAACGATGAGTCATGTGGGTCGAAGGGTCATGTGGGTCAGAAAACCGGAGTTTGACATCGAAACGACGAGTCTCAATAGTCACATGGGTCATATGAGTTGCATGGGTCGCATGAGTCGCATAGGTCGCATGAGTCACATGGGTCGCATGAGTCAGATGGATTCCCGTTTACACTCGATTCTAATTTAATCCAATTGAGCGTCACACAAGGGTCATATGTGGTCACATTGGATTTGGATGGGTTCCCATTTAAACTTGACTAGTTTAATCCAATTGAGGGTCACACAGGGGTCATATTGGGTCACATGAGTCCAATGGATTCCCCTTTAAACTTGATTCTAATTCAATCCAATTGAGGGTGACATATGGGTCATATTGGGTCACATGAGTCCGATGGGTTCCCGTTTAAACTTGATTCTAACTTAATCCAATTGAGGGTCGCACTAGGGTCATATAGGGTCGCATGAGTTAGATGGGTTCCCGTTTAAACTTGATTCTATTTTTGTTTCCAATTGAGGGTTGTACAAGGGTCATATTGGGTCGCTTGAGTCAGGTGGGTTCCCGTTTAAACTTGATTCTAATTTATTCCAATTGAGGGTTGATGATTTCACGTAATTACAAACAATATATGGAAAATAAGACATTTTGAACGTTTAAATATAGATGTAATAATAATGATTGACAAATTTCACAACGGTCACAAACCTTAAGTATCGCGGATACATCATGATGTCTGAGTCCACCGATTACCAAGACTTTATGTAATGCAAATACAACACAATGTCCTCCATCCACGTTGTAAGGACTTGTGTGTATTTGTATAGAGACTGAGTCTGACGATTACCAAGACCTTGAGTAACACATCGATAACACGATGCCTTGCGTACACCATGTGACCTTAGAGACAAAGGTCAAAAAGGTCACAAAGGTACAAATATTTTTCACAGAATTTAGGGTTAGGGACTTATATGAAAAGATGAGAGAGATGGAATTCTCCCGATTTAGTCTCATCTCAAATGGGTCTAATAGTGAGGCTTAGAGAATTTGATGAACCTTTAAATATAGGTGTAACAGAGACAGATTGACAGAGAGTGTCGAAAAGATAGGAGCCTGACATCGAAACGACGAGTCGCAAGGGTCATGAGTGAAACATTCAAGAAAAGGAATAGTTGGCATTGGAAAATCCAGGAGTCTGACATCGAAAGAACTAGTCGCAAGGGTCACGTGAGTCACATGGGTCACAAGGATCGCAATGGCCGCAAGGGTCGCAATGGTCGCAATGTTCGCAAGGGTCGCAAGGGTTGTATGGGTCGCAGGGGTCGCATGAGTTGCTTGAATCGCAAAGGTCACAATAATGCTAAACGTCAATGAGGAAAAATAGATGTGAAATTGAAGAATTTATTGAATTATAATGATGAAAGTCACCGAAGGTTTAGTCTAAATAATACAAATAATATAATACTAAAAACTAATAATAAAAATAATATAATACTACAAACTAATCATACAAATAATATAATATTACACACTAACAAACCTTTCTTTTGTTTGAAGTTGGAGTTGTCTCGGTTTTCACGTTCCAAATATTATCAGTGATGTTGGAATTTAAACCCGTATGTCTCGACGAAGATGAGGTTTGTCTCGACGAAGATGGGTATTTTTCCGAGCCTCACCGAATCCAAGATAACGATTCTCTTTAGGCCTCCCACTCTTCCTTTTCTCAGCCAACATGAAGGTAGAACCGTAACTTCACAATATTAAGGAGGAATGTTCCAATCACTTCAATGAGGAACCATGACGCGATCCCGATTGAATCGACGCTCTAGACTTGGTTAGTGATGGATATGCCTTGCTGCAACGGATTGCACAAGGGTGTGTGGGGCGAGTGGTCACACGAGAGTTGCAGAAGGCTCTCGATTCACTGGTTCGTCTCCAATGGATATTACGCACCAATGAAGAACGAACGATCGTTGGATATGACACACCAACGAAAGGATGCTGGATATTAAGCACCAACAACCAAGAACTCACAAGGAATTCAAAAGAAAGATCAAAACATCAATTCAAAGTTTAATTTCAAAAGTTGGAT
>CM071865.1:40488084-40517251 GCA_036759665.1 Gynandropsis gynandra | reverse complement strand
TTTTTGCGATTTCTAGTTTGTTTTTGTTTTCATGTGTCAGAGTCGTCCCAAGGCACTTGTCCGGTGCCACGTTTTGAGATGAACCCCGAACCTAGGATGCTTAAGAAGTTAACCTTTTCCGTGAGACTTTGCATGATTGAGCTAGGCTTTCCTATGTGTTAGAGCTTATTAGTCGGCTGAAAAACAATAGGTTGTAGTTCTTGGGAATCCTAGTGTTACTTGTGGGGATGTTTAGACGCGGTTGCTAGGCTGGTTTGTCGTTTATTTTCTCTACCCAGATGGTCATACTTCGTATAGACGACACTTTACTTTGGTTACATTGAGGATCATTGGATCATATAAAATCGAGCTTGTTTTGCAGATTAAAAAGCACACACTAACACTCCGCTGTCGATAGAAATAGTGCCTAATAAGCATGATCAAAAATCGATATGAGTGCATCGACCTTGTTACTCCTTCGGTGGCTCGGGTCTAAGTGGTGGGTTGGCGATCATCTTTCTACGTCCTAAGGGCATGGCAACAAAAGCCGCCTACTCCGCTGCTCTCTCACACGAGATGCATGAGTATACCGTCATCGGTAGTCTGGGTCTAAGTAGAGGCTCGATCCCTTCAAATCCGACGTCCTAGAAGCCTAATGTGTATGCAAAGAAAAAGAAGAAAAGAAAAGAAAAGAAAATGGAAAAGAAAAATAAAAAAAACAAAAGAAAAAAAAAGAAAAAGTCATAAAAAGAAAATAAAAAGAAGAAAAAGAAAAAGAAAAGAAAAAGAAAGAAAGAAGCTCGAAAAGAAAGAAACAAGTATCCTCGGTTGACCTAGGTTTAGCATAGGCTGAACTCTTGTCTGGTGGAGGGAGTTACGGTAGCGTGTCTAGTCTCCTTTGATTTACTCTCTTATGGGTAGCCAGGGACAAGCAAACATTCAAGTCTGGGGGATTTTGATCATCTCGTTTTCATACGTATTTCATGCAAGATTTAAGAGACGTTTTCAATATATATGTGTTGCTTTACGTATGATTCCGTATCCGTTTTACTCGTTTTCGTGCTTTTCATGTTCTTACAGGTCTTTACGCGTATTTGGATCATTTTGGAGCTAAAGGAACATGCACGGAGCAAAGGAGCAACTTCGAGGATCATCACGGGAAAAACGGGACGAGATTGAGCATGGAAAAGCCTCCACCCGGTCGGGCACAACCCTTGCATGATCGGACAAAACCTACGGCCAATTGTGTGGACACTTTTGCACGACTCGGGCATGTCTTGCCCGACCATTTGCCTTGTGCCCGAGCGGGCACACACACCATGCCCGATCGGGCATCATTCTAGCCACACAGCACGCACGAGTCGCCCTAGTCGTACCCGAGCGGGCACACTCAATGCCCGAGCGGGTCACGGCCCGAAACTGCTCAAAACGTAAGTTAAATTAACTTAAGACATAAGGGAACTCGTGGGGCAATTTAGGCAACAATTGGACCGACTTAGGAGGCTTAAAAAGACGCAAAAAGACGTCATTACAGCAAGCTTACATTGGAGAACAATTGAGGAGAAGATAGAGCAGATTCTTGCGAGGAGATAAGCGAGGAGCATTGGAGATCAAGCACCACCACTTCGGTTTTGTTTGGTTTTTATGTTCCTTAGACTTTCTACTATGTTTATGTTTCTTTACAGACGCATGAGCGAGTAGTTTGTTTGTTCTAGGAGAAGGGATTAGCCCTTGGCTATCCCGAAACCACTTTTGATCTATTTTGAATGCATCTTCCCGTTTTAGATTATCTATTCTCTATCTGAGTGCTTAAATTTACTTGTGTTTGCGCTGATCACGTAGATACATGTGTTAGGGGTTAGGAGAAGGACCGAAAGGAGACTTATAGTCCTAGAAAATCAGGTTTAGAACAACCGATGTTAGGCCACGAAAGTAGGGTAGCAACGGTTGAGGGTGAGCGGGCGAATCACAGAGTTTATGGGTTTAGTTCAAGGTGTCAGCCACGAAAGTAGGGGGCAGCTTGTCTAGATCACGTGTCTATGCCTTGAGAGAGGGTAGATATCATGTTAGGATCGTCCGTCTTAGATAGCTTTAATCGGGATTGCATGATAGATAGGTTGATCGTCGGTTTCGGTAGTCTTGTGGTGAAACCGGATTCCTAGGATGTTGTCTCATCGCTAGAACCGAAGTAGCTTATTTACTTTCAGTATTTCATTCTTCATCCATATTCTTTCGTTAGCAAGTTTGATTCGTAGTTCGGGTTTAGTTAGTGTTGCGTAGTCTCTGTGGGATCGACACCTAAAATACTACACACGTGACGTGCACTTGCGGGTAGATTAGGTTATTTATATTTAACTCTGATACGCATCACGGTCTCGGCGTCTCGGGTCGCGGAGATTCCCTCTTCTTCCTTTCTGCGGGTCGCGTCCTCCTCAGTGTTGTGGGTCGTGTCTTTGGCGTCCTCCGGGATCATATCATGCCCCCTTTCGTCAAAAGGATTTGTCCTCAAATCCCCTTGATTTGCAACAAAAGGCATTAAGTCAGAAACGTTTAAACTAGAATTTACATTATACTTACCTCACAGATCTAGGCGGTAGGTGTTGTTGCTGATCTTTTTGGTCACAGTGAATGGACCGTCGATCCGGGGCATGAGCTTTGACTTGCGTTCATTCGGGAAACGCTCCTTCCTCAGGTGAATCCAGACTTGATCACCGGGCTTGAAGGTCATCTTCTTCCGTCCTTTGTTCGCGTGCTTAACATAAAGCTTGGTGTTCTCCTCGATGTTCTTCCTTGCCTTTTCATGAATTTGTTTGACCAACCGGGCCTTTTGTTTTCCATCCAGGCTGACTCGGTCACTTGATGGTAAAGGCAATAGATCCATGGTTGAAGCAGGATTGAACCTATACACGATCTCGAAAGGAGAGAATTTTGATGCAGAATGTACGGCATGGTTATATGCGAACTCAGCATGCGGTAAACAATCTTCCCATGTTTTTAAATTCTTCCTGACTAATGCACATAGTAAGGTACATAGGGTTCAGTTTACTACTTCGGTTTGACCATCGGTTTGTGGATGACAAGTTGTAGAAAATAAAAGCTTGGTTCCTAACTTAGACCACAAAGTTTTCTAGAAATAACTAAGGAATTTGGTATCCCTGTCGGAAACTATGGTGCTAGGCATGCCATGCAATCGTACTACCTCTTTGAAGAATAATTCGGCTACATGTAATGCATCATCCGTTTTATGACATGGTATGAAATGTGCCATTTTAGAAAACCTATCTACTACCACAAAGATAGAATCTTTTCCTGTTTTAGACGTAGGCAAACCTATCAAAAAATCCATAGATATATCCGTCCAAGGATGAGTTGGGATAGGGGGTGGAGTATACAAACCGTTAGGCTGAATCTTAGACTTAGCCTGTTTACAAGCGACGCATCGCTCGCAGATACGTTCCACGTCTCTTTTCATGTGTGGCTAGTAGAAATGATCCTGCAAAGTCTTGGCGACTCCGAAATGGCCCATGAGTCCACCGCTGTGGGCTTCTCTAACAAACAACTCCCTCAAAGAGCAGTTAGGCACGCATAATCGATTATCATAGAATAAGTAATTTTCATGCCTATAAAAATGTTCTGACGCAAATTTCTCGCAATTTTTATATGTTTCTCCGAATTCTAGGTCAGTTTCATATAGATCCTTAATTTGTTCAAAACCTAGAAGTCTTGCATCTAAGGTACTTAACAAAGCGTACCTTTGATGACGTAAGGAAACGTCTCAATAAATTCTACCCACCTCGCATGTCTCTTGCTCAGCTTGTTCTGACCCTTTAGATACTTGAGCGATTCATGGTCGGTATGGATTACAAACTCCTTCGGCCACAAGTAATGTTGCCAAGTCTGTAATGCCCGAACAAGTGCATACAACTCCTTGTCGTAAGTAGCGTAGTTAAGAATGGCTCCTCCGAGTTTCTCACTGAAGTAGGCGATCGGCTTCCGACCCTGCATTAAGACTGCTCCAATGCCTATTCTTGATGCATCACACTCAATCTCGAAAGTTTTAAGAAAGTCGGGTAATATAAGCAACGGGGCATTAGTCAATTTATCCTTTAGCGTTTGAAACGCTGCTTCTTGAGCTTCTTCCCATTTAAATCCCACGTCTTCCTTGATAAATTCGGTGAGAGGGGCTGCCAAGGTACTAAGGCCTTTTACGAAGCGATGATAGAACTCCGCAAGTCCATGGAAGCTTCGTACTTCCCCGACGGTTTTCGGGCTTGGCCATTCCCGAATAGTTTTGACCTTCTCCTCGTCGACCTTAACACCATCTGCACTCACTACAAATCCTAGTAAAAAAATCCTAGGAAAACAATGCTATCCGTACAAAAGGTACACTTCTTTAGATTGGCATATAATTCCTCTTTCCTAAGTACCTTTATAACCGATTCTAAATGTCCTAGGTGTTTATCCAAATTCTTACTATAGACTAAAATGTCGTCAAAGTAGACTACCACGAATCTACCTATGAATTCCCTAAGAACATGGTTCATTAGCCTCATAAATGTACTAGGTGCATTTGATAACCCAAAGGGCATGACTAACCATTCGTATAAACCATGCTTAGTTTTAAATGCAGCTTTCCACTCATCTCCTTGTTTCATTCTAATTTGATGGTAACCACTTTTAAGATCAATTTTCGAGAATACCCTACTGCCGTGTAATTCATCTAACATGTCGTCTAACCTAGAGATAGGATTTCGATACTTCACCGTGATGTTGTTGATTGCTCGACAATCCACGCACATGCGCCAGCTGCCATCCTTCTTCGGTACGAGTACCACGGGTACAGCGCATAGAATCATACTCTCGCGAATATGTCCTTTGGCCATAAACTCCTCGACTTGCCTTTGCAGCTCCTTTGTCTCCACGGGATTGGTTCGATAGGCTGGTCGATTTGGTAATGTTGCTCCGGGAATGAAATCGATTTGGTGTTCGATTCCTCGTATCGGTGGCAATCCGGTGGGACTCTCTTCGGGAAAAATGTCGATGTATTCCTGCAATAGATTAGAAATTTCACTCGGTAGCATCGGTGTAAGGTTTTCTAAGCTCGAAAGAGCTTCCCTATAAACAAACAGTAATATGGTTTGGTCGGAATGGAGAGTTTTCTTGATCTCACCCGATCGTGCATAAAAATTTGACGGTCTAAGTTCAAGTGCACTTTGCTTCTTTAGATGTACTTGGTCTTGCATTACCTCCTTTGGTGACAACGGCACAGTTATGGTTTTCCTTCCATTGTACTCGAAATAATGTTTGTTAGTGTATCCATCATGTTTTACCTTGCGATCGGATTGCCAAGGTCTTCCGAGCAAAATATGACTTGCTTCCATCGGTAGTACGTCGCATAGAACCTCGTCTTCGTATTTCCCTATGGAAAATAGGACGGTCACTTGGTTTGTCACCTTCATCTCACCATTCTCATTCAACCACTGAAGCTTATACGGCTTCGGATGCTTCTGAACTTTTAGTCCGAGCTTTCGAACCATCGTAGCGCTAGCCACATTCGTGCAGCTTCCACCGTCAATGATGACGCTACAAACCTTGCCGTGAACCAAACAGCGGGTGTGGAACAGATTCTCACGCTGTTCTTGTTCGTCACACTTAGGCTGTGTGTTTAGAGCACGCTGCGTAACCAACAATTCTCCCGTGGCCGGTTCCTCTTCTCGCGTCTCGTCCGATAGTTCGGCCGCCTCGTCCTCGGATTCAAATTCTCCGTCATCACGAAGAATCATTACTTTCTTGTTGGTACAGTCACTGGGATAGTGTCCTCTTCCGTGACACTTAAAGCATTTCATGTCCCAAGCCCTCGAAGTTGTGGCCTCGGTTTTACCTTTGTCTCGCGGCGCGGCTGAAACAGTTTTCGGCGCGTCTCGGCCCGCGGTCTGCGTCTTCAGGGGGTCGCGGCCTGCTTGTGCCGTGTTGTCCCTCCGGGGATAACTCGGTTTTTCATCTCGTGTTTGTCCATATTTTCCAGCCCCATAACCCGAACGGGGGTTGCATCGCCGCTGGAGTTATTGTTCGATGAGGATCGCCTTATGAAGCATCTCCTCGATCTCCACGTAATGTTGTAGCTCGAGTTGGTCTTGGATGTCTATGTTGAGACCTCCAAAGAACCGTGACATTGTTGCCTCTCGATCTTCCGTAAGATCAGCCCGCAACATAAGTGATAACACGTAATCCGTTTTGCGCATTATTGACCTCATTTCCAGCCAAGTAGCTACTGGTTCCTCACCATTTCTTCATTGAGAAATCGTGAGTTGATCCCACCAACTCAGCGCATAATCGTAGAATTCCGTGGCCGCTACCCTAACCTTTTTGGCCTCGGGGTAAGCTTGGCATCCGAACACTAGTTCTACTTTCTTCTCCCACTCTAGATACGCTTCCGGTGTCAGCCTTGCCGTGGAACGCGGGGATTTTAAGTTTGAGACCAGCAAGGTCATCCCTCGGGTCGTCTCTCCGCTCCCTAGGCGCGCGTTGCCGCCGGTGACTACTTCGGGACGAGGATGAGCTACCTCGTTCGTAGTAGTTGCTGTCCTCCTCAAGCGGGTTCCTTTCATGTTGCTGGAACGTTTGGATGTTTCTTGGCCGTGGGGGATGTTCGACTTGAAACCCTTGACGAAATTCCTCCATCTTGTTGTTGATACTTTGCTCTAGGCGAGCTGCGAGAGCCTCAATGAGTCTCTCATTGACACGGCTTTGATCGCCTTCCAATTCACCCGTGTTGCCTTGGGTTTTTCCTTGAGTGTACCTACTCGTGAGCTCCTGCACACTTAACAACCGGAGCAGCCACAAGTGGAAAGAAAACAAACACAAAAAACCTAGACAAGAACACGTACGGATATAGACGCACACGCACACGTTCGAACACTTTCAACCGCACGGACTAGATACGTACAAATAAAATTTTCAAACACACGAACTAGACTCGCACAAATATCTTTGAACATGTTCTCAAATATACGTTCTTAATAGGCACTTAAACGCACGAAAATAGAGATACGCACAGGATAGATACAAACGTTGAATATAGGCGCACAAGTTACTGCAATCGTATATCACGGATTCGTTCGAGCTAATCACTCACGGGATAAACTTTTGAATGTTTGAATATACCTTTTTATATATATATCTAATTTTTTTTATTTTCTTTAGGTTTCAAACAAGTTATGACCGAAAGATCAAAACGAAAATAAAACTAGCCGTTGGCGCTAGAACGAGCTCTGATACCACTTGACGCTACCGACTGTATCGATGCTCTAGACTTGGTTAGTGATGGATATGCCTTGCTGCAACAGATTGCACAAGGGTGTGTGGGGTGAGTGGTCACACGAGAGTTGCGGAAGGCTCTCGATTCACCGGTTCGTCTCCAATGGATATTACGCACCAATGAAGAACGAACGATCGTTGGATATGACACACCAACGAAAGGATGCTGGATATTACGCACCAACAACCAAGAACTCACAAGGAATTCAAAAGAAGATCAAAATATCAATTCAAAGTTTGATTTCAAAAGTTGGATTTTGTTTTTCCATGGGGGGCCCGGCCATAAGTAGATAAAAACAAGGAAATTAAAAAAAAGTACATTAACTGCTAGGTCTTCATGCAAAAGCCCGAATCAATGCCTTGGTTTCTTCAAACAAGAAGATAACTTCCTTGTTGGCCGTGCACATGGGAATGCGTTCTTCTCGTGTCTTGTGTCGGGTCATTAATTAGGTCGCGGGAAATAAGTGACTCGCGGCCTCGTTAAAAACCCGTCGTCGGAAAACCCGGTGGGACAAAACCGACGAGGGGAAAAGAGTACACGCGGGTTACTTTACCTAATCAATGACCGTTGCGGGTTGAGCTTCGGCTTGAATAACGTTCTTTAGGCTCGTGACTTCACGTGAACTAGCATACTCCTCATGAGCGTGGACGGACGTGAGGATCCCGATAATAGCTCCTTGAGCTTCGCGACCTTGGCTCGGGTCATGGGACCAGCGGGTATGATCAAGGCATCCTCTTCTAGAGCTCGGGCTCGGGTTCCCGATAACTGCGTCCTTAAACTTAGCAGCCTTGGATTGGGTCAGGGGACCAGCTGGTAGGATCAAGGCTTCCTCTTCTAGGGCTCGGGCTCGGGTCACGGGACCGACATATTTCGACCTAGTCGTGTCTCGGGTCGCGGGAATGGCGTCTCGGGTAGCGGAGTCGGTGTCTCGAGTCGTAGGGATGGCGTCTCGGGTCGCGGTCTCGGCGTCTCGGGTCGCGGAGATTCCCTCTTCTTCCTTTCTACGGGTCGCGTCCTCCTCAGTGTTGTGGGTCGCGTCTTCGGCGTCCTCAGGATCATATCAAACCGGATACACGGTTTCTTGGTAAGCCAAACACCATGTCTCCCAAAGGTAGTGTGTTGAACACAGTTTTGGTATCTTGTGACCTATACCAACCTTATGTGCAGCCGCAATTGCGTGACCAAATGGATATTTATCTACATCAAATATTTTTCAGTCGCACGTTCTTTTTTTAAGACTCACTACAAATCTTCTACCCATCTCATTTCTCGCCTCATACTCATCATTCAACCTGTTCAATTAATTAACATCATACTTGGATGCCTGTCCAAACTATTCATGTAACGTTTTCGCAACGTACGGTGTTAACTTTTGAGAATCATCACCAATATCTACTTCCAACCTATACCTGTTGAACCATAACCATTCCATTGTCTTTCCCTAACAAATGTCTAAAAGCCTTAGGATCGAATTTTTTTTACTTCTTCAACATTGAATTTATTGACTCGGCCCCATTAGTGGTTAATAAGTTGTACATTTCACCCTTAAATTTGTATCTTGCACACTTAACGGGATCGAGTTCCCCTTTCTCCAAATATTGTGCAACACTAGGATACCTGCGCAAATGTCACAAAGGTCACAACAGTCACAAACACCATATTTGTACCGGGCTTTCAAGACATTCAATAGCACATCAAATTCATTTACTGTGTATGATACTGCACATTTGAAGAATATTTCCGCCAGAGTGTCACCCTTCAAAGTCTTTCTACCTTGCCCTTTATTGATGTAGCTCTTTATATATTGCAATATATGACGTGTACAAAAACCATGATCACCTTGTTTGTAAACTTGTTTGACTGCTTTTATCAAACTTTTATGGCCATCAGATATCACAACGATATCACATCGATCCGGTATCACCTCATTCAACCTTGACATAAACCACATCCATGATTCGTCATTCTCTCTATCAACTATTCCCCATGCGACAGGATATTAGTGATGTTCACCATCTTGCGCGGTCGCCACAATCAATGCTCTCTTGTACACTCTTGTCAAAAATGTTGCATCCACAGCAACCACTTTACGCATGTATTTCCATCCTCTTATAGTCGCTACGACAGCCATAAAAAGGTATTTGAAGCATTTCCCATCACCGTCCAGCTGAAGATTTACGAAAAATCCGAGATTTCTTTCTGTAAACATGTGGAACCACCCTGGAAGCCTCCTATAATGTTCAAAGTAATCACCACAAATCTCCTTTTGAGCGTTTCATTTGCCTTTTAATGCCATCAAATACGATACATTGGCATCGTACATTGCTTTTACACGAGCCACCAATTCTTTTGCTACTTGTGTCTCATATTTCCCGGCATATTCCTCATTCAAATAATCTTTAACCAATTGCGTTGTACCCTTTGTAGCTTGTGTTGATTTAGATACAGGTAAACAGTTATGAATAGGATAGTGTGTTCTCACACTAAACCGTTTGGAATTCAGGATTACTCCCACACGTAATTTTCATTTACAACAACTTCCGGCAATCTTGTATCGTACTTCCGACAACTTCAAATCATAACTCAATGTTCTATACCTAAAACAAGCTTCAATTGAACCCTTCCTTACAGATGCATGTACATCCTTCTTGCTATCAAAATCTTGCCCAATTTTAAGATTGAATCCATCTCTGAACTAGAAGATGTTATTTTAAGTGTCTGCTTTCTCATTGACTACAATTTCCAAATTGTTCTCACCATCACCATCCTTATGCTCTATTGGCCACTCAAAATCAACTTTATTACTGCCACAAACAACTTCATCAACTAGCAAATTCATGGCACACCCACCATCTTCTCTTAACCCGCTAGTATGTTCACTATTAGAATTATTCGAAATGTTTAATGTTTTTGTCGGACTACTCCTAACTCTACTTTTGTTATTTGGACCTAAAATAATATAGTCATCATTATGTAAAACACCTCTATCCTCACCTTCTCTAGAAATGCTTCCAAAAGCATGAATTAAAGGTTTATCTTCCATCTCAGTTTCCATTTCACACTTCACACATGTCGATTCTCTCTCCACATATAGCAGTGGTCGAATTCCTCTCATGCGATCGAACATATAACAAATAAGATGATTATCTTTCAGTATATATGTCGGCTTCCTATTTTCTCAAATATTTGGTAAATAGCGTAACTTCAACTCCGTTGT
This sequence comes from Gynandropsis gynandra, assembly GCA_036759665.1. Lineage (NCBI taxonomy): Eukaryota > Viridiplantae > Streptophyta > Magnoliopsida > Brassicales > Cleomaceae > Gynandropsis > Gynandropsis gynandra. Next base: position 40,506,737 of record CM071865.1, on the reverse strand, counting down.
ATTTTTTCCACTATCATCTCTAGGCATAATTCGTCAATAAGTTGTTAGTGTGTTAGACTAATTGGAGGACAATAGAAAAATACTTGCTGGTTTTTCTGAACTCTACCAACCCATTCAGATTCTCATTAGGTTTTTTTCCCAATTTACCATCATACAGAAAATAAATCAATGTGATTTTTTCATCCACTGAATCCATTACACATGTAACAAAAACATAAAAAGAGGGTAAATTTTGTGACCCTCTGCAACCATGTGTTTCAAATTCAAAATTACTCTGTGACCCAGTGCGACCGTGCAACTGGATGAGACTGTGACCTAATGCGATCGTACGACTCGATGAGACTCTGTGACCTAGTACGACCCTGTGTTTCTATATGACTCTATGACCCAGTGCGACCGTGTGACTGAATGAAATTCTATAACCCACTGTAACCCTGTGTTTCAATATGACTCTGTAACCCTGTGCGACCGTGTGACTCGATGAGACTCTGTGACACAGTGAGATTGTGTGTCTCGATGAAATTCTGTGACCCAGTGCGACCATGTGATTCAATATGACAGTGTGACCAAGTGCAACCGTGTGACTCGATGAGATTCTGTAACCTAGTGTGACTGTACGACTCAATGAAAATCTGTGACCCAATGCAACCATATGTTTCAATATGAATTTGTGACCCAGTGCGATTGTGTGACTCGATATGACTTGGTAACGCAGTGTGACCATGCGACTCGATGAGACTCTATGAGCCAGTGCGACCGTGCGACTCGATTAGACTGTCACTCATTACGATCATTTGACACTTCAATAAATATGACTCATTTTGATAAAGGGAGAACTGAATCTATACATATTACTCGCTACTCACTCGAGTTATCCAATTCACAAAACAAACACGAAAAACACAAGAGAAACATGAAAAATTCACTATATATACCTAATGTTTCTATGAAGCGTGCTTAATTGCAAGTTTCTTTGTTGAAAACAAACGATTTCAACATGTTCACGGTGAATCTGATCTCGATTTAAAGCTACATGTGACGAATTTAATATCGATTTCAAGTTACTCGTGCTGAATCTGACATGGCGTGGAAGAACAGTAATTTTCGTGCCACGGGAGAAAGAGAAATCGAGGTGCTTTGGTGGAGAGAGAAAAAATGTCGACTAATTAAAGGACAAGTGTAATATGGTGTTATCAATATTTTAAGGCAGATTTGAAGTGAAAAATTTTTTTACGAAAGGGTGGGCTTGAAGTCAGAATATCTTATGAAGGGTATTTTTAAAGTTGTCCCCTTTTAAAGGGCATAATATCATAGATACCCTCATAGGGCTGAATGTCCACCCTCGTGAAAATAATTATCAGTAGGAAAAAAAATAAACTGAAAAAAAGACAAATTTCCTCTTAATTTTTGAACGTGGAAAAACAAATGTTCTGCAATTTTTAAACGTGAAAACCTGTTTCGAACCGTGTCAAAAGTAAGGAAGATGAATATATTTTCGACGTGAAAACTTGTTTCAAACTGTTTCAAAGTTTAGAGCAAGGAAGACGAAGTGATTTTGAACTTGAGAGGGATCGATTTGAAGATTGCAAGAAGGAAATTCAATTTGAGACAAGTGAAATGGCTAGAATCAGCAGCAGCAGCAGTGAAGAAGAGAGAACGAGTCAATCTTCAATGTCGTCAATAAGTATAAGTAGATCGATTCTTGGGCTTTGCAAAATATTAAGTCACAAAATGGTTTATTGATTTGAAATGGGTGTGAGTGTTAGTGAGTCAGTTGAGTCTCAATGAGTCGGTTGAGTCTCAGTGAGTCTCTAGAGTTGCAATGGTCGTAGAAGTTGCATGACCATCTTCGACTCAAGCGACTCATTGGGTCTCAATGGTCGCAATGGTTTGAGTGCCGCACAGGGTCCAAGAGTCGTTTGAGTCGCATGGGTCACTTGTATCATTGACTCACAAGGGTTGTTTGAGTACATGGGTCGCTTGATATTATACCCCGTGGGTCGCTTGAGTCGCATGGGTTAATTGACTTGCAAGGGTTGCTTGAGTCTCTGTGAGTCAGTTGTGTCGCAAGGGTCGATCGAGTCTCATTGAGTCGCAAGGGTCGTAGGAGTTGCATGACGATCTTTGACTCAAGCGACTCATTGGGTCTCAATGGTCGCAATGGTCACTTGAGTGTCGCAAAGGGTCCAAGGGTCGTTTGAGTTGCATGGGCCGCTCGAGTGTCATTGAGTTGCAAGGGCCGTTTGACTCGCATGTTTGCTTGAGTTGCATGGGTCGCAGGGGTCAGTTGAGTCGCATGGGTCGCTTTTGTCGGTAGAAGTCTAATGTATTCTTAATTGGTCATATTGCAGATGCTACCAAAACGGAAATTTGTGTATGAATTCAAGCACATGGACAAAATGCAAAAGATCACCACCAAGTGTTATCCTCACGAGCCAATAACAAAGCTGAGAGGAATCTTGGATGAATATGAGTTGCATTACTTCGAGAAGGAGTCACAATTTAGGCATTTATTCCATTTCCAATGTGAGTCCACATTGTCGAAGGTTCAAATGTCTATCCTACTATATCACTCTGTGATTGTACTGGACAAGAAGGAGTTGTGGTTCGTCTTAAACAGTGTTCCCATCTAGTACTGTATAGTGGAGCACGCTCTAATTTCCGGATTGAAATGCGAACAATATCCCAAAAGATGGCAGTCCAAAAGGGATGATACATTCAGGTAGAAGAATTTCGGTCGTGGAAATGTGATCCCTGCACAATTAAGTGAAAAGCTTGTGAAGGCGAAGAATTCCAACGACCGGACGATGTTGGCAACTTTGATGTTGTTGGCAAGTTATGGCTCACAATCCTTCATCAGACAACTGTATCAGCCATGATCTCATTGACATGGTTGATGACTTGGAATTTTGTGAAGGCTTTCCATGGGGGCGTTACACATTCAAGAAGATTGTGGATACTTGTCGTAAGCACGTTGGCGGGGAATCACCAAAACCAAAATGGTATTGTGGCGGTTTCATGATCCCGCTAATGGTAAGTTGTATATATTATTCGAATAACTTGAATGTTTTCATACTTTTTGCATTCTTATCATTTTGCTTTAATGTTTTATTTACTTCCATTTGAAACAATCCTTAGTATGGGCGGAAAGGGAGGGTATGTTGATGTTATGGATGCAGATCCATCATGCCCAAGAATGTGTAAGAACATGGTTAAATCCTGTTATAACCTGAAGTATGTAGACATGATAAGGTAGGTCGGAGATTCTAAGGTAACAATTACACAAGGGTCACAAGGCTAACAAGGGTCATAGAGGCTAATAGTGGTTATTTTTGTTTTTCAGTATATTTGAAGTGTTCTTCGTGTTGTACACAAAGAGAAAGCTTTACTTTTTTATCTAGAGGATTACGAGGGATGCCATGATCCTGATGTTCAGATATGGATGGAACATCTATGTAGAAATCCGAACGGTGTTTGTTGGGAGGACATCCGTAAGCAAGTACTGCTGACGCGAAAACCAGCTCTTGGTGATCAAAAAATGGGAAAGGAAAGGAGACTAAGAGGAAGAAGAACGTGGGTGAAAAAGCAATAGAGGTTGTAGATGTTCCAACCATATCTGAAGCCGATGAAAAGGAAGGATGGGTAGGTGTTGCTAAAGCTGATGAAAAAGAGAAGGTAATGCTGAAGCTGAAGCTAAAGGAGAAGAAGATGTAGTCCCTCTAACACTGGAGCAGAAATTAATAAAGGAAAATAAAGAAGTCGGAGAAAGAATCATCAACGTCGTAAGAGACCTTATAAGAGATGCCGAGTTTCATTTGCCTAATCCAAAATCAAAGGCAGCAAATCCCAAAGGTGTTGAAAAGGCAAAATCAAAGTCTGCCACCGAAAACCAATCTTCTGAGACTGTGAGAGATGATGATTTTGAATTCCTTCGACGTTCATATCCAATGTCAAGAAAAGAGCCAAGTAAAGACCCGGTTGAGTCAGAGGCTGAAAATGACTCTGGAGATGGTTTAGAAGAGGATTTGGCAAACATTTCAAGATTAGTTGAAAATCTCACATATGCTGCCACCATTCCTTTAATTGAATACATTTCTCGAGAGGTTACTGCAGCCGTTGCTCCTGATGAAGTTTCACCAAGTAAGTAATATTTAGTGAAAAATGTCATTTGAGTCAATTTCCATGAAAAATCAACATGGGTCGCAAGAGTAGCATGGGTCGCAAGAGACGCATAAGTCGCAAGGTTGCATAAGTCACTGGGTCACTACAGTCGTATGGGTCCATGGGTTGCATGGGTTGCATATGTTCCATGGGTCGCAAAGGTGGCAAGGGTCACACTAATGAAACGAACAATGAGTCTAATGAATGAAGTAATTTTATGCAGATGCTCCGGTGGGTACTGTCGATGAAGTCGCCGACGAGGAGTTCCTACCGAGGATATTCCAGTGGGTCATGTCGAAGAGGTCGTCGAAAAGGAGTTTCTTACGGAGTATACTCTAGTAAGTCCTGTGCAAGACGTCCCCGCTGAGGAGGTCCTGCCGAGGATACTCCAGTCGATCCTATCCAAGAAGTCGCCTACGAGAAGGCTTGTGTCGAGGATATTCGAGTGGTCCTGTCGAAGAGGTCCCCGATAAGGAGGTTCCTGTCGAGGATACTCCAGTTAATCTTATCGAAGATGTCGTCGATGAGGTTCGTGCCGAGCATACTCTAGTGGGTCCTAACAAAGAGGACACCAGTAAAGAGGTTCCTGCAAAGTATACTCCAATGGGTCCTGTCCAAGAGGTCGTCGCTGATATTGGTGCTGATGGAACTCCATAAGTTATTCTCATTGATGTCGAAGTACCACCAAGTAAGACGGTCATTTGAATCACAAAGGTCGCATTTGTCACATTGGTCGAATGAGTCATAAAAGGTCGTATCAGTCGCATGGTCGCATTAGTCGCATGGGTTGCACGGTCGCATGGGTAACAAAAGGCCACATGTCCGCATGGGTCGCACAGTTGAAGGGGTCGTAGGGTCTCATTTGGTCGCATGGGTCGCCATATGTTTAATGAAGTAAATTTTCTGTAGGTGTTGGACCTTTATCGAAAGAAATTGAGCCAATTGTTAAATCTCCGCCGGTAACTAAACGATTTTTAAGACCACAGAAAAGAGCAAAAAGAGGGCGAAGGAGTGGGCGAGGGAAAGATGTTGATGGAGAACCCGCAGAAAATGTAGTTCAAGAACCCGTAAAGAAGGTGGTTCAAAATCCTGAAAAAAGGTGGTTCAAGAACCTGCAGGGAATCGACATTTTATGTGGAAGCCCAAAGGATTAGGAGAGAGCGGGATAACCCGAGATCCGTTGTTCATTGATGCTAATGGTGAAAAATTGACTGCTTTATATATATATTCCTGACGAAACCTCGACATGAGCGTTGGTGGAAACCTGATCTAGATATTCCCAAGGACCAGCATTTTGGGAGACCATATTAAAGCCCAACGTATGGCTTAAAGATAATGTAAGTTTTTTTTTAAACCATTAGTCACAAAGGTAATTTTGTGTCATATGTATTCATGTGTGTTTATTGTTTTTGTAACAATTAGATGAGGCATTGTTGGAGATGTATGATCGCATGAGGACATTCCCCTTCATATATTGGAATTATTACGTTTGTCCTCTTCTTTCAGCAGACGCTCACGTTGTGGATGTACGAGGATATGGAAAATTTGCTGAGAATTCTTAGTGCTTTTTTGGATGGCAAATATCCATTCAGAAGTAGATATGCATCAGTGAGTTATTTCGATGGCTTTGTCTTGATTCTATACATTCCATCGCTTATATACATGTTCATTGGGTAGCCATCAAGGCGAGTTTCACGACCCGATGCATCGCGATATACGACTACCAGAGCAGTATGAAGCAAACGCATATCGATCCGATGATTGAGAAGATAAGAAAAGTTGTCTCCAAGACGCTCATTCTCGGAGGGTTTCCTTCTTTGGCTTTTGGAGAAGATGAATGGAAGTACGAGTATTATGAAGGTCTATCACAGAATAAAAGCTCAAATGATTGTGGTGTTTACGCCTTCAAATTCTTAGAAGCCTTTTTAATGAAAATACGTCATACTCTTCCCTAAATTTGCGACGACAATGTTGCTTCCACCCCGTAACTTGATACATTATTATTTTTTGGGAATGGAAGATGTAAATATTATTGTTATTTTTTAAAATTTCTTCATATTATTTGTAAATAATTTGATTTGAGTCATAAGAAATTATTATTTTTTATAATAATAAAAGAGTCGCAGGGGTCCGAGGTCGTAGATGGTACAAGGGTTGTAGAGTATCCAAGGGTCGCAGGGGTCAAAAGGTCACAGTGGTAAAAGGGTCGAACAGGTAAAAGGGTCGTAGGGGTCAAGGATCGAAGAGGTTTAAGGGTCTCAGAGGGACAAGGGTCGCAGGGGTCAAAAGGTCGCAGAGGTACAAGGGTTGTAGAGGGATAAGGGTCAAAGGGGTCAAAGGGTCGCAGGGGTCCAAGGGTCGAAGAGGTACAAGGGTTACAGCGGTACCTCTGCGACCCTGCAATTGAATTGACGTCAAATGGAATTCGAAAAGACATGACCACACGGTTATGTTTTCAAATTTTAGTGAAAAGTTCGGCGGGAATTTTGGTGAAAATAATACATTTGAAACTACGCCAAACTGATTTATAGGTCGCTTGGTCGAATGGGACGCATGGGACTCATGGGTCGCTTGGTTAAATAGGTCAAATGGGTCGCATGGGTCGAATTGGTCTAATGGGTTGCTTGGTCGAATTGGTCGAACGGGTCGCTTGGTCCCTCAGCGACCCTTTTACCCTTGTGGTCCTTGTACCCCTGCGACCCTTGTTACGATAATAGTAAATCGTCAAAAAAATCAATACAAACAATAATACTAACTATTGAATAATAGTAAAAACCAACAAAATACAAACATGATGTTCAAGATTATTGGGATTGTCGTTGTTCAAAGGAGGTTGAAGGTAATAAAAATACAACTAAAATCAAATTATTTTTTGTTACGCCCTGGTTGACGGACAAACCGAAGCACATGTGTTGCTCCATTGGAGACAAGTTCGACTTTGAGGGAACAACCCTGATTCTGTTCATTTTCGTGACAAAACTTTCTCTGACCCCCTCTGATGCTAGCGCCACCACATTTCACGGGCCTTAAATCTACCGACCACACCAGTTTGTAACTGATTATCGGCACTATCTTACATCATCTACCACAAAGACCGCTCGACCTCGTAAACTCTATCAGAAGTGTCTACGAAATAACACAAGTTACATCAGTCAAAAGGAATAACAATCACATAAATAACCAAAATGATATATGATGAATCGGTTTTATGTCACTTACCAATGCATCTATGGAAAAATTTGAACGCGTGACTGGTACCATGAAAAGCCTCTAAACAAGAGTGGCCACGATAACGTTAAAAACCAGGTCACCTTCATGACGGACAACTAAGAAATCCCTAATACGAAATTCATGTTTGTTAGAGAAATCTTTCCATCCATCCTGAATATCAGGCCATCCAACTTGACTTCCCATGTTTTATTAGGCAAATTCCATTGAAGCATTGTCATATTGTTGTCCCTCGTTTTGCGGTGAATATGCTCATCGAAGAACACCTTTGGAATGTCCTGTAACAAAAAACGAAAAACAAAGTCAAACGTGTTGTTATCTACATGTAACATACCGACAACGAGGCAAATGAATGAGATTACAAGGTAGTTCTCCAGATAGATCGGAATAATGGATTGGTGAGGGAAATGTGTCATTTTCGTAACAATGGGTGGAAGATGATGAGAGTTAGAGAGAGTGTGTGTCGTTATTCCAAAAAATATGGGTGGAAGATGATGAGAGTTAAAGAGATGGTGTGTCGTTATTTGAAAAAAGGAAACGGCTGCAATTCGAAAAGACATGATCTTGACATCGAATCGTCGTCATATGGAATTCGAAAAGACACGATCCCACGGTTATGTTTTTTAAATTTTGGTGAAATGTTTGGCGGGAGTTTTGGTGAAATTAATACATTTACAACGAACGCATGGGTCGCATATATGAATCAAAACACAAATGCATGGGTCGCATATATAGATATATAGATGTGAACTCGACGAATTTATGGATTTATAATGATAAGAGGACAATAACCAATCTAAACAATACATTAGTCAAACTAATTAATGCTAATTGAGAGTCCCATGGGTCGCATAGGTCGCTTGGTCGCATATATTGATCAATCGATGCTAACTCTAAGAATTTATGGATTAATAAGGATAAAACAAAAAAAAACCAATCAAAACAATACATTTAAAACTTCAAACTAATTAATGAAAAATGAGGGTCGCATCGGACGAATGCCTAAGTTTCTAAAGTGATAGTTATCTCCTGCCATGCACTTCGTCTTCCAGTGTTCTGCTTTTTTCTTGTTTGGTATTTTTGTCCAGAGTTATCTCTTGCCATTTACTTTGTCTTCCAGTCACATTTCAAGGGTGACCCAACACCATCACCTAGGTCACCACCGCACCTCCTCAGTGATTGCATAGAGGTTGAGTCTAACGATTACCGAGACCTTGAGTAGCACATAGACAGCACGATGCCATGTGTCCACCATGTCACCTTCGTCACGAAGGTCACAATGGTGACAAAGGTTGATAGAAGCCCTGATCCCTGATGATACATACTTAAGGTAGGACCACATAAGTAACCACCTTGAAGTTCCGATAAAGATTTTTCAGAATTTGGTGTTAGATACGCAGACTAAATGAAGAGACGTAGGCGCTAACTTATAGACATGGGTTAGAAGAGTCACATGGGTCAGAAGAGTCACATGGATCGGAAGTCAGGAGTCTGACAGTGAAACGACAAGTCACATGGGTCAGAAGGGTCACATGGGTCGGAAGGCAGGAGTCTGGCATCAAAATGACGAGTCATAATAGTCACATGGGCCGTATGAATCGCGTGGGTCACATGAGTGACACTTGTCCCATGAGTCGTAGAAGTTTTATATGTGGTTGCATGGGTCGCATGAGTCACATGGGTCGCATGAGTTGTAGAACAGTCATATGCGGTCACATTGGATCAGATGGCTTCCTGTTTAAACTTGATTATAATTAATCCAATTGAGGGTCGACGATTTTATAGATTTCACGTAATTACGAAAAATAGATGCAAAATAAAACATTTTCAATGTTTATATATTGATTACATAAGGTCACAAAGGTTACAAAAAATTTTACATAAGGTTACATAAGGTCACAAATGTTACAAAAAAAGTTGAAAAAAATCAAGAAAAAAAGGAAAGAAAAAGGTTACATAAAGTCATAAAGGTTACAAAAAAGGAAAGAAAAAGAAGATTGCAAAAGTTAAAAAATGTTGAAAAAAAGGAATGAAAAAGGATACATAAGGTCTCGATGGTCACAAACATAAAGAGAGTCCTATGTGACTCAATGCATCTCCAAGTTCACCTCCAACTATGACCTTAAGTACCGCGGGTACAAAACAATGTCTGAGTCTCCCAATTACCAAGACCTTATTTATGCAGATACAACACAATGTTCTCCATCCATGTTTTAATGACTTGTGTGTATCTGCATAGAGACCAAGTCCGAAGATTGCGAAGACCTTGAGAAACACATAGACAGCACGATGCCTTTCGTCCACCATGTCACCTTCGTCACGAAGGTCTCAAAGGTTACAAAGGTAACAAAATTTTTTTAGAGAATTTAGGGTTAGAGACTTAGACGAAAAGAGAAGAGAGGTGAGATTTTCTTGATTCAATATCATCTTGGATGCGATGATGAGAGTTACAAATCTTATGAACCTTTTAATATAGGGGTAATAGAGATCGATGGAAAGAGAGTGTCGAAAAGACAGAAGTCTGACATGAAAACGACGTGTCGCAAGGGTCTTGAGTGTGGCATACGTAAAAGAATCATAGCTGGCATTGGAAGTCTGACATTGAAATGACTAGTCACAAGGAAAGGTCACGTGGGTCCCAAGGGTCACAATGGCCATTTGGGTCGCATGGGTCACAAAGGTCACAAGGGTCGCAAGGGTCGCTATGCTCGCAAGGTTCGCAATTATAATGAAAAATTTTTCGAATTATAATGATGAAAGTCATAAATATTTTGTCAAAGAATACAAATAATATAATATTAAAAACTAATAATACAACTAATATAATATTACACACTAACAAACCTTGCTTTTTTTAAGTTTGTGTTGTCTCGGTTGTCACGTTCCAAACACTGTCAGTGATGCTGGCATTTGAACCCTTTTGTCTAGACAAAGATGAGGTTTGTCTAGACGAATATGGGGTATTTCTCCGAGCCTCACCGAGTCTAGGATAACGATTCTCTTTAGGCCTCTCACTTTGCCTTTTCTCAGCCAGCATAGGAGGTAGAACCGTAACTTAAGAATATTGGAATGTTCCAATAATTGCAATCAGGAACCAGATAACGTTTTCTTGGTAAGCCAAACGCCATGTCTCCCGAAGGTATTATGTTGAACATAGATCTGGTATCTTGTGACCTTTACCAACCTTATGTGTAGCCGCAATTGCTTGACTGCATGGATACTTATCGACATCAAACATTTTCAGTCGCACTTTCTTTTTTGAACATTGACTACAAATCTTCTACTCATCTCATTTCTCACCTCATACTCATCACTAAGCCTGTTCAATTCAATAGCATCATACTTGGATGCTTGTTTAAACCGTTTATATAACGTTTTCTCAACATATAGTGTTAACCTTACAGAATCATCACCGGTAACTGCTTCCAACCTATACCTATTGAACCAATCGATAGTCTTTCCCAAACAAATATCTAAAAGCCCTAGGATCGAAAACTTTTTTGACTTCTTCAATGTTGAATTCATTACCTCGGCCCCATTAGTGGTTAATAAGTTGTAACTTTCACCCTTAAATTTTCATCTTGCCCACTTAACGGTATCAAGTTCCTCTTTCTCCAAATACTTTGCAACATTAGGATACATGTGCAAAGGTCACAAAGGTCAAAATGGCCACAAAGGTCACAATAGTCACAAGGGTCATAGAGGTACAAGGGTCGCATGGTTACAAGGGTCGCAGAGGTACAAGGGTCGCAGGGGTACAGGAGTTGCATGGGTAAGGGGTTCGCAAAGGGGTACAAGGATAGTAGACGTACAAGGGTCGCAAAGGGGTCAAAGGGTCGTAGAGGTACAAAAGTCACAAAAACCATATTTTTACCTGGCCTTCAAATCATTTAATAGCACTTCAAATTCGTTCACTGTGTATGCTACCGCACATTTGAAGAACATTTCTGCCACAGTATCACTCTTTGAAGTCTTTCTACCATGCTTTATTGACATAATTTTTTATATTTTGTGATATATGACGAGCACAAAAACCATGATGAGCTTGTTTATACACTTGTTTGATTGTTTTGATCAAGGTTTTATGGCGATTAGATATCACAACGACATCACGTCGATCCAGTATCACCTTTTTCAACCTTGACATAAACCACGTCCATCATTCGTCCTTCTCTCTGTCGATTATTCCCCAGCAATAGGATATTGGTGATGTTCATACATTCCACAGCTTTGAATCAGATCTCAATGTTCTATATCTAAAACAAGCTTCAATTGAACCCTTCCTTACAAATGCTTATACATCCTTCTTGTTATCAAACACTTGTCCAATTTTAAGATGAAATCTATCTTCGAACTCGAAGAAATTATTTTCACTAACTGCCTTGTTGTGAACTACAATTTCCAAGTAGTTCTCAACATCACCATCCTTATGCTCTGTTGGCACATCAGAATCAACTTTATTACTATCATAAACAACTTCATCAACTACCACATTTAGGGCACATCCACCATCTTCTCTTAACCCGCTGGTATATTCACTATCAGAATTATCCGAATCCAAAATATTTATTATTCCGGTCGGATTACTCCCAACTCTACTTTTGATCTTTGGACCTAAAATAACACAGTTATCATAATCTGCAACACCTCCATCCTCACCTTCTCTAGCAATGCTTCCAAAAGCAGGAATTAGAGGTTCAACTTCCCTCTCAATTTCGATTTCACACTTCACATTCTTGTCGATTCTATCTCCACATACAACAGTAGTCGAATTCCTCTTATGCGATCGAACATATAACAAATAAGATGCTTGTCATTCATTATATATGTTGGCTTTCTATTTTCATAAATATTGGGCAAATAGCTTAACTTCAACTTCATTGTATTTTTTCTCACCATAATCTCTGCACTTAACTCATCAATAAGTTGTTGGTATGTCAAACTATCTGAGGACAATAGAAAAATACTCTCTGGTTTTCCTGAACTCTACCAACCCATTCATATTCTCCATTTAAGTTTTTCCATTTACCATCATACAAAAAATAAATCAGTGGATTTTCTCATCCACCGAATCTATTACACATGTAACAAAAAAATAAAAACAAGGTAAATTCTGTGCGACTCGATGAGACTCTGTGACCTAGTGCGAGCGTGTGACTCGATGAGACTCTGTGATTCAGTGTGACCGTGCGACTCAATGAAACTCTGCGACACAGTACGACCGTGCGACTCTTTGACATCTCTATGACCCTTGTATCCCTTCGACCCTTTAACTCCTTTGTGACCCTTGTATCTCTACGACCCTTTAACTCCTTTGCGACCCTTGTACCCCTCTGCGACACTTGTACCTTTGCGACCCTTGTACCCCTGTGACCCTTTGACCTTTTTTGTGACCCTTGTACCTCTACGACTCTTGTACCCCTGCGATCCTAAGACCCCTGCGACCCTTATACCTTTGCGACCCTTTGACCTCTTTGTGACCCTTGTTCCTCTGCGACCCTTTGGCCCCTTTAGGACCCTTGTTCCTCTGCGACCCTTGTACCCCTTTGCAACCATTGTACCTCTACGACCCTTATATCTCTGTGACCCTTGTAACCTGTAACCCTTTGACCCTTTTGCGGCCTTTGTACCCCTACGACCCTTTAACCACTTTGCGATCCTTCTACCTCTGCGACCCTTGTACCCATTTGTGGCCCTTGTTCCTCTGCAACCCTTGTACCCCTTTGTGACCCTTGTACCTCTCCAACCCTTCTACCCCTACGACCCTTTGAGCCTCTACGACCCTTGTACCTCTGACTCTTGTACACCGACGACTCTTTCACCTCTTTGTGACCCTTGTACCTATGAGACCCTTGTACCGCTTTACGACCCTTGTTCTTCTGTGACCCTTATACCCCTTTGCGACAGTTATACCTCTGCAACCTTTATACCCATGTGACCCTTTGATCCCTTTGTGACCCTTGTACCTTTACGACTCTTGTAGCCCTGCGACCCTTTAACCCTTTATTATCCTTATATCTCTGCGACCCTTGTACCCTTGTTACCCTTGGACCCCTGCGACCCTTGTACCTTTACGACCCTTTGTCCTCTTTGCGACCCTTGTTCCTCTACGACCCATGTACCTCTGTGACCGTTGTACCTTTATCACTCTTGTACCCCTACGACCCTTTGACCCCTTTGTGACCATTGTACCTCTGTGACCATTGTACCCCTGCGACCCTTTGACCCATTTGCGGCCCCAGTTCCTTTACAACCCTTTAACCCCTTTGCAATCCTTGTACCTCTGCGACCCTTGTACCTCTGCCACCTTTGTACCCCTCTGCGACCCTTGTACCCCTACGACCCTTTGACCCCTTTGCGACCCTTGTTCCTCTCCGACCCGTGTACCCCTTTGCGTCCCTTGTACCTCTACGACCCTTGTGACCATTTGACCCCTTTGCGACCCTTGTACCCTTGCGACCCTTGTACCCCTACGACCCTTTGACCCCAGCGACCCTTTGACCCCTCGATGAGACTCTGTGACCCATACGACCCTTGTGACCATTTGACCCCTTTGCGACCCTTGTACCCTTGCGACCCTTGTACCCCTACGACCCTTTGACCCCAGCGACCCTTTGACCCCTCGATGAGACTCTGTGACCCAGTGCGACCGTGAGACTCAAAGAGACTATCACTCATTGCGATTGGAGAATCCCGATGACCGGACGAGGTTGGCAACTTTGATGTTGTTGGCAAGTTATGGCTCACAATCCTTCATCATACAACTCTATCAGCCATGATCTCATTGATATGGTTGATGACTTGGATTTTTATGAAGGCTTTCCATGGGGGTGTTACACATTTGAGAAGATTGTGGAGACTTACTGCCAGCACGTTAGCGGGGAATCACCGAAACCAAAATGGTATTGTGGCGGTTTCATGATCCCATTAATGGTAAGTTGTATATATTATTCGAATAACTTGAATGTTTTTGTACTTTTTGCATTCTTATCATTTTTTTAATGTTTTAGTTACTTCCATTCGAAACCATCCTTAGTTTGGGCGGAAAAGGATTGTATGTTGATGTTATGGATGCGGATCCATCATGCCCAAGAATGTGCAAGAAGTTGGTTAAATCTAGTTTTAACCCGATGTATGTAGATGTGATAAGGTAGATTGGAGATTCTAAGGTAACAATTACACAAGGGTCACAAGGCTTACAAGGGTCACAGAGGCTAATAATGGTTATTTTTTTGTTTTACAGAATATTCAAAGTATTCTTCGTGATGAACATAAAGAGAAAACTTTACTTTTTTATCTGGAGGATTACGAGGGATGCCACGATCTTGATGTTCAAATATGGATGGAACATATATGTAGAAATCCAAACTCTGTTTGTTGGGAGGACATCCGTAAGCAAGAACTGCTGACGCGAAAAGCAGCTCTTGGTGATCAAAAGAAGGGGAAAGGAAATGGACTAAGAGGAAGAATGGCGTGAGTGAAAAAATAATATATGTTGAAGATGACAAAGACGAAGGAAGGGTAGGTGTTGTTGAAGCTGATGAAGAAAGAGAAGGTGATGCTGAAGCTGAAGCTGAAAGAGAATATGAGGATGAAGCTGAAGGAGAAGAAGCTGCAGCTGAAGGAGAAGAAGTTGTCGTCCCTCTGACACTGGAGCATAAATTAATAGAGGAATTAAAGAAGTCAGAGAAAAGAATCATCAATGCCATAAGAGACCTTCTAAGGTATGTCGGGTTTCATTTGCCTAATCCAAAATCAAAGGCGGCAAATACAAAAGGTGCTGAAAAGGCAAAATCAAAATCTACCACAAAGATGCGAGCACTGCAAACCAATATTTTGGAACTGTTAGAGATGATGATTTTGAATTCCTTCGACGTCTATATCCAGTATCAAGACAAGAGCCAAGAGAAGAACCAATTGAGTCAGAGGCTGAAAATGACTCTGGAGATGGCTTAGAAGAGGATTTGGCAAACATTTCGAGATTAGTTGAAAATCTCATATCCGCAGAGGTTACTGCAGTCGTTGCTCCTAATGAAGTTCCATCAAGTAAGTAATATTTAGTGAAAAACATCATTTGAGTCAATTTCCATCGAGAGTCGGCATGCGTCGCAAGACTCGCATGGGTCGCAAGGCACGCATAAGTCGCACGGTCGTATAAGTCGCAGGGTCACATAAGTCGATGGGTCACTAGAATCACATGGGTCGCATGGATCCCATGGGTCGCACGGGTCGCATTAAGTAACGAACGATTAGTCTAATGAACGAAGTAATTTATATAGATGCTCCGATGGATACTGTCGATGAAGTCGCCGATGAAGACGACTCCGCTAAGGACGTTGTTGCAGAGTATAATACAGTAGGTCCTATGGAAGACTTCCCCGATGAGGAGGTTCCTACCGAGGATACTCTAGTGGATCATGTCCAATACGTCCCCGACGAAAAGGTTCCTAACGAGGATATTCCAATTGGTCCTGTCAAAGAGGTCACCACTAAGGACGTTCCTACGGAGTATACTCCAGTGGGTCCTATGGAAGACTTCCCCGTTGAGGAGGTTCCTACCGAGGATACTCCAGGGGATCCTATCCAATACGTCCCTGACGAAAAGGTTCCTACCGAGAATACTACAGTGGGTCATGTTAAAGAGGTCGCTGCTAAGGAGGTTCCTTGCGAGGATACTTCAGTGGATATTGTCGAAGAGGTCCACTCTAAATGTAAGGAGGTTCCTTTCGAGGATACTCCTGTGGATCCTGTCGAAGAAGGGGGAACTCCAAAACTTATTTTCATTGATGCCGAAGTACCACAAAGTAAGTATAGTCTTTTTAGTCACAAAGGTCGCATCGTTCGTATGGGTCGAATGGGTCACCAAACGTCACATAAGGTCACATAGGTCGCAGGGTCGCATAGGTCGTAGGGTCGCAGGGTCGCATAGGTCGCATTAGTCGCCATAAGTTTAATGAAGTAAATTTTATGCAGGTACTGGACCTTTATCGAAGGAGTCTGAGCCATATGTTAAATCTCCATCATTAACTAAATGAGTTTTAATACCACGGAAGGCATATGTTGAACTTCCATCGGCGAAAAGAGCAAGAACAATGCGAGGGAGAGGGCGAGGGAAAGATGTTGATGGAGAACCCACAAAAAATGTAGTTCAAGAACCCGTAAAGAAGGTTATTCAAGAAACCCTAAAGAAGGTGGTTCAAGAACCCGATAAAAAGGTGGTTCAAGAACTTGCAGGGAAACGGCATTTTGTGTGGAAGCCCAAGGGATTAGTAAAAGGCGTGATAACCCGAGAAGCTTCATTCATTGACGCTAACGGTGAAAGGTTGAATGCTCTATATATGTTTTTAACGACACTTTACATGAGAGTTGGTGGAAATCTGATTTAAATATTCTCCAGGGGCCAGAGTTTTGGGAGACCATATTAAAGCCCAACATATGACTTGAAGATGATGTAAGTTTTTTTAAACCCGAAGTCATAGAGGTTATTTTGTGTCATATGTATTCATGTGTGTTAATTTTTTTTTCAGCAATTGGACGAGGCGTTGTTAGTGTTGTATTATCGCATAAAGACATTCCCCGTGATATATAAGAAACTTTACGTTTGTCCTGTTGCTTTCATGCAGACGCTCACGTTGTGGATGTACGAGGATATGGACACTTTGCCAGAAAATCTTAGTGATTGTTTGCATGGCAAGTATCCATTCAGAAGTATGAAACCAATGAGTTATTTCGAAGGCTTTGTCACGGTTCTAAACATTCCATCGCTCGAAAGTCGATATGTAGGATGTCATTGGGTACCCATCAAAGCGGACTTCACGACCAGATGCAACATGGTATACGACTGTCAGAGCAGAATGAAGGAAACACATATCACTCCGGGGATTAAGAAGTTAAGAAAAGTTGTCCCTAAGATGCTCTTTCTCGGAGGATTCGATTCTTTGGCTTCTAGAGAAGATGAATGGAAGTATGAGTATTATGAAGGTCTGTCACAGAAAAAAGCGGAAATGACTGTGATGTTTACACCTACAAATTCGTAGAAGCCTCGGTATTGAGAACACGTCAAGTTTTTCAATACATATGTGACGACAAAGTTCCTTCCATGTGTGAGAAGATGGCGGCTGATATATTTAGTAATGGAAAATGTATCCCTCCACCCCAAGACTAACTTGATATTTTCGTACATTGTTGTCTTTTGTACATTGTTATTTTTTAAATATGTGGTACATTGTTATTTTTTTGAAATTTCTTTATAAGGGTCGTAGGGGTAAAAGGGTCCTAGGGATAAAAGGGTCGAATGGGTAAAAGGGTCGCACGGTAAAAGGTCGTAGGGGTAAAAGGGTCGAATGGTGATGCGTATCAGAGTTAAATATAACCTAATCTACCCGCAAGTGCACGGCACGTGTGTAGTATTTTAGGTGTCGATCCCACAGAGACTACGCAACACTACCTAAACCCGAACTACAAATCAAACTTGCTAACGAAAGAAGGTGAATAAGGAATGAAATACTGAAAGTAACTAAACTACTTGGGTTCAAACGATGAGATAAACGTCCTAGGAAACCGGTTTCACCACAAGACGACCGAAACCAACGATCAACCTATCTACCATGCAATCCCAGTTAAAGCTATCTAAGGCGGACAATCCTAACATGATATCTACCCTCTCTCAAGGCATAGACACGTGATCTAGACAAGATGCCCCCTACTTTCGTGGCTGACACCATGAACTAAACCCATAAACTCTGTGATTCGCCCGTTCACCCTCAACCGTTGCTACCCTACTTTCGTGGCCTAACCTCGGTTGTTCTAAACCTGACTTTCTAGGACTAGAATTCTCCTTTCGGTCCTTCTCCTAACCCCTAACACATGCATCTACGTGATCAGCGCAAACACAAGTAAATTAAAGCACTCAGATAAAGAATAGATGAACTAAAACGGGAAGATGCATTCAAAATAGATCAAAAGAGGTCTCGGGATAGCCAAGGGCTAATCCCTTCTCCTAGAACAAACAAACTACTCGCTCATGCGTCTGTAAAGAAACATAAACATAGTAGAAAGTCTAAGGAACATAAAAACCAAACAAAACCGAAGTGGTGGTGCTTGATCTCCAATGCTCCTCGCTTATCTCCTCGCAAGAATCTGCTCTAACTTCGCTGAATTCTTCTCCTCTGTATGCTTGCTGTAACGGCGTCTTTTTGCCTCCTTTTAAGCCTCCTAAGTCGGTCCAATTGTTGCCCAAATTGCCCCACGAGTTCCCTTAAGTT
>CM071865.1:40449878-40476136 GCA_036759665.1 Gynandropsis gynandra | reverse complement strand
CATATATGGATAGATTAGTTCTTAATAATCTCCTAAGGATTAAATAAAACACACACAACTATATTTGGTAGTCAAAGTGGCCGTTGGAAGGAAGGAAAGTAATATTGCTATTTTTGAGTAATTAGAATTACATGTGCAACTCAAGAAACCAAGCAACAAGGAGATGTCCCTTTCTCCTCTATAACCGTGAAAGATCAGGACAAATTCATTAATTATGTCGTACTTGTTTACTTCTAATTGTAGTTTAAATTCAGCTCATGGTCTATATATATAGAACCACTTATGTAATGCTTAAACTCATGGAATGAATTCAAGTTTATTCCTAATTCTTCTTTCTATTCTCTTAGTTCTACAAACATCTTATTCTCTTCTTAAACACTCAAATTCTAACACCCTGTAGGCGTTTGGATCATGTGGACGTGAAGTCATCGGTGCATGATTATGTAAGGTTCCTATGATGTGGTGTGGTTATAGTAGCTCCGTTATATTTCTTCAAATCTTATAATATTGGTGAAATTGATGAAAGTGCTCTTAGATACCAACTAAAGTAGCTTAATTGAAGATCCATTAAAACTTTTATATGGTTACATGGAGTAGTTGGGTATAACCCCTGGGTTTAGCAAGTTACTGTGATTATTATGTCAAACTCTTTGTTTTAGGTTGTTTCTGACCGAATGATTTCGTCGAACATGTGTTTCTGTTTCAAAGAACTAAATGTCTATATGTTTTTAATTGTAATATGTTTTAATCATTTTTGCTTGATAATGGTTATCTTATGTCATATCTTTTTACAAACTGATTAGAAGAAGAACATATGCAAAGTTCATGGCTGGATGGTAAGCACTATGTCTGTACATGCTTGGATATGTATGATTGGAGCAAAAGTGTAATGCTCCGGGTTATCTCTTAGAATAGTGGTAGGCATTATTTACCTTGTTTCTGGAGACGTAGAGGTGTAACAGAACTAGAATTTATATCTCTTTTGTCATAACCGAGGAGTACTAGGTTTGCCTTAAACATAATGGATACATAGGAATAATTTACGCGACCATCTTTGAGTATGTATTTGGTAGTAACTCTCTCTCGACTATGGTTTGCCTCAGCATTACCCTTCCATCATCGAAAGATTTCTATTGACTCAACAAAAGAAATAAACTTAGAAGACAATACCTCGAATGGCAGCTAGAAGACACGACAAGCGAAGGCGAGGCCAACAAGGAGATACGACAAGCAAGGCAAGGCAAATGCAAGGATGGCGTTTCCGCCAATATTGATGGTTAGCCACGTTCTTTCTCTTTTTCCATGTTTTTCTCGAGTTGTAGGTTTGGCTTCCTCCACTTTAGGTCGTTTTGCAGGGAGGATCAATGGTGAGGAATGGTGAGCATTCGTCGAACATGCAAAAGGATAGATAGATGATTATCCTGCAACGGCTTCAAAGATTCGTTTCAAGGTAATTTCGAACATGAGTCATCTTCTATCCCCAAAAGTAGGGATTCATTTCTCTCTTCATCTTGCTCTCTAACCTGATTTTGTGATTTGTGGTGTATGTAGTGGTATGAGCCATTGATTTTGTATTGGGATAGCGTT
Organism: Gynandropsis gynandra; assembly: GCA_036759665.1. Classification (NCBI taxonomy): domain Eukaryota; kingdom Viridiplantae; phylum Streptophyta; class Magnoliopsida; order Brassicales; family Cleomaceae; genus Gynandropsis; species Gynandropsis gynandra. The sequence goes on along the minus strand of CM071865.1, from coordinate 40,474,549 downwards.
GTAAGCGTCCTACGTTCTGAAAATTGCTTTCGGATACATCATGGGTTTGTAGGTTTGCACTTCTTATTTCATTGGTTTATGACCATAGATTGATGTTCAAACTATAGGTTTCTATTGATCATGAACGAAACGATCTTGGTCTTTGTAACTGACATAGATAAATTTTCTTCAAATTATTACAGTATTGTTTGTTTATTTAAGAACACATTGCTGATAATTTGTAGAATGATTATTCTTGAAAAGTACATTTGAATCACATGAAACTAGACTTGATATTCCATGATCAGCAACAAGTGGATAGGGAATTTTCTTCTGGAATCATGACAATTATTTTGTATTGTTAATAAATGCCTATGGATAGACATGCTTATATTAAAGTACATTATATCATGTTATAATTTTTTCTGTGCAACTCAATGGATTTCTACATGAAAGTTAATTTATATTCTTAACAAAAAAATGGACATGTTTTAGACATGGATGCTCACTTCACAATCAACCAGGTGATATCAAAGAAGCATATGAAGACACTGTTTGCGTGAAACAAATATCAAATATTTTGTTTATGGTTTTCAACCATAGGGGTTGATATGAAGTTATGTTATATAACTATTATGTTGTAGGCAAGGTGAAGCCAAACGTCGAAGAGCGTGTCAAATTTGTTTAAAAATAACCAATTATAAATTAATTTATATTGGGTTTTAACAAAATGGTTTTGATTTGATTAAAATAAAAATAATTAAATCGTTAATTTCAAAATTTTCAAAAATTTGTACTCAATGAGATCTGGTCCATCAAATTCAGTTTCGAAAACCTTGCCAAACACTTGCGTGAGTTACCCTTTAACTTTTTATATAATCCTCCATCGTCCATGAATTTCGAGCTGATAGCAAGATAATATGGGATCATAATCAATAAACGAGTTAACCATCCATGTCAAGAAGTTCACTTACAACAAGTTCAATTTTGAATTAGTTTAAAATATTTAAAAGATATATATTAAAAAAATATATAATTTATAATATATACTATAAAGGGAATAGTTATGGAAAAACTATTTTTCGAGAAAAATGGTAATTTTTTTAAAACATATAATTATCGAACAAAAAATTAAAATGAAGCACGTGCAGAGCTCAAACAAGCCCATAAACCTCCTCCCCCGAGAGAAAATGTTAAGGATGGGATGTGAAGGAAACCACCACCAAGTCGCCATTGAAGATCGTGGAGGGCTCAAGTAAGCCCGAGATTATGTTATAGCCCAAAAGCGGCTAGAGTTAAGGCTCACAGAAAACCTTCTACCATGGTATTATCGTTAGGGCTAAATGAAACCTGGTTCTTAGTTTTCAAATAATAGCTTATAATTTTGTTTTATTAAGTTAACTTTGGTGATTGCTAATGGTGTTAATGGTGAATTTATGGAACTTTATTAGTGTGAGAGTGAAGCTTTCATCAACTATGGCTTCCTTGTAGGCGTTTGGATCATGTGGACATGAAGTCATCGGTGCATGATTATGTAAGGTTCCTATGATGTTGTGTGGTTATTGATTTCGATTTAAATTAAGTACATTTTTTTACTTGAAATCAATTTTAACACAAAATCAACCCCATTTTTAACCCAAAATCGGCCCCAAATTTGATAAAATTGTAGCAATATAATTAAAAAATGAATAAATATAGTGTTTATCCGTGTGTAATTGTTATTTTAAAATTGTTATTTAATATAATTTTTCGTGTTAAATTAATATTAGTTCCTACTAATAATAATTGAAATTCTAATATCTTCAATATATTTCATTTTAGAGTATCAATTTTTCATATTATCATAAAATTTCAAAAAAAATATTTATTTTTTTAAAACAATTACATACTAAAATTATTCAAGAATATAATAAATGACCTATGATTATCTAAAAAAATATTTATAAGTTTTAATTAATTATATAAAATTTGCTCAAATATAAATTACAAATGTATATATTGAAATAAAAATTTACATTTCAAATATTTATTGATATAAAAATTATATGTTTATATATATTAAACCTCTAGAACTTCTATTATGTCACATTTCTTCTCTTACTATTATGTAACAAAACACATCACTTTAAAATAAAAAAATTTCATATATTAAAAATTTATGTGGATCCAATTTTTAGATTTGAAGTACCAATTCATACAAGATTAAAATAAATTTGAACTAAAATTTATATTTTTTTTGTAATAAGACTTTAAATAAATATATTTAATAGTTTTTTAAATAGCAAATTTTAGGAATACAAGAAAAAAAAGAAAATCAAGTATGTATTTCCATACATGCCATTTTGTATAAAAATGTTATTTCTCTATATATTTCTAAAACAATAATTTTAACACTTCTAATCTTAATATATATTAATTTAATTATTGGAAAATTAAATAAATATAATATCCTTCATATAATTTTTCATATCAATTATTTCATATAATTATAAATTATTTTTATTTAGCAAAACACGATTATAAATACGGATGATACATCGTTGCTCTTTCCATTGGGACACGTTGAACAATTCTCCTCGCAGAAACGTGAGAGAGAGACTGACTTTCAAGATTCGAATAAATAATGATAGATCTTCATTTTTTTTTTAGGGATTTTTGGTTGCCATGTCAGCAATCCCAAAAGATTTAGATATTTTGGTTGCCACGCGAGCAATCCCAAAAGATTTGGGTATTTTGTATTTTGCTTTTTCCTAATCCATCCAACAATGAATTGTAATTAATGAAGCAGGATTGTTTCCTTATTTCGTATTATATTTGTATTCTGGTAGATTGCAATATTACACGCTCCCGCCACACATTCTCTCACCTGAAACAACGATACCGCCATGGCTTCTTCTTCTTCATCCTCCAAAGCAGAGACTTTGAAGAACACTAACTTTGCCCGGAGACAACAGACTGTCATGAAGAAGGCTCATGAACTCTCAACTCTTTGCGACATTGAAGCCGCGGTCATCTGTTACGGACCAACCGGAGAGCTTCAGACATGGCCGCCAGACATTTCCAAGGTGAGAGAGCTTGCGCAGAAGTACAGGAAACTAAGCGACTCAGATAAAAGAAGGAAATGTGTGGATCTGCAAGGGTTTCTGGGGAAGACAAAGACAAAGACCGGTGAGCAGAAGAAGCGGAAAAGGTTGGACCTTAAACCCGATATGCTCGACGGATCCACGGCTGAAGAATTATCAGAGTTTCTAGATTTTCTGGACCGGAAATCTAAGACTTTGGAGGCACGACTTCGATTTCTCGAAAACCAAAAACAGAATCTCGAAGGATCGTCCAAGTCTAAGCATGATCAAAACCAAGAATCTGACCCACCGATTCTATCAAATTCCGCTGAAACAGATCATCCGATGGCCCAATTTGATCAACAAATGACGAGATCTGAACATCTCCAAGTAAGTTCTTTGTCTTCGCCATATGAGAGTTTTTCTGCTCCCTGTTTCTCACACAACGATGTCCTGAACCGACAAATTTATCCACAAATCGCTCTTTCAAATTCCGCCGCCGGATCTGATATTTCCTTGGTTCAATATGATCAGCAAATGACGGAATTTGAACATCTCCAAGGATGTTCGTTGTCTTCACCAGATGACAGTTTTGCATCGGTCAACAATGTCGGCTACTCTGCTCCCTGTTATTCAAACAACTTTTGTTCAGACATTATCCCATCTCAGACGCCAATGGCGAATTACCAAAATTTCTCGGCTAACAGTGCCGGTGGAGCTTGGTGCTGCAGTTCTGATCCGCAGACGACTTTATCAAACTCCGTTGGATACGGTCTTCTTCCGATGGTCCAATTTGAGCAACAAATGACAGAATTTGACCCTCTCCAAGGTTGTTGCTTGTCTTCAGCATATATGTGGGATCAGAGTTGTGCACCGATCGGCAATGTCAGCTACGCTTCTGCACCATGTTATTACAGCAACTATAGTTCAGACATTAGCCAAGTTTCGACTCCAATGACAAATTACCAAAATTCCTTAGGGAACGACGCGAGCGGAGACTATAACAACATCAATCTGCAAGTACAATTTCCGCATACGACACCTTGGATGTTTCCTAGGTTTTAGGCATGCTCGGAAACAATTTTGACGGGGTAGAATTTGACAAATTTCTGATAATACTAGGACCATAGAAGGCTTCACATATTGTATCTCTTTGACCATTTGTTTCCACTCAATGGATCATCATTCCTTTCCTTTATATTCCTTCTGTGTTTTGAGTTTTGACGGCTTATTTTAAGAACATCAACTCCATTACCATTGAGAGAAATTCCTTTCATGGATCATTTCCTATCTCCATGAATTATTTATAAATTTTATAAATTAAGTTTTTAAAATGAACTCACTCAATAATTTTCAATTTTGTTGATATAAAATTCTCCTAAAATTATATATAAAAATATATAATTTTGCTATTAACATTATTATTAAATTTTTTCGCATTTAAATACATTCATTTCATTAATAAAATATTTTTATAATAGTAATAATAATAATTATAAAAGATTAATTCCAACTCATTTGATAACTCAGTTATTGACAATAAATTATATCATTACATTTGATCTCAATAAATAATATTTTTAAATATTATATACATTATACTAAAACAATATATTTATAATCATTTACATATTATCATTCCTTCTGTGTTTTGAATTTTGACGGCTTATTTTAAGAACATCAACTCCATTACCATTGAGAGAAATTCCTTTCATGGATCAATTCCATTCAAGTTCGTAGAGGTTCATCCGCCTCTTGAATCCAACCATTCGTAGTTCTTATACCGAACCATCGCAGATAATCAACCGAGAGAACTGATGCATGAACCCTACATTACTGCTTTTACTCATCAGATTCCTCGGTGTTTACCGTTCCGAAACTTCGATAAGTTTCCTCCGGGAAACACAGAGAGAGAAAAACAGGAAGAAGATCTTACCTCCTCGAGAATCAAAGATCAAACGGAAAAATTGCTTATGCGTAACAATTTCCGCCATAACTCCTCCGTCTCTTAGCTCTGTATGAAAGATGAACAAAGTAATATTATTAACCATTGTGAAAAGAGCTTATATCCTAACCGTGAAGAAAACGAGCATTCATCATGGGCCCCACAGCCTAAATGTGTACCCTATGTTATTTGCTTGATTGTTACAATCTATAAAAATAAAAATCTATAAATTGTAATTTAGATAAGATATATATATATATATCACAATTTTAACATTAGATCATTGTTTATATTTACTATTTGGAAGTAAAAACTCTTAAATACAAGAGTCTTCTTCTATCCCATGAATTATTTATAAATTTTATAAATTAGATTTTTAAAATGAACCGAATCAATATTTATCAATTTTTTTTATATAGAATTCTTCGGAAATGATATGTAAAAATATACAAATTTGCTATTAACATTATTCTTAAATTTTTACTCATTCAATAACTCAGTTATTGATAATAAATTATATCATTAGATTTGATTTCAATAAATAATATTTTAAAATATTATATACATTAAACTAAAACAATGTATTTGTGATCATTTACATCAATATGGAGTATTGATACATTAAAAGATATTGTTCAAATAATAATAGTTGCGCGAGTTAAAAAAAATGGTCTAATTTTACATCAACAAACTCAAATAACCTTTTAATTTTATCAAAATTTATCTAAAAAGATGAATACATTGGGCTTAGATTATTTTTTAATGTCAACATGATATTTAATTTTAAAATAATATAGAATATATTTTTTACAATAATCTTTATTTTATATACATAAATCTGAAACATAATATAGAATACAGAGATCTGAAACATAAATGTTTAATGTGACTTTGAGAGCTAAGAACGAAAGAGAAGTATAAATACGCACCTTGCAGAGTTTGGATGTCAATAGAGTAGGTGATCAATGGAGCAACAACGAAGCCATGCATTGTACGTATATGTTAGAAAATACATATCTTTTGATGCAAGAGATGTATATAAAAAAGTTTGAAACCAAACACTGGCATTCTTCTTCCACGTCAGAGGAGGATAAATCTTCAAAGTGACATAAACACTGTCATTATAACCACTATCACATTCACCATTGTCGTCATCATAGTGACAAGTCACGTGACAAGAATATTGAACGTGGAATTGAAGATGCCTGATGCTCATCCTACAGCAGCTCAGACTGAGTTTTCGTGGAGTAAAAAGTGGAGAGGGTTTTTGTGGAGTAAAAAGTGGAGAGGGTTTCGGTCGAGGAAGAAGATGAGGATGATGGAGTTTCAGTTATTTTCCTATAAGATTAAGAGAAAAGGGCTGCATAAAACAAAATGGAAGAAGACCACAAGAGATCTTACAAAACCAATTTCCCTCATGGCAGAGCCAACATTTGAAACATAGATAGCTCAAAAATTAGTTCACACCTATGATGGTTAATCACATGAAATTATACATATATATATGTTTATATTTATATAGAATTTCGAGAGATATAGAGATGTGATTAGCAAAACAAAAATCAGTACAACGATTGAACGTGATACGTATTTTAAAGAAATACTGCGTTGTTTATGTTTGTGTTAAATAGTTACGGGCATGAAATATTTTATTATTTGGGGATGATAAATATGAAAACTTTGACATGGATGGACTCACTAGAGGTGAACCAAGCCTCTACACAAGCAAAAGAACAAACATGAGACCTCTATATGATCATGTGAAAATTTTAATGCATAATAAATACTTGCATAACGATTTTGTTTGTACTCATGAAAAATTCATGTCAATACCAATAGATGCCATGAAAAGGAAGCAATTTACAATGGAGACATGACAAGGAAGAATAAATATATGGTGATGCATATATTTTTGTTTGTTTTTTATGAAAAGATAGTATAACATATAAATTGTAAATAGTGAGTTGTATATATTCTTGGATGATTTTTTTTTTTTTTGTTTTTTACCATTGTAGTAAATGCAATGTATTAATAATCATTTATATGGTAAGTGTTAAGGATCAATATAATATATACAATTTTTTGCGTTGAATTTGTTTTGTATCTATATTTGGTTATGTGTTTGAGATCGGTTTTCAATGGTTTTACATTGATACACATTATATATATATATATATATATTTCAGCACCTAATCTATACTTATTATTCAATTTTCATTTAAAATAAAAGTTATGTGTTCAGATTCAATATAAATTACAATGAATGATTCTATAAATTACGATGAATGAAGTCAATTATACATAAATACAAATATAAGATTAAATTAAATCAAATTTATGTATAAAAATTAAAAGTCTGTTACTATTAATAATAAAAATTAAAAAATAAAAAACATATTAATCTTAATATATTGATTATATTATTACGAAAACTTAAAAATATACTATCATTCATAGATTTTTGTTTTTCAGTATTATTTCATATTTATATAAGATAATATAAATAAAATTTTTTATCCAAGAAAAATTATCTATTACAATTACTCATACTACAAAATAATGTTTTATAATTATCTTAAACATTTTATATTTAATAATATTATTTATAAATAGTAAAATATATATGAACATTAATAATCAAATTACATAATAATATATATTAAATTGAAAAAATTATTAAATATGGGATACCCGTAATAAAGGGTAAGTCGGTATCACCGACTTACCTATGTATATATATATATATATATAATTAATGATTAGGGTTTAAAAAAATAAAACAAAAGAAGAGATGCAGCCGTGGGTGAATTCAACCGAGAGAAGAAAAGAAAAAAAGACGAAGAAAGAAGAAGAAGAAAGAAAAAGAGAAAAAGGGGAAAAAGGATAGATTGGAGAAGAACCTTCAATTTTTATCACGTTCTTGGTGGATGAATTCTAGTCGCGATTGTGGTAAATCTCTAGTTATTTTGTTGTGATTATTTCCTTAATTCGAAGATTTATATTATAAAATTTATTAATTGAACGGATCTATAATAGGAAAGAATTTATATCAAGAATTGTCAAGTCGTCGAAGAAGCTAAGGTGAGAATTTTCTCCCGTAATTTTGGAATTGTGATTGATTTATGGAAGAGATTATACTTTTAAAACGAGGCATGATCACAATGGGATTTATAGGATCATAATGGGAAGAGTGAGCTGATACAAATGAGTTGGATTAGACTCTAGTTTTATCGTATGAGTATTGATGAAAGGTATATGAGTTGTATAAGTGACTAGAGATGATCTAGAGAATTGACGTGCGACCAAGTGTTGGGGTCGGAGAACGTCAATATTTTGGTTCGGTGTTATAGCCAAGTGAATATCTTGTTAGTGTGCTCGAACGAGTGATTTCACACTCGAACCTTCGGAAGAAGGTGTGTGCGAGCGCGTCAGTGAGAGTTGTCACGTGAGGAGTATTGGGTCGATGACGTTAGTATTGCGGTACTTGGATCTGGACCGGTATCATACCGTGTTGGGCTTGTGGTAACCTTGCGAGTGATGGAGCGTCGAGTTAGTCAGGTCAGTTGATCTGCTGGCGTCGTACCGTGTTGGATTATGGTAACCTTTCGAGCGACGGAGCGTTGAGTTAGTCAGATTAGTGGATCTGTCAGTGCCGTACCGTGTTAGGGTCATGATAACCTTTCGAGTGACGGAGCGTTGTATTGTGCTGATGGCTGGGGTACGTTGTGACCTTGCGAGATTCTTCAGTGTGCTGGGGTCCTTTGGACTTTGCGAGCCTATGGCCGAGCTAGAGTCATGTGGACTCTGTGTGTTATGATCCAGTTTGGTACTCGTTCTAGGCTTTGGATACTCAGTTGGGTTGGGTAAAGTTGTCTATATATCTTTAGTTTAGACTTTGGTAATATCATTATTTATCTTATTCAATTTAGTGTGGGAGAATACGTGGCACACAGTAGGTACATGTATTGGTCTCACTAAGTGTGTATTTCGTACTCACCCTATTGTGGGTTGTCGTGGATGGACAGGATATGGCAAGGAAAAAGAGCAACGAGGTTGAGCGGCAACAGGAAAGCTCACAACAAACTCATGGGAGAGGCTTGCACTAGGTCTCGTTGAGTTTTGTTTTGCATTTCGTATTTATTTATTTCATTTACATGACTCTGATCTTTACATATTTGTTTTGCTATTTGGTCCGGACCACTTTATTTTGGAATAAATCATTTATTTTATTTTATAAATGCATTTGAGCAATGATACGTGTAGCCACCTCTTAGAGGGGATGGTGGACACTCCCAGTCCCAAGGTAGTTCCGGGAAGGGGGTGTTACAAATTAGTATCAAAGCCTGGTTGTCATTTTTGTACTTATCATTTTCACTGGATTTCAAAATGTTTTGCGAAATGTTTTAGTAAAGCCAAGAGACCGGAGCACACATGTCCTTAAATTTCTAGTGGGTTTTAGAGCTATGGAAACTAATAGTAGTTAATTATGCATAGCAGACAATACCGAGGATGATGATTACTAGAGCTCTTGGTCGCAGAATGAGTGGAGGCTCTCGTTCCACTAGTCGTACGCAGTCTCAATCATCTGTACGAAGATCTTGAAGTGTAATAGATAGAGATGTCATGAGAGAAATGTTAAGAGAGCTATTAGCGGAAAGCCGACAACATGACCAAAAGGAGAGTTCAACGATGCCACAAGTACTGGTGCAGGCACTGACACCACCACTAGTATATCCACCTGCTCAACCCCAAGTACCGTGCCACCACCACCAATACCTTCTATAATGTTTAATCAGAGGCATGTGGAGACGTCGAAGTATTTCTATGTCATGGATCACATGGCTAAATGGGGTACAAAGTCATTTTGTGGCGGTGGGATACCTCCCATGTAGGCGGAGGAGTGGATGTTTCGATTAGAGCGGTACTTTTGATCATCTAGATGTCCATTAGAGTTTAATATGGATATTGCACTCCACTATTTGGAGGGAGAAGCGGTGTTTTGGTGGGACGAGATTCAGAGGGAACGTCCAGATCACATGTTTTCTTGGGATGAGTTCGAACAACTTTTTGATTTGAACTATACACGCTGCTCGTGAAGAGATGGAGTTAGCATTTCTACAGCTCACACAAGGTGACCGTACTGTTGCTCAGTATTATAAGACTTATTTGGAGTTATCATTATTTGGGCCAAATCAGTAGCCTCGAAAGTTCTCAAGGTCAACAAATTTTTTCAAGGACTACGACCGGAGATCAGACGCATGATTGAGATAATCAAGCATGGGTCATTGTTTGAGCTAGTTCAAAATGCTCAATTGGTAGAGAAAGGATTCATCGAGGAGGGAATCTTGAAGTCTTTGGATGCCAAGGGGAAACAGGTTATCCAACAGATTCGGGGGAGATCAGATCAGAGGAAAGCAGTTTCGACACGTCCTATCGTATCAACATCGAGGTACACATGTCATCGTTGTGGACGTGAGCATGTTCGGACATGCCAAAGGTTTGATAGGCGAGTAGGATGCTTGCGATGTGGAAGTTTAGAGCACCAGTTTTGTGATTGCCCCCAGTAAGTGGGAGGAACTATGAGGCGAGGACAATTCGACGGATGTTTCCGCTGTGGTAGTATGGATCATTTTCAAAAGGATTGTCCGAAGCCACCACCACCACCACCACCAATGGGTCTAACGCCACAGGTTAGAACTAGGTAATCTGAAAAGCATGCATCGAAACGTAGGGCTGTACAACCATGGGTATATGCCTTGGGAGGTTACGAGAATGAACGTAAGGGCCAAGAAGGAGACGCCCAACCTATCTCTGGTATGTCATATTTTTATATTATGTGTGTGTGCCTTACATATAATAATTTTCTATGTTAAGGTGAGTTCCGTGAGGTAATTAAGAAGTAGATTCTTTAAAATATTCGTAATATGTAGGATCGATAATCCTGGGAGGTCTATCTACTCATGTGTTAATTGACACCGGTGCGACACATAGTTTTGTGAGTCCATCGATGCCTAATAAATTAGTTGTTCAACCTGAGGATTTAATGAGTATTGTCCTAACGGGTGAAATTAGTGAACATGTTTACGTTGAACAACCACCTGGCTATGTGATAGAGGGAGTTGAAGAAAAAGTCTTAAAATTGAAGAAAGCTCTATATGGGTTAAAACAAGCACCAAGAGCATGGTACATCAAAATTAACAAATTTTTCATATAGGAAGGATGCTATAGGAGTTATTGTGATGTTGCAATTTATGTGAAGAAGGTTACAAACTACATTCTAATTATATGCCTTTATGTGGTTGATATTGTGATCACTGGGAGTGATGATAATACAATCGCACAATTCAAGGGAAAGCTTAGTTGTGAGTTTGAGATGAATGACTTGGGCAAGCTAAAATATTTCTTGGGTTTTGAAGTCTACTATATGGATGAAGGTATTTTCTTATGCCAAACAAAATATGCAAAGGAAATACTAAACAGGTCACCACTCACACCACAAGATAAGAAAAGAGAAAAAGGGGAAGAACTTGAAGAGCAACACACATACAAGAGCATTAATGGAGGTCTCTTGTACTTGGGAGCCACCAGACCAGACATTTCATTTGCTGTCTTTTATCTGTCAAGAGATAATGCAAAATCGACAAAAAGGAGCATAGCTGAAGCAAGGAGCATTCTAAAATATGTCAAATGAACTATAGATTTCGGGTAAATGTTTAAACAAGTTCAAGATGCCGAATTAATTGGTTATTCAATCTAGCAAGCTGTTTAGAAGACTCAAAAAGTACATCTGGCCTCTGTTTCACAATCGGGATTTCAGTTTTCAGTTGGAGAACTCATAAACTGACAGTCATAGCACAATCAACCGCAGAAGCAGAATACACAGCCCTATGCAAAGCTACTAACAATTTAGTTTTGTTCAGAAGATTATTTCAAGAACTGGGGTTCGACATGCAAGAAGGAATACCTATCTATTTTCCTATAAGATTAAGAGAAGAGGGCTGCATAAAACAAAATGGAAGAAGACCACAAGAGATCTTACAAAACCAATTTCTCTCATGGCAGAGCCAACATTTGAAACATAGATAGCTCAAAAATTAGTTCACACCTATGATGGTTAATCACATGAAATTATACACATATATATGTTTATATATTTATATAGAATTTCGAGAGATATTGAGATATGATTAGGAAAATAAAAATCAGTACAACGATTGAACGTGATACGAATTTTGAAGAAATACTACGTTGTTTATGTTTGTGTTAAATAGTTACGGACATGAAATATTTTATTATTTGGGGATGATAAATATGAAAACTTTGACATGGATGGACTCACTAGAGGTGAACCAAGCCTCTACACAAGCAAAAGAACAAACACGAGGCCTCTGTTTGATCATGTGAAAATTTTGATGCATAATAAATACTTGCATAACGATGTTGTTTGTACTCATGAAAAATTCATGTCAATACCAACAGGTTCCATAAGAAAAAGACAATTTACAATGGAGACATGACAAGGAAGAATAAATATATGGTGATGCATTTTTTTTTTTTTGTTTTTTATGACAAAATAGTTTAACAATTAAATTTTAAATAGTGAGTTGTATTTTTTTTTGGATGATTTTTTTTTTGTTTTTTTACCATTGTAGTACATGCAATGTATTAATAATCATTTATATCGTAAGTGTTAAGGATCAATATAATATATACAATTTTTTGCGTTGAATTTGTTTTGTATCTATATTTGGTTATGTGTTTGAGATCGGTTTTCAATGGTTTTACATTGATACACATTATATATATATATATATATATATTTCAGCACCTAATCTATACTTATTATTAAATTTTCATTTAAAATAAAATTTATGTGTTCAGATTCAATATAAATTACGATGAATGATTCTATAAATTACGATGAACGAAGTCAATTATACATAAACACAAATACAAGATTAAATTAAATCAAATTTGTGTATAAAAATTAAAAGTCTGTTACTATTAATAATAAAAATTAAAAAATAAAAAACATATTAATCTTAATATATTAATTTTATTATTACGAAACTTAAAAATATACTATCATTCATAGATTTTTGTTTTCAGTATTATTTCTACATATTTATATAAGATAATATAAATAAAATTTTTTATCCAAAAAAATTATCTATTACAATTACTCATACTACAAAATAATGTTTTATAATTATCTTAGACATTTTATATTTAATAATATTATTTATAAATAGTAAAATATATATGAAAATAAATAATAAAATTACATAATAATATATATATAAAATTGAAAAAATTATTAAATATGTGATACCCGTAATAAAGGGTAAGTCGGTATCACCAACTTACCTATGTATATATATAATTAATGATTAGGGTTTAAAAAAATAAAATAAATGAAGAGATGCAGTCGTGGGTGAATTCAACCGAAAGAAGAAAAGAAAAAAAGACGAAGAAAGAAGAAGAAGAAAGAAAAAGGGAAAAAGGGTAAAAAAGATAGATTGGAGAAGAACCTTCAATTTTGTATCACGTTCTTTGTGGATGAATTCTAGTCGAGATTGTGGTAAATCTCTAGTTATTTTGTTGTGATTATTTCCTTAATTCGAAGATTTATATTATAGAAATTTATTAATTGAACGGATCTATAATAGGGAAGAATTTATATCAAGAATTGTCAAGTTGTCGGAGAAGCTAAGGTGAGAATTTTCTCCCGTAATTTTGGAATTGTGATTGATTTATGGAAGATCTTATACTTTTAAAACGAGGCATGATCACAATGGAATTTATAGGATCATAATGGGAAAAGTGAGACGATACAAATGAGTTGGATTAGACTCTAGTTTTATCGTATGAGTATTGATGACATGTATATGAGTTGTATAAGTGACTAGAGATGATCTAGAGAATTGACGTGCGACCAAGTGTTGGGGTCGGAGAACGTCAAAATTTTGGTTTGGTGTTATAGCCAAGTGAATATCTTGTTAGTGTGCTCGATCGAGTGATTTCACACTCGAACCTTCGGAAGAAGGTGTGTGCGAGCGCGTCAGTGAGAGTTGTCACGTGAGGAGTATTGGGTCGATGACGTTAGTATTGCGATACTTGGATCTGGGCCGGCATCATACCGTGTTGGGGTTGTGGTAACCTTGCGAGTGACGGAGCGTCGAGTTAGTTAGGTCAGTTGATCTGCTGGCGTCGTACCGTGTTGGATTATGGTAACCTTTCGAACGACGGAGCGTTGAGTTAGTCAGATCAGTGGATCTATCAGCGTCGTACCGTGTTAGGGTCATGATAACCTTTCGAGTGATGGAGCGATGTATTGTACTGATGGCTGGGGTACGTTGTGACCTTGCGAGATTCTTCAGTGTGCTGGGGTCCTTTGGACTTTGCGAGCGTATGGCCGAGCTAGAGTCGTGTGGACTCTGTGTGTTATGATCCAGTGTGGTACTCGTTCTAGGCTTTGGATACTCAGTCGGGTTGGGTAGAGTTGTCTATATATCTTTAGTTTAGACTTTGGATATATCATTATTTATCTTATTCAATTTAGTGTGGGAGAATACGTGGCACATAGTAGGTACATGTATTGGTCTCACTGAGTGTGTATTTCGTACTCACCCTATTGTGGGTTGTCGTGGATGGACAGGATATGGCAAGAAAAAAGAGCAACGAGGTTGAGCGGCAACATGAAAGCTCACAACGGACTGATGGGAGAGGCGTGCACTAGGTCTCGATGAGTTTTATTTTGCATTTCGTATTTATTTATTTCATTTACGTGACTCTGATCTTTACATATTTGTTTTGCTATTTGGCCCGGACACCTTTATTTTGGAATAAATCATTTATTTTATTTTATAAATGCATTTGAGCGATGATACGTGTAGCCACCTCTTAGAGGTGATGGTGGACCTCCCAGTCCCAAGGTAGTTCCGGGAAGGGAGTGTTACAAATTAGTATCAAAGCCTGGTTGTCATTTTTGTACTTATCATTTTCACTGGATTTCAAAATGTTTTGCGAAATGTTTTAGTAAAGCCAAGAGACCGGAGCACACATGTCCTTAAATTTCTAGTGGGTTTTAGAGCTATGGAAACTAATAGTAGTTAATTATGCATAGCAGACAATACCGAGGATGATGATTACTAGAGCTCTTGGTCGCAGAATGAGTGGAGGCTCTCGTTCCACTAGTCGTACGCAGTCTCAATCATCTGTACGAAGATCTTGAAGTGTAATAGATAGAGATGTCATGAGAGAAATGTTAAGAGAGCTATTAGCGGAAAGCCGACAACATGACCAAAAGGAGAGTTCAACGATGCCACAAGTACTGGTGCAGGCACTGACACCACCACTAGTATATCCACCTGCTCAACCCCAAGTACCGTGCCACCACCACCAATACCTTCTATAATGTTTAATCAGAGGCATGTGGAGACGTCGAAGTATTTCTATGTCATGGATTACATGGCTAAATGGGGTACAAAGTCATTTTGTGGCGATGGGATACCTCCCATGAAGGCGGAGGAGTGGATGTTTCGATTAGAGCGGAACTTTTGATCATCTAGATGTCCATTAGAGTTTAATATGGATATTGCACTCCACTATTTGGAGGGAGAAGCGGTGTTTTGGTGGGATGAGATTTAGAGGGAACGTCCAGATCACATGTTTTCTTGGGATGAGTTCGAACAACTTTTTGATTTGAAGTATACACCACACGCTGCTCGTGAAGAGATGGAGTTAGCATTTCTACAGCTCACACAAGGTGATCGTACTGTTGCTCAGTATTATAAGACTTATTTGGAGTTATCATTATTTGGGCCAAATCAGTAACCTCGAAAGTTCTCAAGGTCAACAAATTTTTTCAAGGACTACGACCGGAGATCAGACGCATTATTGAGATAATCAAGCATGGATCATTGTTTGAGTTAGTGCAAAATGCTCAATTGTAGAGAAAGGATTCATCGAGGAGGGAATCTTGAAGTCTTTGGATGCCAAGGGGAAACAGGTTATCCAACAGATTCGGGGGAGATCAGATCAGAGGAAAGCAGTTTCGACACGTCCTATCGTATCAACATTGAGGTACACATGTCATCGTTGTGGACGTGAGCATGTTGGGACATGCCAAAGGTTTGATAGGCGAGTAGGATGCTTGTGATGTGGAAGTTTAGAGCACCAGTTTTGTGATTGCCCCCAGTAAGTGGGAGGAACTATGAGGCGAGGACAATTCGACGGATGTTTCCGCTGTGGTAGTATGGATCATTTTCAAAAGGATTGTACGAAGCCACCACCACCACCACCACCAATGGGTCTAACGCCATAGGTTAGAACTAGGTAGTCTGAAAAGCATGCATCGAAACGTAGGGCTGTACAACCATGGGTATAGGTATAGGGAGGTTACGAGAATGAACGTAAGGGCCAAGAAGGAGACGCCCAACCTATCTCTGGTATGTCATATTTTTATATTATGTGTGTGTGCCTTACATATAATAATTTTCTATGTTAAGGTGAGTTCCGTGAGGTAATTAAGAAGTAGATTCTTTAAAATATTCGTAATATGTAGGATCGATAATCCTGGGAGGTCTATCTACTCATGTGTTAATTGACACCGGTGCGACACATAGTTTTGCGAGTCCATCGATGCCTAATAAATTAGTTATTCAACCTGAAGATTTAATGAGTATTGTCCTAACTGGTGAAATTAGTGAACATGTTTATGTTGAACAACCACCTAGCTATGTGATAGAGGGAGCTGAAGAAAAAGTCTTAAAATTGAAGAAAGCTCTATATGGGTTAAAACAAGCACCAAGAGCATGGTACATCAAAATTAACAATTTTTTCTTATAGGAAGGATGCTATAGGAGTTATTGTGATGCTGCAATTTATGTGAAGAAGGCTACAAACTACATTCTAATTATATGCCTTTATGTGGTTGATATTGTGATCACTGGGAGTGATGATAATACAATCACACAATTCAAGGGAAAGCTTAGTTGTGAGTTTGAGATGAATGACTTGGACAAGCTAAAATATTTTTTGGGTTTTGAAGTCTACTGTGTGGATGAAGGTATTTTCTTATGCCAAACAAAATATGCCAAGGAAATACTAAACAGGTCTGACATGATGACTACTAAATTCGCCAACACACCACTCACACCACAAGATAAGAAAAGAGAAAAAGGGGAATAACTTGAAGAGCAACACACATACAGGAGCATTGTTGGAGGTCTGTTGTACTTAGGAGCCACCAAACCAGACATTTCATTTGCTGTCTTTTACCTGTCAAGAGATAATGCAAAACCGACAAAAAGGAGCATAGCTGAAGCAAGCAGCATTCTAAAATATGTCAAAGGAACTACAGATTTCAGGAAAATGTTTAAACAAGTTCAAGATGCCGAATTAATTGGTTATTCAGATTCTGATCTAGTAGGTTATTTAGAAGACTCATAAAGTACATATGACCTCTGTTTCACAATCGGGATTGCAGTTTTCAGTTGGGGAACTCACAAACAGACAATCATAGCACAATCAGCCGCAGAAGCAGAATACACAGCCCTATGCAAAGCTACTAACCATTCAGTTTGCTTCAGAAGATTATTTCAAGAACTGGGGTTCGACATGCAAGAAGGAATACCTATCTATTGCGATAACACATCCGCTATAGCAATCGGGAAGAAACCACAAAAAGGCCAAACACATTCAAATCAGATTTCATGTATTTCGAGAGGAAGAAAACAATGGAGAAATAGATCTTCGATTTATACCTGGAGAAAGACAACTCACGGACATCTTCCCCAAGCCACTGGACCGTGGTCGTTTCAAGGAGCTGAGAAAGAGACTCGGCATCACACCGAAAAACGTTAAGAGAAAGATTCAAGCCTATGACGTTCCTCGGTGTGAAGGTCGATAAAGAGTTAACTGACCTGACCAGCAGTTGGACCTGACCGACAGACGGACGCACAACGGACAGACGGATGGCGGGCAAGACGACAGAGAGACTCACGGCGGGCAGCACGGCAATGGCGGGGACCAACAACAGTGCGACCAGCAGGACGGCGGACGGCAGCTGCTCGGTGTACAACAGGGCAAGCGAGGTGACCGATGAGGAAGCAGCAGCAAGCGCACCTATGGAGCAGCGAACGGCGGACAGTTGGAAGATGAGCTCGACGATGCGCAGAAGACCAGACTGGCTGACAGACACACGACCATTGTGCAGCTCGACGATCATACCAGCGGCGGCTAGCTGGATAAGGGAAACGGTGGCAAGAACAAGAAGCAGAGAGAGAGGAGCAGTAGGGTTTTGTAGAAGCTAACCGACGGAGGTGTGATAGGGAGGCACGAGAGAGACATCAGTCGAAGGAAGGTTCTCGAATGGGGAATGAATGAAGCCAAGACCAAAATAATATCTTCGGTGGGCCTTATCTTGACCTCGGCCCAGATATGCAGACCCAGTGCAAGCCCGTGGATGAAGCAGTGACCCAGTGCAGGAAGGAATGGCCCAGCAAACCGGCCCGACAGCTCGTTAAGAAGCCCAACAATAAGATCGGGAGCCCAAAATGCAAGAAAAACAAGGTCAGAAGACATGAAAATAGGGTAACGGTTATATGTAATAGGGTAAAAACATTTGCGGGAGATTAAGAAGTCAATAGCTATAGAATCTGAGCATTTTAAGTATAATAGGGCAGTGTTTTGTAAGAGTTTGTCTGTGAAAAAGGCAAGCTCTATATTTTGTAAGAAACTAAGTAATATATGGAGGTTAAGGAGGGTGTGAGTAGTATCACATCTGAGAGAAACACATTTCCAGCAAAACACAAACACACGAGTGCTAAAGAGAACATATTACGTAAGCCATACGAGAGAATCAAAAACACATTTCTATTTTTCAGTTTCATGTTTGCACAATATTAAGAAGAAAGTGATAAGGCTCATGAGAATCAAACAATAGTTTCATGAGCATTTCAACAACAATTGGTAGCAGAGCCTTTCGGATCTAAAGGTCGAGAGGGAGCACAAGCACAAGCACAACATACAGCACAAGAGACGACACAAATAATTCAGCACAAACAGCAAACTACATCATGCAGACAACACCACCTACACCTATGTTCAACGAAAAAAGCTACAACCTTTGGGTAATTAATATGAAGGCGTTGTTTAGGTCTAAGAAACTATGGAAGGTAGTCACTGAAGGACTGCCTTAGAAGCCCAACACACGAGTTGTCCCAATGGTGGAGGAATTACAGAAGGCCTTGCAGTTGTGGGAAGAGACTGAGGCTAAGGATCAAACTGCCTTACAACTATTGTACAACGTAGTGTCGGGTGAAATATTTGCAGCACACGTATTAGTGTGTGAGACATGGAAGGCTGCCTGGGATATGCTCAAGGAGAGATTCCAAGGAGATCCTAAGACATCAATGATAAAACTTCAGAGGTTGAGGGCTAGCTAATACACGCTAAGGTAGGGTGAGAAGGAAAGCATCAGAGATTTTTCTAAAGGTGACGGAGTTGCCAAATGAAATGAAGGTATCTGGGGATGAGATTAGAGAGGATACTCTAGTCTCGAAGATCTTGTGTTCATTACAGGAGATATTTGACCCATATGTTGGGGTCATCGAACAAACAAAGGATCTCACTACACTTACGGTGGGGGAATTGGGGATATCATTGCAGTCTCAAGAGTCGAGACTGGATGATAGACATGGGGTGGTCTGGAAGGAGCATTCCAGGCAAAGTTCAAAGGCAACTCACGGACATCTTCACCAAGCCACTGGATTGTGGTCGTTTCAAGGAGCTGAGAAAGAGACTCGGCATCACACCGAAAAACGTTAAGAGAAAGATTCAAGCCTATGACGTTCCTCGGTGTGAAGGCCGATAAAGAGTGGGGGAGAATATCCAGCAAGAAACCATACGGAAAAGTAGACTACAAATCTAAAGGAAAGAAGGGTTGTGCAAGAAGAAGAATCATCAAGAGAGTTAGTGTTTCTTCAGAAACAAACAATCCCAAGGAGATCAAAATAGACAGAACAAAGGAAAGAAGGAGTGCTACACTTGTGGCAAGTTAGGGCATTTTTCACGAGAATGCAAGAACAAAAGACCTACACAAAATCAAGCACACGTAAATCAAGAAGAAGAAGAAGAAGAAGAAGAAAATTCATTGTTTACGGCAACACACTTAACACATGAAGTTTTCGAAGATGATGTGTGGTTGGTTGACAGTGGTGCTACAAATCACATGGCCAAACAAGAAGGGTATTTCACAACGCTAGATAGGTACTTTAGAGTACCTATAAAGGTTTGAAATGGAGAGGTTTTGACCACTACCGGTAAAGGGAAGATTCAAGTTAACACGAAGAAGGGAGTTAAAATCATTAAAGATGTTTTCTTGGTACCGGAGTTGGACAAAAACCTACTAAGTGTGCCGCAGATGGTTAGAAATGGGTATGAGGAGTCTTCACCGAAGACAAGTGTTTGATTAAGGACAAAGTTGGTGCAAAGGTAGTTGAAGTACCGATGGTTAAGAAAGCATATCCTCTTAAATGGAGGATAGTTAAAGAAGAAGCAAGAGTAACCAAAGAGAATATGGGCATTTCAGACATATGGCATAAGAGGCTAGGTCACACGGGAGTACATAATCTAGAGAAGATACAAAGGGATAAAATAGTGAAGGGTTTACCACAAATTACTGGGGTAAAGGAGGTCTGTGAAGCATGTGCTAAGGGCACGCAACACAGACAGGAAATACCTAAAAGCACGGAGTATAAGGCGAAAAAAGTTCTAGGTCTGATACATACGACTTGTGTGGACCTATGGATACACTCTCACTAGATGGGAGTGTCTATCTGTTAACATTTATAGATGACTACTCCCATATGACTTGGGTACATTTCTTGAGACTCAAGTCAGATGTTTTTGCAATCTTTAGAAGGTTTGCAGGTCAAGTTGAGAACCAAACGGAGAAGAAGATAAAGAAGCTGAGGTCTGATAAAGGGGTTGAGTTCAACTCTAAGGATTTCTCAGAATATTTGGCTGAAAAAGGGATCCTAAGAGAGCTGAGCGTGGCTTATACACCCCAACAGAACGATGTTGCAGAGCGGACGAACCACACATTAATGGAGATGACTAGATCTATGCTTAAGGACAAGAAGATGCCAAATAGATTTTGGGCAGAGGGAGTATTCACGGCGGCATACATCCAGAATAGATTGCCTACAAGGGCACTAGAAGATAAAACCCCCTTAGAGGTTTGGAGTGGGCACAAACCCTCTGTTGGACACCTACCATTATTTGGGTGTTTAGGCTACAAGATGGTGCCTACACAGAAACGAGGGAAGTTGGATGATAAGTCATAGGTGTGTGTATTTGTGGGTTACAGCAGCCAGTGCAAAGGTTACAGAGTATACGTAATTGAGACGGGGAAGGTAGAAGTATCTAGAGATGTCATATTTGATGAGGAGAAAAGCTGGGATTGGGAAACAAAAGAAGAGGAGAATGAGGTATTTATTCCTATGTTGTTTTTGAATCCACAAAATTCCAGCAACCCCGAGGGAACACCTACGACTATGTTTGAAGTGGGGAGTACCTCCTGCTAGGGACAGTGAGAGTAGCAGGAAGAGAACACCACCAGGTACTCCTCTACAATTTTCATTGTCAAATACTCCATCGTCTCAAGAGCCTAGCACTAGAAATACCATTGAGTCATCCCGTGATATACATAGAACACGGAGATTGAGTGACCTATACCAGATTGAGGAAGAAACAGAAGGGATACAGACAGAGGAGAGCTGTTATCTAGCTGTGGTGGAACTAACATCCTACAAAGAGGCTCTACAACATCCTGAATAGAAAGGGGCTATAGATGTTGAAATGCAAATGTTATAGAAAAATCATACTTGGTATCTCACTGAAAGGCCCTTGAATCAGAAAGTTATTGGGGTGAAGTGGATATGCAAGATTAAAACAAACGAAGAAGGGAAAATTCAGAAATATAAAGCGAGATTGATGGCACGGGGTTTTACTCAAACCTACGAACTTGACTATGGGGAAACATTTGCCCTGGTGTCAAGGCATGATACTATACGGACGTTGATTACCATAGCAGCACAGAAGGACTGACCACTACATTAGATGGATGTTAAGTCGGTATTTTTAAATGAGGAGATGAAAGAAGAAGTATACGTTGAACAGCCACCAGGATATGAGGTAATGGGCTCAGAACATAAAGTTTTAAGATTTAATAAAGCTTTATATAGATTAAAACAGGCACCCAGACCCTGGTACAATAAGATTGATACGTTCTTCTTACAAGAAGAATGTGTTAGGAGCCACTGTGATGCAGCCATGTACATCAAAGTGGAAGGAGGTAATATTCTGGTGATATGTTTATACGTTGATGACATTATACTATCTGGAAATAGTTTTTTAGATGATTGAGGAGTTTAAGGTTAAGCTGAGCTCAACATTTGATATGAGTGATTTGGGTTCATTTAAGTTTTTTCTGGGATTTGAGGTTAAGTACCTCGGTGATGGAATATTTTTAAGCCAAGAGAAGTATGCTACCCAACTTCTTTCGAAGTTTGGAATGCTAGACTCTAAGGGAGTAAGCACTCCCTTAACCCTAAACTCTAAGACAAAAGAATACAACGAATGAACTCACCGAGCAGACTGTGTACTGGAGCATGGTAGGTGGAATCTTCTACCTTGCGTCCACCCATCCAGACCTTGCATTCGCCGCTTTATACCTGTCACGAAGCAACTCAAAACCGACAGTACACAGTCTACAAAATGCGAAGAGAGTATTAAGGCATATCAAAGAAACATCAGACTATGGTTTGAAATTTAAACGAGTGGAATATGCAGAACTGGTGGGATATGCAGATGCAGACTTAGCAAGAAGCCTAAGTGACATGCGAAGTACAAGTGGTTATGTTTTACGATTGGGAGTTCCGTACTCAGTTGGGAGACACATAAATAGTCGATTGTGGCACAATCAACCGCTGAGGTCGAATACATGGCTCTAAGTGCAGCAAAGAACCATGTAGCATGGTTATCACGGTTATTTGGAGAGCTAAGGTTTCGCATGTAGACGGGGGTACCTATCTATAGTGATAGTACAACAGTCATAGCTATCGGAAAGAATCCGATAGACCATAAACGAACTAAACACATAAAAATCAGGTTTCATGTTGTCAGAGAAGCACAGACGGAGGGGAGAGTTAACTTACGATTTATTCGCGGTAAGGAGCAGCTTGTGGAGATCCTCAAGAAGCCCTTGCCGACTGGATGCTTTTGTGAGCTAAAGGGAAAGATCGGAGTAGCACCTCAATCGGTCGGGAAGGAGATTGTATAAGTTGACCGGCGGAGGTGCGACAAGGAGGCACGAGAGAGACATCAATCGAAGGAATGTTCTGGAATGGGGAATGAGAGAAGCCAAGACCGAAATAATATCTTCGGTGGCCCTTATCTTGACCCCGGCCCAAAGACGCAGATCCAGCGCAGGCCCGTGGACAAAGCAGTGACGCAGCGTAGGAAGGAACGACTTAACAAATCAAGGAGCGGCCCGACAACCTGTTTAAAAGCCCATCAAGAAGATCACAAGCCCAAAATGCAAGAAAAACAAGGTCAGAAGACAAGAAAACAGGGTAGCGGTTATATGTAATAGGGTAAAGACAATTTCAGGAGATTAAGAAGTCAATAGCTATAGAATTTGTCCATTTTAAGTATAATAAGGTAGTGTTTTGTAAGAGTTTGTCTGTGAAAAAGGCAAGCTCAATAATTTGTAAGAAACTAAGTAATATATGGAGATTTAGGAGGGTGTGAGGTGTATCATATCCGGGAGAAACACATTTCTAGCAAAATAAAAATGCACGAGAGCTAGAGAGAACAGATTATACAAGCCATACGAGAGAATCAGAAACATGTTTCTATTTTTCAGTTCATGTTTGCACAATATTAAGAAGAAGGTGATAAGGCTCATGAAAATCAGACAATAGTTTCATGAGCATTTCAACAGCAGGTTTGAAGAGAAAGAAGAGAGAGGATGTCTGATGACAGTCTCTGCGGTAAAGAAAAAGGGAAGGAAACTAGGGTTTCCAAATAAACTTGGGTCGGGCCAAAATAAAAGAAAAATCCAACAAAATAAATGGGCTACAGAAAATTTAAAAAAACTAATATTTCTAGAAGATGATATTATATCAGAAGCAACCCTCTAAAAAATCAACGACAATATCCTTAAAATTAAGTGTGGTAATCTACTTTATTGATATTTTAATATCAAAACTAGAACTTAATATCTGTGTGTAATCATATCATTTTACTTTCCACTGTCTATATATATATGTATTGATGAATTAATAAAATGCAAGTCTTTCATCAAAATTTACAAAATACAATTCTATCATTTTATTTTTCTTTAACACAAAACAAATTCTCATTCAATTCCTAAATTTTCGTTTTTATTTTTCTTTTTGCACAAATACGTTTAAAAACCAAAATTAGGGTTTTATGAAATTTCAATTGTTCATGAAATCAGAACAAAAAATTTCAACAGCGAGGTTGTGGGAGAGGGGAGGCACCGGTTGCTCAGAGAGATGAGGCGGGTGGGGAGGGAGGCCTGGGGTGCTGGGGAGGGTAGCCGCGGGGTAAGGCGAGGCATGGTGCTGTCCGAGGTGCGGGTTACAGGGGAC
>CM071865.1:40404414-40449857 GCA_036759665.1 Gynandropsis gynandra | reverse complement strand
TGTAGAGGCGTGCGGTGCTAAGAGAGGGGAAGCGGTTGGGAAAGGGAGGCGGCTGGATGTTAAGGAGAGAGAAAGAAGGACATAGAGAAAAAATTGGGTTTTTTTATGTTTTATTAATATAATTTAAAAATAATTAATTTTTAAAAATTAAATATATTAAAAATTTACTAAAAAATCAAGGTTTTTTTTTTAATATAATTTAAAAATTATTAATTTAAAAATTAAATAAATTAAAAATTTATTAAAAAATTAAATTTAAAAAATACATTGATCAAATATTAAAATTGATAAATTCAATTTTATTTAAATAATTATACATATAAATATTTAAAAAAAATGATTTTAAAATTCAATATTATTTAAATAATTATATATATAAAAAAATTTGTTTAAAAAATTGTGTTTCTGCGCAAAGCGCAGATATAAATACTAGTTTTACAATATAATTTATACATAATGATTATATATTATCAAATTATTTTCAAAGTCAAGGGAGTAGTCAAACAAGGTCAAAGTCAAAAGAGAATTAAATTAAAACATAAATTTTTGAAAAGGAATCAAATTAAACACTACCATTAATCATAGACTTCGGATATACTAACCATATCTCATATGGTAAAGTTGAATTAAATATTGTAATTCCATTAATAAATTTCTAAGATGAAGAAAAAATACATAATCCTCCATCGATAATTTAGTTTTTATGACGATTAATGAACACAAAGATTAGTTGTTATGACCATTAATGAACACAAAGATTGCCATTAGGATTGTCACCTTCTCATCATTCTCTTAACTATTTATTCTATTAATGAACACAAAGATTGCCATTAGGATTGTCACCTTCTCATCATTTTCTTAACTATTTAATCTATTAATGAACATAAATCGCTTTCTAATTATTCTCTTAGAGAAGTAATCAAAGATTTTTTAATTTAAATATATAAACTATTTCTTTTTTTTTCGGATAGTATGGAATGAACAAAAAAAATCTTTTTTATCAATAATTTAGACCAATCAATTGAATATTGATCAATATGTAATCGACCGAACACTTGCTTATCTATTTAAAAACTAAATATTTCAAATGTTCTTAGAAATTCTCAAATAAAATTTTAAGAAATTTGAATAGAAAATTTATAAGTAAAATTCAAAAGTTTATTTATTTATTTTTTCTATTGCAATTATGAGTTTAAAAGCAAACGGAATATACACCAAATACTAAGACAATAAAAAAGAGAGTAATTTACTATTTTTTTAATGGAAAAGGAAAAAAAAAAGCCCTATCATGCTTTATGTCAATTTCCTCTAAACTATTTGGGATAGTCAAATTCACCTCTCATCTTATAAAATCCATTCGTTTTCCCCCTCAACTATATTAATTAAGTTAATTCCCCCTCCGATATATAAACAATATATTACTGTTAACCGACCCGATTTAACCGAATGTAACTCGATTTTGATCCGAATTTGATCCAATTTTGACACAAATTTAACCCAAATCAAATACTCAATTTTGACCCATATTATAACCGATTTTAACCCGATTTTGACAATTTTTTAACCCAATTTCACTCAATTTTAACCCAATTTTAACCCAATTTCACCCAAATTAACCTGATTTCATCAAAGTTAATCTGAATTCCACCCAAATTTAACCCGATTTTATCCAATTTTAACCCAAATTCACCCAATTTAACCTAATTATCGCCCAATTTAATCGATTTACTCACTTTTAACCCGATTTACTCTTTTTTAATCCGATTTAAGTCGATTTAACCCAGTTTAATATAATTTCAACCCGATTTCACCCAAATTTTACTAGTTTTCACCAAATTTCAACCCGATTTAAAAGATTTACTCACTTTTAACCCGATTTACTCACTTTAAACTTGATTAAACCGATTTAACCTGATTTTTTATTTGCCCGAGTTTCATCCAAAGTAATATAATTCCAACCCGATTGTTGATCAAGTTTGTATTGGATTTACCTTTTTGTTGAATCAAGTTTGTTTTGGATTTAACTTTTAGAGAATCAAGTTTGTATTCAGAACTCGAGGTTTATATGAGCCAAATCAGAGCAGAGCGATGGGCAAGACAGCGAATGCTATGTACTGTATGAATTGCGGAGATACAGATCATGTGGCTTATCAATTCACGCTGCAATAGAACATGAGTTGAAATTATATTAAATTGAATGAAATCGGGTTGAAATTATATTACTTTGGATGAAATTGAGGTAAATCGAAAATCGGGTTAAATCGGTTTAATCAAGTTTAAAGTGAGTAAATCGGGTTAAAAGTGAGTGAATCGGGTTAAAAGTGAGTAAATCGGGTTGAAATTCGGTGAAAACTTGTAAAATTTGGGTGAAATCGGGTTGAAATTAAAATAAATTGGGTGAAATCGAGTTGGAATTATATTACTTTGGATGAAATTGAGGTAAATCGAAAATCGGATTAAATCGGTTTAATCAAGTTTTAAGTGAGTAAATCGGGTTAAAATTGAGTAAATCGGTTAATTCAGGTTGAGATTCGGTGAAAACTAGTAAAATTTGGGTGAAATCGGGTTGGAATTATATTAAATTGGGTGCAATCGAGTTGAAATTATATTACATTTGATGAAATTGAGGTAAATCGAAAATCGGGTTAAATTGAATTAAAAAGAATAAATCGTGTTAAAGTGAGTAAATTTGTTAAGTTAGGTGAAATTGGTTTAAATTTGGGCGATAATCGGGTTAATTTGGGTGAAATTGGGTTAAAATTGGATAAAAACGGGGTTAAATTTAGGTGGAAATCGGATTAAATTTGATGAAATCGGGTTAATTTGGGTGAAATTGGGTTAAAATTGGGTAAAATCGGGTTAAAATTGAGTGAAATTGGGTTAAAAATTGTCGAAATCGGGTTAAAAATCGGTTATAATACGGGTCAAAATTGGGTATTTGATTTGAGTCAAATTCGGGTCAAAATTGGGTCAAAATCAGATTAAATTCGGTTAAATCGGGTCGGTTCACACCAATATATTGTTTATATAACGGAGGGGGAATTGGCTGAATTGATATAGTTGAGGGAAGAATCGGATAGATTTTGTAAGATGAGGGGAAAATTGGCTGTATCAGATAGTTCACGGAAAATTGGCGTAAAACATGATAGTCGAGGTCATGGGCTTTTTTTTCCGATAGAAAAAGGATTAGTTATTATCAAATGGTAGTAACACAAAAATTGTCTCTTGTAAAAGTAACAAAAATCTATATATTAAAAGTTTAAAACTTTCCTAACTCTCATGCATTCTTGCTTCCTGTGCTTCCACGTCAACAATATAAACTTTCATATTCAGTTTTAATTTTTAATTTTACGTTATTAAAAATAGTTAATTGATAAGTTTCCATGCTTTGTATCAATATCAATGTTGGCTCCACGTTTTAAGGCTTTATTTGCAAATCTATATATTAAAAGTTCAAAATTTTCCTGAACTCTCATGCATTCTTGCTTCCTCTGCTTCCACGTCAACAATATAAACTTTCCTATTCAATTTTAATTTTAAATTTTACGTTATTAAAAATAGTTAATTGATAAGTTTCCATGCTTTGTATCAATATCAATGTTGGCTCCAC
Organism: Gynandropsis gynandra; assembly: GCA_036759665.1. Lineage (NCBI taxonomy): Eukaryota > Viridiplantae > Streptophyta > Magnoliopsida > Brassicales > Cleomaceae > Gynandropsis > Gynandropsis gynandra. The sequence continues at coordinate 40,446,247 of CM071865.1, read as the reverse complement.
GTTTTAAGGCTTTATTTGCAAAATTTTAAAGATTATTATTACCATGCACATTTAGTGGCGTTTAAATGCATCATATATCAATGTTGCATACACGTCCCTTCTTGAAACGCATCAGTTATCCATTCGTCTTTTTATATATTTTATTATTTTTTTATTCCCTTATCTTCATCTTCTTTTTCATCTTCTTCTTTTATGCATTGAGTACAACGCAGAGATGACGGTGGTGAGGAGGAGCTCGACGGAGAGAATACCGTAGACCTTTCGGATGAAGCCCCGTCGAAACTAATTCTTGCGTAGCTGAGGCCAGGGCAAAGCATCGCCTCTCCATCGCCGATCTCTAGGTCAACATCCTTCCCAACGGCGAATACGCCGCCGATACCGGTACTCACGCTCGCGTATAACGATTTCTCCATGGATCTAACTCGGTTTCTTCACTGTCTCATTGAGTTTCACCGTTGGAGTTAGCTGAGCTAACACAGACAGAAGAATAATGCTTGAAACACTGATTTTGACACTGGCAATCACTGCCTCTTTAACTGCATACACGTTCTGGATGGCTAAAAAGGGAAAAGATTTCCTCATATTATATATATGTATATACATATATATATAGTAAAAATATATAATTTGTTTGTCTCAAGATCTTTCTAAGCATAGAAGAATTCAAGTGAGTTCCAAAAAACATAGGGATCGACAAACAAACCAACCAAATATCAAATTAGTTTTTTTCATTGAGGATCTTAAAATCTACAGAAACACAAGCTTCTATTTGCTTTTGCATCTGGATTAACAAAATATGTCTTTTGTTGTGAGTTTTTGTATTATAAATATCAGAATATTTTTAAAAAATGAATTTTCAGAATTTTCAGAATTTTCAAAATTTTCAAAATTCTAACGCTCAAACTAATAATTTTTATGTTAATATTCAGAATTTTCTTTTAATTAAGGATCATATATCAGTATTTTTTAATAATACGATCCTAGACAATTAATATTTTTTTCTTCCGTAATTATTTCGTAAATATTAAAGGAAACTAGAAAATCAATATTGTTAATTTTGGAACTTGATATCATGTTTGATTCCGTAACATTATATGCAGATTGGGCATAATTTTTTTTATTTGACATGAGTTAATATCTTGGTTGTATATATTTAGAAATGTGATAAACAATTTAGTAATAATTACAATCATGATTGACGTTAATGATATTATATGATATTATTTACTATATTCAATAGTATCAATTTATTATTATTATTATTATTATTATTATTATTATTATTATTATTATTATTATTATTATTATTTAAAAAACTTTTAGGTATCATTTTTTTCACATATTTAATTTTTTGGATGAAAGAAACGATTCCTTAAACGCACAATTTAAAAATTTGTATTGGTCATAAAATTAAGTGAAATATATTTTTTTAACGTGATTATAATTTAAAAAACTGTAAATCAATGCTGTTAAACTATTGATTTAATGTTGTCCTATTTTTTCACGTTATTACATCAATACCGAGAAAACTTTAGAAAATTTGAAAATTTAACCAATAGTATATTTATATTACGTTATATAAGAATAAATTAATCTAATAATATTTGTATTAAGTTTAATTTCCTAGAGGAACAGAAATTGCTCCTTAGATCATGAGGAGAAGAAGATGAGAGTGAAGATAGAGCTGAAAAATTGTTTATATGAAATAAATAATAATTGAAAAATATAGGTTCATTAATAATATTGTATAAAGTTATGATTTCAAAAGAAATCATAAATACTTTTTCTATTATTTTCAAATTATGAATGATTTTGAATAATATATATATTAACTATATAAACATTTTAATAGTAAAATATAATATATTTTACCATTGGATGAATTAAAAATTTTATATATTTATGTTATTAATGAAAAATTGTTTATATGAAATAAGTAATGATTGAAAAATATAGGTTCATTAATAATATTGTATAAAGTTATGATTTCAAAAGAAATCATAAATACTTTTTCCATTATTTTCAAATTATGAATGATTTTGATAATATATATATATATATATATATTAACTATATAAACATTTTAATAGTAAAATATAATATATTTTACCATTGGATGAATTAAAAATTTTATATATTTATGTTATTATTTTAATCTATAAATGTAATATTTTTATACCAATAAATTTACATTTTTTTAGTTTTTTAATGTATATATATATTTAAATAAAAAATATTAAATATTCAAATATTCATTTATATAATAATGATATATATCATATCAACTACTATCATAATGTATTATAAATGTAATGTCGTTGCCAATTTAACCTTATGATTTATGTACCTCAGTTATAATATCATTATAAACATCTTACATTTAACTTTGATTTTGACTTTTATTTCCTACATATATTTAGTTATGCTGACATTTTATAAAATGATTATATCAAAAGTTGTATTTTTAATATTATTGTTGAAATATAAAATTGCATACTATAATTTTCTAACTATTTTTAATAAGAGTTCACACATGATCATTTCTTTGATTAAATGATATTCAAAATATCTTATCAATACAGTGTTTTTAATTTGATAATTTCCTCATTATTTTTAATAAAAATTCAAACATATTGATTTTCTTTTTGGAAGAACAATATACAAATGGATCATCAATATGAATTTTCAATATTTCAAATCCAACGATCTATTTGTGATATAAATTTTATTTATATAAGTAAAATTTGATAGAGATCTACACATCGGGCGTGATCAATTTCTAGTTGTTAATAATAATAATAATGGTTGGCCACGGCTTATAACTTTAATTAATAAGACAGTATTTTCCAAATTTCATAAATAATGCATTATATTACAAATAAATCATAACACGCACCTTGGGATACCCTTGTATATAAATCCAATAATAACAGAATATACTGCTAGTCATGATCAAATCGGTTTAAATAAGATTTAATTGCTAAACCATATCTAATATTATTTATAATTGATTTCGTCATTAACATAATTTTTTGTGTAAAAGTATAAATAGAGAGTTGGTTTTGTTTATGAAAATGAAAAATAAAATAAAAATGCGTGTGAGCGAGGGAGAGAGAGAGAGAGGAGAGAAACATTTGCAGAGATGGCGGAGGGAGAGGGAGAGGGAGAAAAACATCCCATAAAATAAAAGTATAACCATCGATACATATATATATATGATTTACAATGTATTATATATATATATATATATATTATTTAGGCATTTTGAAGAAACAAAAACACAAAAAGTAAAATGGCGGGTACGAGGAGTACCAGCGGCGGAGATGGCGGAGTAAGAGGCCCCATCATGAGCGGTCCGAGGAACAACACTGCCACAATGGACACTATTCCTAATGCAAAATCAGAGTTTTCTGGCATCTTAAAATATTTCCCGACCAAATTCATAACACAATCGTTCATGGTCTGTTTGGCAAAGCCTCTGAGCTTTGTCTTCCTCACGATGCTCACATCGCTACTTTGGCCACTCCTCCTTCGACCAACTCCAACGTCTCGTTCTACTCCTTCGGCCATTCTTCTGTCAATGCTGTTGTCGGCGCTTTCCTCGACGATCGACCTCCGGCGTATACTTCTGTGGATCATGGCACCTCCAATTGTGGAGTGAGGGAGATCAAAAATCGCTTGGAGAACAAGAAATCGTGTCCAGAATTAGGGTTTTGGTGGCAGAAGGAAGGGTTTGAGGAAATGGATAACATAGATGCTTTGAGGGATGCCATCGCTGAGATCTCCGATCTAAGGAATAAAGTGAAACATCGATTGACCAATGTGGAGAAGAAAATGCCACAGAAAGCCAACGACGACAAATCTGCGATAATCTTGAAGTTGTTGTCGGAAACCAGACACAAAATGTTTCACCGAATTCCGACATATTATCACAGGATGTCTCGACGATGACGTCGAATTCTTTTGTCATTCTTGAAGATTGCAAATTAGAAAAACAAGAAAACAAGGGTCTATGGATAAATTTACACTTCAAAGAAATGGATGATACACTGAATAGAGTCGATTACAGTGATCTTTTCACCGACTTTTAATGTGACCAACCACCTTGCTTAGAACATTTCTTCAATTTGTAATTCTTTGGTTCTTTTCTTGAACATAATAATTCCATGTCTATGATTCAAAGTCTTTTTTGTATTGTTGTCGATATCAATTCTTTTGTTAGAAAGATCAAGACTTTATAAGGAATGATTGTTTAATGGAAAATAATTGCAGTTGTGGAGTCGAGTTCAAAACAACTGCAATTATATTTCATTAAACAATCATTCCTTATAAAGTTCTGATCTTTTTGGGTTTGGTATTACGACAATCATTCAATAATTAAATTATATTTTAAATATTTAATTATTAATAATTAATCACTCAGGTAACATTTTTAGAGAACAGGGTGTTCCGCCACATCACCAAATATTTAAGGTGGCGTCGTCATATCATCATTAAAAAAGATTTTTCACCTTTCAAGATTCAAAATCCTTTTTCTATAATAAAATTTAGATAACATTAAACAAAAGGTTTTTAATCAGTAAAATTCTTTCAAGCTAAAAGGACTAAAAATTATTTTAGTTTTTGTAACGGGGAATACCAGATATATTTTTGTAGGGCTAAAACGCTTCAAAAATACCCTTCTCTAAAATAATTATTTAATCGGGAAAAAAAATTGGAGAAAAGACAAATTTACCCTTAATTTTCGAACGTGAAAAATCCACGTTCTGCAGTTTTTCGACGTGAAAAACTGTCAAACCGTGTCAAAAGCAAGAAAGAACAAGTGATTTCGAACTTGAGAGGGATCAATTCGAAGTTGGCAAGAAGGAAATGGCTAGAATCAGCAGCACCAGTGAAGAAGAGAGCACGAGTCAATCTTGAATGGCGTCAATAAGTGTAAGCAGATCGATTTTTAGGGTTTTGCAAGCTGTCGAGTCCCAAAATGGTTTATTGATTTGAAATGGGTGTGAGTATCAATGAGTCGGTTGAGTCTCAGTGAGTCAGTTGAGTCGCAAAAGTCGGTTGTCTTAGTGAGTCGGTTTGGGTCGCAATGGTTGGTTGAGCGTCGATTTCTAGGGTTTTTGCAGGTTGTCGAGTCCCAAAATGGTTTATTGATTTGAAATGGGTGTGAGTGTGAGTGAGTCTGTTGAGTCTCAGTTAGTCGATTTGGGTCGCAATGGTCGCTTGAGCGTCGCAGAGAGTCTAAGGGTCGTTTGAGTCGGTTGTCTCAGTGAGTTGGTTTGGGTCACAATCGTCGCTTGAGCGTCGTAGGGGGTTTAAGGGTCGTTTGAGTTGGTTGTCTCAGTGAGTCGGTTTGGGTCGCAATCGTCGCTTGAGCGTCGCAGGGGGTCTAAGGGTCGTTTGAGTCGGTAGTCTCAGTGAGTCGGTTTGGGTTGCATGGATCGGTTGAGTCACACGGGTCGGTTGAGTCGCATGGGTCGGTTGAGTGGCAGGGGACGGTTGAGTTGCATTGGTCGGTTGAGTCGCATGGGTCGCTTGAGTCGGTAGAAGTATAATGTATTCTTAATTAATTGATCATTTTGCAGGTGGCGCCAAAGCCGAAGTTTGTGTATGAATTCAAGCACATGGACAGAATGCCAAAGATCACCACCAAGTGTTATCCTCACGAGACAATAACGAAGCTGAGAGGAATCTTAGATGAATACGAGTTGCATTACTTCGATAAGGAATCACAATTTAAGCATTTGTTCTATTTCCAATGTGACTCCACATTGACTAAGGTTCAAGTGTCTATCCTCCTAAATCACTCCGTGATTGTATGGGACAAGAAGGAGTTGGGGTTCGTCTTAAACGGTGTTCCCATCCGGTACTCTATAGTGGAGCACACACTAATTCCCGGATTGAACTGCGGACCATATCCCAAAGGATGGGAGTCCAAAAGGGGTGATACATTCAGGCGGAAGAATTTCGGACGTGGAAAGGTGACCCCCGCACAAATCATTAGAAAACTTGTGAAGATGAAGAATGCCAAGGACCGGAAGAGGTTGACAACTTTGATGTTGTTGGCGCAAGTTATGGCTCACAAGCCTTCATCAGACAACTCTATCAGCCATGATCTCATTGACATGGTTGATGACTTGGAATTTTGTGAACGCTTTCCATGGGGGTGTTACACATTCGAGAAGATTGTGGATACTTGCCGCAAGCATGTTAGCGGGAAATCACCGAAACCAAAACGGTATTGTGGTGGTTTCATGATCCCACTAATGGTAAGTTGCATATATTATTCGAATAACTTGAATCTTTTCGTAATGAAAAGTTGTTCTTGGTGATCAAAAGAAGGGGAAAGGGAAAGGGAAAGGGAAGGGGACTAAGAGGAAAAAGAGTGTGGGTGGAAAAATGATAGAGCTTGAAGATGATGAAGCTGATGCTGGAGCTGATGCTGAAGGTGATGAAGAAAGAGATGGTGATGCTGAAGCTGAAGCTGAAAGAGAAGGTGAGGATTAATATGAAGCTGAAGGAAAAGAAGCTGCAGTCCGTCTGACACTGGAATAGAAATTAGTGAAGGAAATAAAGAAGTCGGAGAAAAGAATCATCAACGTTGTCAGAGATCTTCTAAGGGATGTCGGGTTTCATTTGTCTAATACAAAAGCAGGGCGGTAAATCCCAAAGGTGCTGAAAAAGCAAAATCAAAATCTACCAAGATAGATGCGAGCACCGCAAACCAATCTTCAGACAGTGTTAGAGATGATGAATTCCTTCAACGTTCATATCCAGTGCCAAACGAAGAGCCGGTTGAGTCAGAGTCTGAAAATGACTCTAGAGATGGCTTAGAAGAGGATTTTGCAAATATTTCGAGATTAGTGAAGTTCCACCAAGTAAGTAATAAATAGGGAAAAAGTTCATTTGAGTCAATTTCCATCGAGAGTCGGCATGGGTCACAAGGGTCGCATGGGTCGCAGAAGACGCATAAGTCGCATGGTCGTATAAGTAGAAGGGTCGCATCTAATGAATGAAGTAATTTTATGCAGATACTCCAGTGGTTACTTTCGATGAAGTCGCTGACGAGGGAACTACAGTCGGTCCAACCGAAGAGGGCGCCCCTAAGGAGGTTCCTCCGAAAGAACCTATAGTCGGTCCAGTCGAAAAAGGCGCCCCTAAGGAGGTTCCTTCCGAGGAAACTACAGTTGGTCCTGTCGAAGAGGTCGCCTTTAAGGAGGTTCCTTCCGAGGAACCTACAATCGGTCATGTCGAAGAGGTCGCCCCTAAGGAGGTTCCTTCCAAGGAACCTACAGTCGGTCCTATTGAAGAGGCCCCCTCTACGGATAAGGAGATTCCTTCCGAGGATACTACAGTGGATCCTCTCGAAGAGATCCCCTCTAAAGATAAGGAGGTTCCACCAAGTAGGTACAGTCTTTTGAGTCACAATGGTCGTATTGGTCGTATGGGTAGAATGGGTCACAAAAGGTCGAATGGGTCGTATGGGTCGAATGGGTCACAAAAGGTCGAATGGGTCGTATGGGTCAAATGGGTCACCAAAGGTTGAATGGGTCGTATGGGTCGAATGGGTCACAAAAGGTCGAATGGGTCATATGGGTCGAATAGGTCTCATGGTCGCATTGGTCGTCATATGTTTAATGAAGTAAATTTTATGCAGGTACTGGACCTTTATCGAAGGATTCTATGCCATATGTTGAACCTCCGCCGGTACGTAAACGAGTTTTATGACCACGAAAGGCATATGTTGATCCTCCACCGGCGAAAAGAGCAAGAACAGTGCGAGGGAGAGGGCGAGGGAAAGATGTTGGTGGAGTTCAAGAACCCGAAAAGAAGGTGGTTCAAGAACCCGAAAAAAAGGTGGTTCAAGAACCCGAAGAACCACATTTTTTGTGGAAGCCCAAGGGATTAGAAAAGTGCTCGATAACCCGAGAACCTTCGTTCATTGACGTAACCGGTGAAAGGTTGACTGCTCTGTATATGTTCCTGACGACACCTGAACATGAGAGTTGGTGGAAATATGATCCAGATATTCCCCGGGGACCAGAGTTTTAGGAGATTATATTAAAGCCCAACGAATGGCTTGAAGATGATGTAAGTTTTCTTAAACTCGAAGTCACAATGGTCATTTTGTGTCATATGTATTCATGTGTGTTAAATTTTTTTGCAGCAATTGGATGAGGCGTTGTTGGTGCGGTATTCTTGCATGAAGACATTCCCCGCAATACTTAAGAAACTTTACGTTTGTCCTGTTGATTTCATGCAGATGCTCAGACTGTGGACGTATGAGGATATGGACACTTTGCCGGAATATCTTAGTGATTGTTTGAATGGCAAGTATCCATTTAGAAGTATGGAACCAATGAGTGATTTCGAAGGCTTTGTCTCGTTTCTAAACATTTCCTCGCTCAGTAGTCAATATGTAGGATTTCATTGGGTAGCCATCAAAGCGGATTTCAAAATCCGATGCATCACGGTGTACGATTGCCAGCGGAGGATTAAGAAAGCACATATCGATCCAGTGATTGAGAAGCTAAGAAAAGTTGTCCCCAAGATGCTCATACTCGGAGGGTTTCCTTCTTTGGCTTCTGGAGAAGATGAATGGAAATATGAGTATTATGAAGGTCTGACACAGAATATAACCTTGAATGAGTGTGGTGTTTACACTTACAAATTCGTAGAAGCCTCGGTAATGAAAGCACGTAATGTTTTGCACTATATTTGCAATGAAAAGGTTCCTTCCATACGTGAGAAGATTGCGGCTGAGATATTTAGTAATGGAAAATGTATCCCTCCACCCGATATTAACTTGATATTTGGTACATTGTTATTTTTTTTAATGGAAGATGTAAATATTTGGTACATTGTTATTTTTTTAATTTCTTCACGATAATAAAAGGACTCGTAGGGTTAAAAGGGTCGCAGGGTCAAAGGTCGAACGGGTACAAGGGTCGTAGAGGGATACAAGGGTCGCAGGGGTCCGAGGGTCGCAGAGGTCCAAGGGTCGCAGAGGGGTACAAGGGTCGCAGGGGTCCGATGGTCGCAGAGATAAAAGGTTCGCAGGGGTCCGAGAGTCGCAGAGGTACAAGGGTCGCAGGGGACCGACGGTCGCAGGGTTCTAAGGGTTGCAGAGGACCAAGGGTCGCAGAGGGGTACAAGCACTACAAAATAGGCATTTTCCAACGGACAAATCTTGGAAAACACCTGAAATCCGTTGGAAAGAGCGTTTCCTAACGGACGGCAATAGATCCGTGGCCATTGGGAATCGCTCGTTACAAATTGAGATCCGTTGTGATTCCCAACGGCGTTGCAACGGATATTTTCCGTTGCACATTTGTAACGGATGGGCCAACAGATGACATGGTTGGCATTCTGTAACGGATGCCCATTGAAAAATTTTGTGACGAATGCCCGTTACACAATGTCCTGTCCTGTTAGACGCATTCGATTTAAGCGTTACCGTGTTGTTGTCCCTCGTTTTCCCATAAATATAATCATCGAAAAATAAATTCTTGTAACAAAAAAGAAAAAAATAAAGTCAAATCTGTATATTCTCTACATGTAACATACCGAAAGAGAGACAAATGAAAAAGATTACAATGTAGTTCTCCTCTAGATAATGCGGAAAAATCTCTCTGAAGAAATGAGGGAATGGTGGCATTTTCGGAAAAAATTGAAGGAAGATGATGAGAGTTAGAGAGAGATAGTGTATCGCTATTTTAAAAAAGGAAACAACTGCAATTCGAAAAGACATGACCCTGATATCGAATCATCGTCAGATGGAATTCAAAAAGACGTGACTGTAGAAGTAGAAGGGTTGCAGATGTTATGTTTTTTCAAATTTGATGAAAAGTTCGACGGGAATTTTGGTGACGGAATTTTCGGCGGGTCGCATAGGTCGCATATATGCGAACTTGACGGATTTACGGGTTAACAATGATAAAATGTAATAAACCAATCAAAACAATACATTTACAACGTCAAACTAATTAATGTCGAATGAAGGACGCATGGATCGCATGATCGCATATAAGGATCAATTGATGCGAACTCGACGAATTTACGGGTTTGTAATGATAAAATGTCAAAAACCAATCAAAATAATAAATTTACAACGTCAAACTAACTAATGCCAATTGAGGCTCGCATGGCTCGCATATAAGGATAAATACATGCAAACTCGGCGAATTTACGGGGTTATAATGATAAAATGTCAAAAACTCATCTAAACAATACATTTACAACGTCAAACTAATTAATGCCAATTAAGGGTCGCTTGGTGGCATATATTGATCAATAGATGTGAACTCCACGAATTTACGGGGTTTATAATGATAAAATGAAAAAAAACAAATTAAAATAATACATCTACAACGTCAATCAATGGTTAAAATAGATTATGACCCATGTGTCCCTAGTTGAGTTGTGTATAACCAATGTCTGTGTTTCAAAAGCCATAATAGTGTTTTAAGAACTCGTCGGTTGAGTTTGACGAAATTTCCCAAAAAAAATACATTCAATATTTTGTTCAAATGTAGATATTATTTATATTATTATCTATATTGATTCTAAATAAGACATATAAAACTCAAATATATTGATAATGGCATATTGATAATGGCACCCCTCTGCGACCCTTGTACCTCTACGACCCTTTGACCCCTCTGCGACCCTTGTACCTCTACGAACCTTGTACCCCTGCGACCATTTGACCCCTTTGCGACCCTTGTACCTCTGCGACCTTTGTACCCTTTTGCGACCCTTGTACCTCTGCGACCTTTGTACCCCTTTGCGACCCTTGTACCCCTGCGAGCATTTGACCCATGCGGTCCTTTGACCCCTTTGCGACCCATTTACCTCTGCGACCCTTGGACCCCGCGACTCTTTGACCTTTGATCCCTTTGACCCCTCGATGAGACTCTATGATCCGATGCGTCCGTGCGACTCTGTGACCCGGTGCGAACGTGCGACCATGCGACTCTGTGACCCAGACACTCATTGTGATCATTTGACATTTCAATGAATATGAATCGTTTAGACTCGTTTTCAATAAACGAGTCTTATATTGACCTAGTGCTTCATAAATCACAAAAGAAATAAGAAAAACACAAGAGAAACACGAAAACTCACTATACATACCTGGTTTTTCTGCGGAACATGCTTAATTGCAAGCTTCTTTGTTGACAACAAACGATTTCAACCTATTGGCAGCGAATTTGATGCCGATTTCAAGCTACTCTCACCGAATCTGTTGTGGTGTGAGAGAACAACAATTTTCGTGCCATAAAAGAGAGAGAAATAAAGGTGCTCTGAAAAGAGAGAAAAATTGTCGACAAGTGTAATATGGGATTATCAATATTTTAAGAGTATATTTGAAATTGAAACTTTTTTTTTCAGGGAATGGTATTTGTAAAGCTTAGTCCTATAAAAATATTTTTGAAGTTTCCTCAATAAAATGAGTACGAGAAGAAAATAAGCAAAATAAAAAAAAGGAGAAAATAGGAATTTTATCTTTTTTTTTTTGAATTTATTTTAAAGGTCTGAATTTTCTGAATGAAGCCACTGTTTTATAGTCTAGTCAGGTTAACCCAACGGCGACAACGCATCTAGCATTTCTAAGCGTGAAGGGATTGACAAATTGTGTCAATGAATAAATACGTAGAAGTGTAATTTTTTTTAATAATATACATTTATATATTATTTATGTAAGTATGTTTAATTTTTAACAAGTAAATATGATTTGGTACTTTTTAGCTGATTTATCATATTTTATCCATGTATTGTAAATGGACTCCTTGTGGAGGGCAAAAAGGTCATTACGTAGGAACGACTATCTGAAGAAACCTACCCCTAAAAACCCTAATCACCTACCTCATTTGTTCCATATAATACCGTTACGCTGCGAATTTTTTCCGTCGATGTGTTCTCATTTCTTGTACTAAAAAACAATGGAAGTAAAAAAAAAAAAGAGAACGCATCGACGTCAAAAATTCGCATTTTTGTTCGAGAAATTGCAATAGAGAAGATTGACGTAAATAAGTGGGTCACATTTTCATTTAATTTTGGTAAAAATAAAAAAAAAACTTTAGAGACAAGAAAATTAGAACTTGTTGACACGGGGAATTGTCTAAGGCTGTTTGGGGAACTTGCAGGCTCAGATGAGCTAAGTTTCCCCTCAAAAGGCCTTAGTCAAATAGACTGAAAAATACATAAAATTAACGATCAGATTAATATCTGCCTCCTAACTAAGCCCGATATGAAATTTCCTGAGATTTGAGAGTTCATACGGCTACTCAAAGAGGCAGTTTTATGCAAAGTTATAATGTTAGACTAGATAAAAATTGCAGTCGAGAAGGATGATTCTACCGAACCCAAACCCGAGGGATATGGGTACCCGAGACTCGAGGCTCGGGTATCCGAACAATGAAACATGAACCGCGAGTACCCGAACCCGTCGGCTTTGGGAATCTAAGGAAGAAGAGAAGAAAAACATGGTGATACCATCTCAAGAGACCGTTAGTCGACACCAATATAGGAGACCGACAGCGACACCAACACCAACATAAACGGCGACACCGACATAGGAGGCCAACGACGACACCGACATTCCAGACTGATAGGAGACGATGACAAAACCAATAACCAGAAGACGTAACCAACCAACCAGATCGACCAGAGAGATATGCTTAACGGCGGTGATGGAGGTAGCAAAAGAGACGATCGGCGAAGGAAGCAAGAGAGGGAGACAGAACACGATGCGAGGGAATGAGAAACGATGGAGGCGAGGCGAGAAACGGCTGTCTCTCAAGAAGGAGGCGAGAGGAGATGGAAACGAGAAGCGGCCTCCTCATGCGGCGAGAAACGACCGCACCAGGAGGCGAGAAGCGGCCCCACGAATCGCGTGAGATGGAGAAGCGGTCGCGAGGGAGGCGAGCACCAGTCGGAAGGGAGGCGAAAAGTGGTCGTGACGGACGCTGGCTTGGTTGTATTTGCTTAAAGAGAACGAGAAGGTAGGAAGGAATAACCTAAAAACAACAACATTGGTATGGTATTTGTTTTAATAATATGCTATATATAGTTATTTTAATATATCTCTAATATATATAAAACACAAGGGCAAGTGAACAGTACACTTGGCCAGGTGTTTCATTTTGATTGTTGGATTAATTTTTTTTACTAAAAAAAGGACTGTTTTCTAACCCTTGGATTTAGAGTATTTTTAATTCTGATAATCGGTTTTAGGGTTGATTTTAGAGTTAATCTGCCTATCTCTCTTCACTTCTCACCGTCTCTACCCTCTCTCTGGTTTTCTATCTCTCTTCTGTTTTTTGCATTTCTGTTTTTGATTTTGTCTTTGTTTGTTCATCGGTACCTCCATTTCTTCTGTTCATCGGTCGCCGCCTCGTCGTGTTCGATTATGTTGCTTTCTGTTCCGATTTCATTTTGTTGGTTTGTCGCTTGCTTCGATTTTCCTGTATTTTTCATTTTTTCGAGTTGTTTCGATTTGTGTTGGTCGCTCTGTGATTTTGCTCTGGTTGTTTGTAATCATATGATTCCTCGAGGCGGTGCGGTTGGGGAAGGAGAGAAGAAGAAAGGGAGGTGGGGAAAGAGAGAGAAAAAAGGGAGATGGAGATGGAGGCTCGGGGAGAGAGAAGAAAGAGAGGTGGGGAAAGAGATAAATAATAAAATATTAATATTTTAGGGTTAGGAGAGAGATAATAAAATTTAAAATAAAATTTGAATAAAAAACCGTGCTAAATCATCCTAGTATATATATATATATATCATAAATCAATAGTATTGTTAACATCTATATATATCAAATATTCATATATATTTAGTTAGGATTCTAATATTATTATTTTTTTAAACATAAACATGAGAATGAAAAGTTTTTTTTTTCACCATGAGAAAGAGAATTAAATAGGAAATCTGAGCAATTAGATAAATCCCATGAGCAATAAAGAGAGACAAGTCGGTGATATTCTAAAACCCTAGGAAGCTCCCCTCTCTCCGACGAGTTTAACTTTGTAACCTCTCAGGTCTGTGTTGTCTTGTATGCTCCCTGGTTCTCGGCTTTTCTCATTTCGTTGTTGGATTTGAATTCCGAAGCTATGTAGAACGACGTTTTGGTATCTTGTAGAGCGATTCGAATTCTCCTTCGTGGATCTGATATCTCTTGTCCGATACGTGGCGCAGGGGAGCACCAGTCTCTTAAGGAAAAATCTCAGGAGAAGAATCTTTGGTTGTTTCGGGCACCTGCTGATATCGATAACAGACCACTTTTGATCTAGGGTTTATCGAACTTTTCTTGCGCTTAGACTAGATGGTATCAGCTATGGCTCCGGGGATATCTGTTGTTGCGTGGGCTTCTGTTTCAGGTATGGTTCGTACTCGAATCTCGAACACCACTGTCTTATGTTTTCCCACAAGTCTCTGTCGTCCCAGATGTGCCATTTCTGGTTCTCGATTCAGTAGCATGTCTTACAGGGATAGATTGAGAAGTGGGTTTGGTAGTAATTTGAATGATGCTGTAGGTTTGTTCCATCTGATGGTTCGGTCTCGTCCACTACCTACAATTGTTGATTTCAACAAATTGTTGACTGCAATCTGCAAAATGAAACGGTATGATGTGGCGATTTCACTTTCCAAGACTATAGAATCAGTCGGGGTTTCGCATGATGACTACACCTTGAGCATTCTGATAAACTGTTTCTGCCGGTCCAATCAAGTGGTTCTCGGTTTTTCTGTTTTAGGGAAAATCATGAAACTGGGCTATAAGCCTGATGTTGTCACGTTCAGTACCCTAATCAATGGATTAGCATCGAAGGTGAACTTTATAAAGCCTTAACTTTGGTTGACCGAATGATAAAAGAGGGATATAAGCCTATGGCAGCATTATAAAAGGTATTTGTAAGATGGGGGATTCGGCTTTGGCTCTGAGTCTGCTTATGCAAATGGAAGAAAAGAATGTTGGGGTACAGGTTGGATACTCATAATTTTTAGGGTATTCGAACTCGATTCGGAATGGATAGACAATTTTGTACTCAAATCTATGAGACGCGAATACCAGAGGCTATGTATCTGATTAACAAATCAGATATCCACGAGTAGGGGTGGGCAATTCGGGTAACCAAAATTGGACCAACCCGAATCGGATCGACCTGAATCAGACCAATCCGAAAAATCTAACCCATAAGTCATTTGGATTGCCTATTAAACCCATATGGGTTCAAAATCTAGAACTTGTTTGGATTCAAGTCGATTCGATTCGGGTTTAAAAGAACCCGAATAACCCAAAACTTTAAAACATTAAAAAACCTAAATTTTTTATTATTTG
The DNA here is from genome assembly GCA_036759665.1 of Gynandropsis gynandra. Lineage (NCBI taxonomy): Eukaryota > Viridiplantae > Streptophyta > Magnoliopsida > Brassicales > Cleomaceae > Gynandropsis > Gynandropsis gynandra. Next base: position 40,430,910 of record CM071865.1, on the reverse strand, counting down.
AATTATTCAAAAACAATTCTAAAGAACCCAAAAAACCATCTAAATTGAAACTCGAATTATCCGTAACTAAACAAACCAAATTATCCGAAAAACCTGAATTATCCGTAACTAAACAAAGCAAATTATCCAAATAACCCAAATTATTTGTAACTAAACAATCCAAATTACCCGAAGAAGCCGTATTACTCGAAATATATAATCCAAATATAATTCGGATTATTTTGGATTCAATTTCAATATTCCCGAACAACACAAACTTTAATCGAAACCCTAGGAACCGAAACCGAAAAACATACGGTTCCAAGTTGGGTTCATTTTTCTTTTTCTTAAGAATCCAAATTCGGACCGAACCCGTGGAAATCGGATCGAAACCTAGATTTCTCACCCCTATCCGCGAGTACCCAAACCCTAATTTAATATTTAAATGATATAATATTACTAAATATTTTAAACGGTAATAAAACATCCATAATCAATTATAAAAACCATAATCTTACAAATAACAATATAAATTCAACTTTAAATCAAATACTAAACAACCAAAAAAAATATAAAATACAAACTTAAAATTGAGTTGTTATTACTATATACATATAAAGCTGAGAATAAGATAAGCCTTGAAAATTAGATTCTTTTCGGATTTGATTGATTTCTACTTCTTGCTCTTTCTGCACAACAACGAGTTCGATTAGATCTATCCTTCTAAGCCACTATTCACTCTTTATAAGCTCGTGTATATAATTAGTACATATGCTTGTATCGATGTACCGATACAAAAACATAAAAGATTATTTAGTGAGCGAAATAAAATGTAATGTTTTTGCAGGAGAAACGAATTCACATATCACATGACATAAAAAAGATATTGAGATCGGACATTAGAGTTGGAAATGTTACCCCTCTGTGTTTCTAAGTGCGTTATACACTCTTAAATGTTTGAGCACATCCATCAGTTACTTTGGACTTACTCATATTTGAGGACATAGTTTTGGCGTAACAATCGTTAAAGACCAATCGTAAAATAAGAATGATCCATAAACAGAATGTTCTCTAACGTATCAACATTCTATGAAAAAAGATAGGAATGGATAAATCGATGAAGGATGTAAAAGCTTTCTACGAGTTTAGATAATCATCTCAACGGGACAATCTAAACGAATCTATGAATCATTAGGCAACAAAAATGAAATCTCGGATGAAACCTTACAACACATGAGGAAACCCTAAACCTTATGTGTTGGTGGCACGAGTGTAGATGTGCTGGCTAGAGTGCGCATAGACCATTATGATCAACCCTCTCGCCATGAGCTCACGAATTGCTTTGCAAGTGACCCGCTAATATGTTGTCAATATTTCACAAAAATGTCAGAAACATACATCACTCCATGCATTGTGATGGGGGCTAAAGTGAGAGAGAGAGGGAGAGAAGGGTGAGGGCGAGAGAGAGAGCCAGAAGTGGGGAGACAAGGGTGAGAGAGTGAGAGGCAGAGATGCGAGAGTGAATGAGAGAACCAAGAAGCGTGGAGGCAAGAGTGAAGGAGAGAAATAGAGTACACAGAAGGGGAAATAATCTCCCCTAACCCTAGTGTCAATTATGTAAATTATTTAACACATATATATTAGTAATTTTAGATATATTTTCGGGTATCCGTATGTGAAACTAAAAATCCAAACCTGAATTCATGGGTAATAAAATTTATTATCCAAACTCGAATCTTCGAGTAATTTTTGCGGGTTAGAAATGAGTTTTTTGGTAATTTGCCTAGGCATATGTAAGCATATAACCAAATGGGTTTGAATGAACATATCCAACACATCTAGAACAATCTTTATTAACTAAATGATGCATAATAGGGTTCAAGAATGCAGATAGCGAGAATTAGAGTGCTAAATGTTTGACTTAACGGGGAGGGTACAGGTTGGATACTCATAATTTTTAGGGTATTCGAACTCGATTCGGAATGGATAGACAATTTTGTACTGAAATCTATGAGACGCGAATACCAGAGGCTATGTATCTGATTAACAAATCAGATATCCACGAGTAGGGGTGGGCAATTCGGGTAACCAAAACTGGACCAACCCGAATCGGATCGACCTGAATCAGACCAATCCGAAAAATCTAACCCATAAGTCATTTGGATTGCCTATTAAATCCATATGGGTTCAAAATCTAGAACTTGTTTGGATTCAGGTCGATTCGATTCGGGTTTAAAAGAACCCGAATAACCCAAAACTTTAAAACATTAAAAAACCTAAATTTTTTATTATTTGAATTATTCAAAAACAATTCTAAAGAACCCAAAAAACCATCTAAATCGAAACTCGAATTATCCGTAACTAAACAAACCAAATTATCCGAAGAACCTGAATTATCCATAACTAAACAAAGCAAATTATCCAAATAACCCAAATTATTTGTAACTAAACAATCCAAATTACCCGAAGAAGCCGTATTACTCGAAATATATAATCCAAATATAATTCGGATTATTTTGGATTCAATATTCCAAAACCCGAACAACACAAACTTTAATCGAAACCCTAGGAACCGAAACCGAAAAACATACGGTTCCAAGTTGGGTTCATTTTTCTTAATCCGAAGAATCCAAATTCGGACCGAACCCGTGGAAATCGGATCGAAACCTAGATTTCTCACCCCTATCCGCGAGTACCCAAACCCTAATTTAATATTTAAATGATATAATATTACTAAATATTTTAAACGGTAATAAAACATCCATAATCAATTATAAAAACCATAATCTTACAAATAACAATATAAATTCAACTTTAAATCAAATACTAAACAACCAAAAAAAATATAAAATACAAACTTAAAATTGAGTTGTTATTACTATATACATATAAAGCTGAGAATAAGATAAGCCTTGAAAATTAGATTCTTTTCGGATTTGATTGATTTCTACTTCTTGCTCTTTCTGCACAACAACGAGTTCGATTAGATCTATCCTTCTAAGCCACTATTCACTCTTTATAAGCTCGTGTATATAATTAGTACATATGCTTGTATCGATGTACCGATACAAAAACATAAAAGATTATTTAGTGAGCGAAATAAAATGTAATGTTTTTGCAGGAGAAACGAATTCACATATCACATGACATAAAAAAGATATTGAGATCGGACATTAGAGTTGGAAATGTTACCCCTCTGTGTTTCTAAGTGCGTTATACACTCTTAAATGTTTGAGCACATCCATCAGTTACTTTGGACTTACTCATATTTGAGGACATAGTTTTGGCGTAACAATCGTTAAAGACCAATCGTAAAATAAGAATGATCCATAAACAGAATGTTCTCTAACGTATCAACATTCTATGAAAAAAGATAGGAATGGATAAATCGATGAAGGATGTAAAAGCTTTCTACGAGTTTAGATAATCATCTCAACGGGACAATCTAAACGAATCTATGAATCATTAGGCAACAAAAATGAAATCTCGGATGAAACCTTACAACACATGAGGAAACCCTAAACCTTATGTGTTGGTGGCACGAGTGTAGATGTGCTGGCTAGAGTGCGCATAGACCATTATGATCAACCCTCTCGCCATGAGCTCACGAATTGCTTTGCAAGTGACCCGCTAATATGTTGTCAATATTTCACAAAAATGTCAGAAACATACATCACTCCATGCATTGTGATGGGGGCTAAAGTGAGAGAGAGAGGGAGAGAAGGGTGAGGGCGAGAGAGAGAGCCAGAAGTGGGGAGACAAGGGTGAGAGAGTGAGAGGCAGAGATGCGAGAGTGAATGAGAGAACCAAGAAGCGTGGAGGCAAGAGTGAAGGAGAGAAATAGAGTACACAGAAGGGGAAATAATCTCCCCTAACCCTAGTGTCAATTATGTAAATTATTTAACACATATATATTAGTAATTTTAGATATATTTTCGGGTATCCGTATGTGAAACTAAAAATCCAAACCTGAATTCATGGGTAATAAAATTTATTATCCAAACTCGAATCTTCGAGTAATTTTTGCGGGTTAGAAATGAGTTTTTTGGTAATTTGCCTAGGCATATGTAAGCATATAACCAAATGGGTTTGAATGAACATATCCAACACATCTAGAACAATCTTTATTAACTAAATGATGCATAATAGGGTTCAAGAATGCAGATAGCGAGAATTAGAGTGCTAAATGTTTGACTTAACACTAGCACACTAAAGCCAAAAAATGTTAGGGTTAGTCGAGGAAATGTTAGGTTACTCGTGTGAGACATGGTCCAAGTAATTTAGTGTGTAAATACAATAGTAAATTTGAAATTATCTAGTTGTTAGGATGAGATCATTTATCATGATGATCATTGAAAGCGTAATAACAATGTAGTGATGTAGTTTTCGAAATTTATAACATAAATTGGGAGCAATAGGTTCAAGTAAAGGAATTTTATAGAAACTTATTTAGTTCTTTTAAAAAATATATATATATAATATGTATAAGTCTAATATTTTGAAACATTAAATTTAAGATAAATCAGCAAATCGATGTTCAACCCTAATCCCTAATCTTCGATTCTCTTGATTTCATATCTTTTTTGTTATGATAAATTGTCCCACATCGAACCCGGGACCTTCTTCTCCTTCAAACCTATTTCGAAACCTTCCGTCTCTTCCTGGTTCTTCTCCTTCGAATCCGAAACCTTCTTATCCTTCAAACCCAGAAATTTTCGAATCCGAAACCTTCTCTTCGACCCGATAATCTTTCTTCTTCACCATTGTTAATCACCTACTTCGATCTAACCCAAAACAGAAAACCCCGAAAACCCCGAGGAATTCGACCTTCATCTTCTTCGTCGACTTCCTCACCAGCTTCCAACCCAGAAAACCCCAACAAATCCAATCCCTACCCGAACCAAAAACCAAATACCATGACGTCATTTCGGTGTTCCGACCATGATGCGTTTTCGGCATTCTGACCTTGATGCCTTTCAGCGTTCTGACCTTGACGCCTTTCGGCGTTCTGACCTTGACTCTTTTTTTTTGCGTTCTAACCATGACGTCCTTTATTGGCGTTCCGGACATGATGCCCTTTGTTGGCATTCCGATACGACGCCCTTCGACATTTTCGACCATACGCACTTTGGCATACCTATCTCGACGCCTATGGTGTACCTATCCCGACGCCCTATGGCGTACCTATCCCGACACCCTATGGCGTACCTATCCGGACGCCCTATGGCGTACCTATCCCGACGCCCTATGGCGTACCGAACCCGACGCCCTATGGCGTACCGAACCCGACGCCCTTGGCGTACCGAACCTAGACGACCCATGAGCGTTTTTCTTCCAAGTTGGGCGTCCACAATTTGCACGCTCCAACTTGAGGGAGGGTATAACAGATATAATCTGTGTGATTGATACGAGAATATTCTCCGAGATCACACGGATTATTCTGATGATATTCTACGAGATTTTCTAGATATTATGTGATATCTTATTTAATACAGAAATATTTTCGAAGATTGTATAATATTCTGCGATATTATATTTCCTTTTTCGTACGATCTTTGTATACTATATAAGAAAGTATTTCATGATAAATAAAGAACGAGGAATTGATTCGACTTCTTTCAAGATGTAGTCCCATATTTATCATGGTATCAGAGCCTCTTCTAGGGCTTCTGTTTTTTTTCTAGCGCTTTGTTATCGACCAAAATCTCGAACCAAAACCCCAAACACAAAAAATGCATCGACAGACTCCTTCGATCGACGCCATCTATGGTGTACCGAACCCGACGCCCTATGGCGTACCGAACCCGACGCCATATGGCGTATCGAACCCGACGTCCTTTGGCGTACCGAACCCGACGCCTTCCGGTGTATCGACCCATGAGCGTTTTTTTCCAAGTTGGCTGTCCACGATTTGCACGCTCCAACTTGATGGAGGGTATTAACGGATATAATCCGTGTGATTGATACAAGAATATTCTCCGAGATCACACGGATTATTCTGATGATATTCTACGAGATATTCTGGATATTTTCTGACATCTTATTTAATACCGTAATATTTTTGAAGATTGTATAATATTCTGCGATATTATATTTCCTTTTTCGTATGATATTGTATACTATATAAGAACGTATTTCGTGATTAATAGAATGAATGGAGAATTGATTCGACTTATTCCAATGTAGTCATATATTTATCATGGTATCAGGGCCCGGTTCGTCCCGATTTGAATATACCGATGTTGGGCCCCCGATTGCGATGTCCACGCTCCATGACCGAGCCTTGGTGTGAGGGGGAGTGTTATGATGAATTGTCCCACATCGGTTAGGACATGAACTTTGGGACTTGTATATATGATGTTGGACAACTCTAAACTCATGAGCTAACTTTTGGGATTAGTTAGGCCCATCCCATATTTGACACAGTTTTTCATCACAAATAATTTATCTGGTTTCTCTACCATCCAAGACAACCTCCAAATGGACATGAATACAATAAAAATAACTTATTGAACTTGTTCCTTATTATCTTATATCCGCTAGCTAAGTTAGACATTTTAATTAACATTTATAATATCAACTCATTGGACTCAATGAGAATCAACCTTCTAATTCTATTATTCTTTTACCATTTATTTACTCTCAACTTTTATATTAATAGTGTAACATCGGTAACAAGAAATGTGATAGAAGAGAGAATGTAAGAGGGACTAAAGAATCGATCTAGAGAGAGAGATGAAATTATTTGGTATGGATGCGAGTCACCATGAATCGCAACCGCACAAACAGGTTCCATGAATCATCTCCCAGCGGTGGTCTAGGGCATAAAAGAAGGGACTGCAAATGGAGGAGAAACAGGTTGATCGTGAGTGTAAACCATGAAACTTTGCAATAAATGGCGAAAGGCACCACGAAAAGATGTCTTTGTGAGGTGAGGTCAACCGACGCAAATGAAGGAGCTTCATGTGCCATGGGGAAAGGTCACCATGGAAAGTGTCGGGTACCTTTACTATTGCACATCACCGTTATAAATGAAGATAAGCACATGCAATTTCCTGACACCAAAAATCTTCTGTAACTCGTGAGAAAAAAAAGAGGAGCTACGAAGAGAAATTGATAGAGAGAAGAAGGAATCGTTTCCTGAAGTATGAAGCCATGATGAAGAAGAAGATCATGAGAAACATACATTCTTATTCAATCTTTTTTTTACCGTGAGTTTTTCCATATTGTCTATTGATTTTTATCATAGACATAAAATTCTTCACGCATTAGTAGAATAAAACAGTGATAAAGATCAATAACTTTGACATAAAATAACCAGTAAAATAATGACCAATTATTGTAGAATTTCTTGATAAAATTATGCACGCATTAGTTTTAATAAAAAAAGTGATAAGAATCAATAATTTTGAAATTTAATAATCGGTAAAATAATTATCAATAGTTATATAGAAATACATGTATAGTATTATAGACATCACCGCGAGGTCAGCGGATTGACATGAACATGATATTAAAATTATAGTTGGAATAAAGAGTTTGGATGTAAATATAAAAATAGCATTATTGATCAAGTATCGAGATAAACTGAACAAAGATGATAAAATGTGATATCGTAATTTAGACATCGACGTGTCGATAGATCGAGACGCCCCACAAGGTAAACCTAGCATTTGCAAAGAATGCCAAAAAAATAGTAATAATAAATTTATATAAGAAGGTTTTAAACTAGAAATATAAAAAATAAGTGTGTGCGAATACAACAATAAATTTCAAGTAAATCTAGCGTTTAGGAATGTGGTCATCTATTGTGATTATCGAAATAGTAATTACATAGTTTTAAATTTTTAACATAAATTGGATGTCATGGGCTTGGGTATGGGTATTGACAGCGGTAGTTACTTAGTCTCTGGACTAATAACGTAAAAGTCGAGAAAGAGAAAGTAAAAACGGTATTTACTGAGTCTTATAGAATGGTAATGTAAAAGCCAAAAAATGTGGTATTTACTTAGTCTTATAGAGTAGTAGTGTAAAAGCCGAGAAATATAAAGTATGAGTGGTATGTAATATGTCTTTTGGACCAATAATGTAAAAGATGAACAAATGTTAAGATTTCGGATTTTTCAAAAATTATAAAATTGGCATTTTAATGATATATTTTTAAAATGTATATGTTTGTAATTTGTTTTAGGCGAACGAGAAAGACACTGAACCATCGTACATTGAATTGCTCGAGTTACGCATAAAAAGTTTCATGGTTCGTGGGTAGATGCTAAAGCAAAACGCGTTCATGATGATGTTTAAAATATAACATCAGAACGAGTGTCACAAATTATGTCGAGAGATGAGGATCACAACCCTCTAAGTCAAGAAGAATACAACGAAAAAGTTGTATCTCGAGGTAAATTTATAATTTTTTAATTAATTTCAAAGTTTATATTCTTTAATATTAAAATTAACAATTTATTTTATATCAAGTTACACCATAAAAAGGTCATAGTTTTGACCTTGGAGGAATGACATCACAAAATTCAACTTTTTCTAAGAGTAAAACGAAATAACAGAATAGCAATGACATAATAAAATGATGCAATACGAAGAAACATTACAAGAGACTCAACAACAATTGGCGGACAATCAACAAGAATCGACACGACAACATCAACAATCGGTACAAAAAGTTAAACGGTTAATATGTATGCTTAAGGCCAAAATGTCTTTGATTGATTGGATGGGTGCGATGATAAAACCTATGATGATAATTCACAACCCAAAAAAGTTTTAGAAATTGTAATAAAAAGTTGTGTATAGTTTATAATTTTTAAAAAATTACTATAATTAGTTAAATTTTAATTTCTAATTTTTTTATTTTTATTTAAAAAATATTATTTTCCTCGAAAAAAAATTCCGGACGGATGGTCGTGAACCATCCAAAATTTTCGGACAGCTTGTATGTACGTTCGTTCGAAAATTTCGGTTCAATTTGCGATCCGTTGGAAATCTTTAGACGGTCAACACCAGTCTTGAAATTTCTGGATAGACGATTGTTGTTCGCAAATTTTTTTTAACAAAAAATTTCATGATGAGTTTTCGACAGGTTTATCGTATAGTCGATTTTTGTGATAGTTTACGAACGGTATAGTTGTCTGAAATTATAGATGAATTGCATATTATGTTTCTCGTCCGGAACTACAGGCAAATTGAGTTTGCAAACGCTCATTTTCGGATGGACGACTTTCGTCCTGAAACCGTCCATAACGGTGTTTCCCAACAGATTTAGATGTCCGGAATCCGTGCATTTCTAGGAATGCAAGGCCCAAGACTTAATCTTTAGCATTTGATATACATTATAAATCCATACACAAACTCAATTTCAAAACTATCTTCATACTCATATCATTTATTCAATAAAGTCATCATAATCACTTTTAGTACATCGAAAGCAATTTAGAACTGGTGCACTACTATTAGTTAAATATTTATCGGTTTGTATATATAAAAGTTAGAATGTTAAGAATTCGAATATTTTTAGACTTTAATCCTTCTACAAAAACTGAACAAGTAAAAGTAAGTGATTTGAAATAATTTAGCCATGTAATGTTATAAAATAGTAAATTTGATTCACATTCAAATTCAAGCATTAGATTAAGCATAAGGATATACATGGAAGAGCAAGAAGAATGGTAGTGCTGTAATTCTTAACCATTCATACACAATTAAAGAACAACAAAGAGGAAGCCGTATTTGATTGCTCCAAACGAATGCCCATCTAGTGCACATCTATAGAGGCGGATAGAAGTAAGAAGAGAGCGAAAACCCGAGAAAAAGTAAACCTCCAACGGTTGCTACAGTTCGCTGCGAGATCTTTGAAGCCAGCATGCTGCCTCCTACAACCGCGAGTGATGTGCAAATTGTGTGTCCTATTGTAGCTCCTATGGCAACTCCTACTGCGTTCTTGTGTGTGGCAAGCTGCACCAGAGAGGTTCAATCTAGTTGAACGCGTGCACACGATGATACTTTTATCGAGAATCGAATAAAAAATTGTCGACATTAGCTACTAGATATGAAATGACTCTCTTACAGCGATTGTCGCAATCTGACTACGGTCGCCCCATTCAGCTAGAAAGGTTAAGATGAAAGACTGCACAGAGGAAAAAGAACAAAAACGTTTCAGTCATCTTCGCTGCTGCGAGAGATATACCAAGAGATTTGGGAATTCTCAGACACTGACTGCAGGAGCTACAAAAGTTCAATCAAACAGCTCTAAACACTTTACTACTACAATATTATTTCGCTATACGTAAATCATACCTCTAAAAAAATCGGGGTACAAAAACGAGAGAATAAGCGGCGAAAGGCTGTCTTCCCTTGCCCTGCCTCAAGTTTCTCTTCGACCTTAATAAAAAAATTAACCAACATGAATGGGCAAGAAAAAGATTATGTTTTGGAAAAACAAAATGACAGCTATTAACAGTATACCATACAGAAACAGTAGTATATCTACCATTTCTAGCTACCATTTACTTCTTCTAATCATAATGGTTGAAGTCCCGTCTGACTTTTTTACTAGAAAAAATTCTAGGAATATGAACGCATAATCACCCATAATTCCAATTTTTCAATAAGCAGACTACCCGAGTAGATTACCCTAACGAAACAACCAAATAGATTCCACAAATGTATGATTGTTAGAAAACAACAATTTAACATTTCTAATCCAAAGTCATATTCCCAATGAGCCAACAGAACATACTCACGGGTTGAGTCGATTATGTTTAAGTTGCTTAAAGATATTCAACTCAACTCGTGAGAATTTTAGAATGCATCTACATATTAAAATTTAACTTAGAAAAGATGTTACGATTAATTTTGGATCTGAGCTGACTGTAATAATTAACTTCAAATTGAAGTCACTGTAAACCACGCAACTATTAACACATGATGTTTGCAAATCACACACCTCCTCCATCTCCTTCTTCTGAGATGCCTTTGAATCTGACTTCCAAGCTATGTAGAGTAACCGTAATCCGAAAAATGCATAGAGAACTGCATACTCAAAGAAGTGAGATCATTCATCATGCTAGCCTCACATACTAGAGATACCCGAGAAAATTCAATAATGAATGAGAAGCAACAAGGGTTATTCTCCAGCATAAGAATCCTAATAAGAAAAGAGAAGTACATACTTGTAGCTGCACTGTTAGTATGCTTCCTTGATATCAAGTTTGGCACAATCCTACCAAGTCCAGTGGAAAGTACCTAAGTGAATATCAAGAAATAAAAGTTTGGGAACATTAGACGTGAAAATACCACCTTACGATTTCTGCATTTGTCTGAAAGATAGAAATCACATTGCATAACACAGAAGGAACACCAATCAGAAACATTACACAGCAAAGACAAGAACTCCACACTTACAGTCATGACAACTAAAGCAGAAAGTGCACCAGACAGAACAGTAGATTTTGGGTGTCGCATAGCCATAAGAGCCGCTATTATAAATGTTTCATCCCCAATCTGCCAAGTAAATTATAATGTAATAAATCGTGAAGATGATCTCAATGCATGCTACACAGAAACAGTAAAACTCTTATCCCAAAAGATTTTGAAGAACCATGGAGATTTAATTCATATCTATGTGCCGGAAGGTTGCTTACATTTAGCAGAATTATAAAATCAGAAACTGTAAAAACCAGATAAAAGCTAAAATATAGAACTAATGTTGATTTCCAAAAGCAAAATGACGAACCTCGCTCACGACTATCATCGAAAAACTGGCAAAGAGTGCATCAAAAACACCAGGGCCAGTGGATTCAAGGTCAAGATTCAGACCAAGAGAATTAACATCGACGTTATCTCCGACAGCATCAAGTCCGAGTTTGTCAGCACCAATCTGCTGACAAGTAACCACATACGGACATAAATTCGGACCCCACAGAACATTCTAGGTCTAGATCCTTACTTTAATGCTGTACAACTATGAAAGTCTCAGTTCCCAGCATGAAAAACTAGACCGAACCAAGATACCATGCCACGGCGACCCAGCTCCATTGCAGATCCTTCCGATTCTCGCCTCTCATTTCCAAAGCCCGAATCCTAGAAAAAGAAATCTAAGCAATTCAACACATTTCGAGACATGTATCCATGGAGGATCAATCAACGAGGAGGAAAAATACCTGCGCAGAGACGAAGACGAAGACGAAGCAGAAGAAGGCGGCGAGGACGAGAGGTCGGACAAGAAAACACCTACGGGTTTGAAAACCCATGAGTGATGCGAGAGTTCAGATCTGGTGCAAGCCCTTACCTGTTTGGAGTCCGAGAAAATTCAAAACCCATAAATTTTCTCGGGAAAATGTGAGATCAAAAAGCAAATCTGAGAAAATGGGATCATGGGATCTGAGAAATTGCTTACGATTCAGAGAAGCATGAGGAAGAATCTCTGAGTAGAAAAATTGCTTACGACTGAGAGATCCTATCCTTGCAAAACTACGAGGATCTCCGCGGCTTGATTAAGAAAAATTAATTATTATATGTCATTAGATTACACACACGCAAACGCCCGTTTCCGGCAATTGTGGATGCTATAAATGCCATTGGTGGAATATTATAATTGCAATGGTATAAAAAGCTATGTTAACAGTAAGCTTAAGTGTGCTAGTCTCGAATAGGATAAAAAAAATTGGCAAAAAGATAAATGTGTTTTTATTTTTTGTACGTAAAAATATACGCCGTTAGAGGAGTTTCGAAACCGATTTTAAAGTGAGATTAAAGAGTCAAAAGTGATTTTGAAGTTGAAAGCAAAGATCGAATTCCAAGTGAGAAAGAATGAAATTTCGAAGTTGAAAGCAAGAAAATTTTGGTGTGAGAAAGAAAGAAATGACAAAGATCAGTAATGAATAAGAGAGTAGATTGGTTTCTAGGATTTTACTATGCAAAAGATTAACGAAGATAAAATACATTAGGGATTAGGTTGTTGAAAGCGAAATTGTTTGTTAACTTCAAAAGAGTGTGAGTCTAAGTGAATCACTTGAGTCAAAGAGGGTCAGGATGTTCACTGAGTCGCTTCAGTCGAAGAGGGTCATGAGTCGGTGAGTCATTTGAGTCGAAGAGGGTCAGGAGTCTCATTGAGTCACAAGGGTCGTTTGGTTCACAAAGAGTCATATGGGTCTTAGTGAGTCGCTTTGCAAGGGTCACTTGTGTTGCAAAGGGTTGTATTGGTCTCAGTGTGTCGGTAGAAGTCTAATGTATTCTTAATTGGTCATTTTGTAGATGCCGTCAAAGTCGAAGTTTCTCTATGAATTCAAGCACATGGACAAAATGCCAAAAATTTCCACCAAGTGTTATCCATTCAAAACAATAAAGAAATTGAGAGGAATGTTAAGAGAATATGAGTGTGATTACTTCAACATGGAGTCACAATTTAGGCATATATTCCATTACCGATGTGACATCATTCTGATGAAGGTTCAAATGTATGTCCTATTAAATCACTCAGTGATTGTACATGACAAGAAGGAGATATGGTTTGTCATGAATAGTGTTCCTATATGGTACTCTATAGTGGAGCATGCACTAATTATCAGATTAAACAACGAACCCTATCCTGAAGGATGAGAGTCCAAATGGTGTGATAAATTCAGGCTGAAGAATTTCGACCGTGGAAATGTGATCATCACAAAAGTGAGTGAAAAGCTTGTGAAGGTGAAAATTTCGTCGATCGGAATAGGGTGGCAACATTGATGGTGTTGTGGCAAGTTCTGGATCACAAGTCTTCATCAGAAAATTCTATCAGTCATGATCTGATTGATATGGTTGATGACTTGGAATTTTATGAGGGCTTTTCACGGGGGTTTTACACATTTGAGAAGCTTGTGGACGCTTACCACAAGCACATTAGCGGAAAAAAATCGAAACCAAAATGAAATTGTGGTTGTTTCATGTGCTCATTCATAGTAAGTTGTATATATTATAAGAATAACATGAATATTTTCGTACTTTTATGTTTGTATTATTTTGTTTTTAATATTTCAGTTACATTCATTCGAAACCATCCATAGTTTGGGTGCAAACGGGAGTGTACATTATGTTATGGATGTTGATCCATCATGTCCAAGGATGTGCAAGAAGCGGGTTAAATCCAATTTAAATCCGAAGTATGTAGACATGATCAACCAAATTGGAGATTCTAAGATAATAATTACATAAGGATCACAAGGGCCACAATGGTCACAAGGATCACAATGCTTATTTATTGTTTTTGCATGATATTCAAAGTATTCTTCATGTTGAAGACGACGAGGAAGCTTTAATTTTTTATCTGTAGTATTATGAGGGGTTTAACAACCTAGATGCTCATATATGGATGAAACATCTACAACGAAATCCAAATAGTATTTGTTCGGAGGACATCCATAAGCTCGAACTGCTGACACGAAAAGCAGTTCTTGATGCGAAACAGAAAGAGAAAGACAAGGGGAATAAGAGGAAGAAGAGCAATGGGAAAAGATAGTAGCGGTTGTAGATATTTGATCCATATCTGAAGATGATGAAGATGAAGGATTTGAAAAGGTTGAAGCTGAAGAAGAGGCTGAAACAGAAGGAGAAGAAACGACAACCCCTCTAACACTGGAGAAGAAATTAATTAAGAAAATAAAAAAGTTGGAGAAAAGAATCATCAACGCCATAAGAGACCTTCTAAGGAACGTCAAAGGAAAAAATATCAAATACCATAGGTTTATTAGGCGGAAAAGATCAAAGGCTGAACGGCGAAAAAATTAAAGGTTGTCCAAAAAGATATGAGCACCAGAGATGAATCTTATGACACACTGAGAGAGGATGATTATTGTTAATTTGAATTCTGACACCGTCTATATCTAGTGTCAAGAGAAGAGTCGGTGAAGTTAGAGGCTTAAAATGACTCTTTAGATGACTTAGAGAAGGAGAAGCCAAACATTTCAACACTAATTGAAAATATTACACTTGCAACTAATCTGTCAAGTGGGCTTCAGTCTAAAATTCCTCTGCTTGAATACATTCTCGTCGAGAGTCCTCCAATGGTTATTTCTAATGATGGCGTTTATGTTTCTAACGAGATTCTTGCTGAGGATATTCCAATGGTTCTTGTCGAAGAGGTTGTCGCTGATGTTGGTGTTGAGGAAACTCTAGAAGTTCTAGACGGAGAGGTTGATACATATATTCCTGTTGAAGTTCTACCAAGTAAGTAATGTTGAGTCGCAAAGGTCACAAAAGTCACAATGGTCACAAAGATCATATAGGTCACAATGGTCGCAAGGGTCACAAAGGTCACATTGGATGAGTCTAATAAATGATGTGATTTTTATACTGATGCTAGAGCTTCATTGGATGAGTTTGGTGGTCCATTGATAATTAAACAACAATTAAAACCATCAAAGGCAAGACCTGAGCCATATGTTGAACCTCCATTGACTTAGCCACATGCGAAAAAGACCAAAAACACGTGGACTACCAAAGGCAAGAGTTGAGTCATCTGTTGAACATCCGTCGATCATGCCATCGACTAAAAGACCAAAAAAACGGGGTAGACCAACAACGAGGGCAACGGGAGAAAAAGAGAGAGGAAGAAGGAGAAGGCAAGGGAGAGGTGTAGAAAAAGATGTTTTTGCAAAAAAGGTAGTTGAAGAAGAACCCATAGAAAGGTGGTTGAAGAACTTGTAAATGTTGAATGGAGTCGATATTTTATGTGGAAGCCCAAGAGATTGGTATAAGGCAAGATATTCCAAACTATTTCATTTATTGATACTAGTAGTTCCAGATTGACGAGCCTATATAAGTTTATGACAAAACCTCGCCAAGCCTATTGGTGGAAATCAGAAATAGGTTGTCCCCGAGGGCTAGAGTTTTAGGAGATTATATTAAGGGATGGCGCATGACTTGAAGATGACGTTAAGTTTTTAAACCTTAATCGCGAAGGTCACAATGTTCATAAAGGTCACAACAGTCACAACATTGAAAATGGTAACAAAGGTCACAAATGTCAAAAAGGTCAAAATGGTCACAAAAATCACAAAAGGTCACAATGGTTAAAAAGGTTACAAATTTCATGTTGATTCACATGTATTCATGTGTGTCAAATTTTTTTTCTTTTTTGCAGTAATTGGAAGAGGCATTATTGTCCATTTTCATGATAAAAAGTTCTCCAACCTCCCTTGATGCAAGCGCCACCACGACTCAAGACCATAAGCTTCCTTATCGTTCATCAACATTATCTTACATCTTCTATAGATCATATCGTTCACCCTTGTAAATCCTATCGAAAGGTTCTACACCATCATCCATGTTACATCACTAAACATGATTAATAATCGAATAAAGACCAAAATAATATATGATGAATCGGTTTGTAGTCACTTACCACTGCATCTACGACCAGATTAGAATGCATGGCGGTTGTCGTATAATAGGTCTGATCAGAGTAAGATGACACTTTAGGGTTTGATGATGATGATAAATATTATGATTACACAAATCGTCTTCGAAACTAGTGACATGAAAAATCATGTCACCTTCGTGAGAAAAACTACAAAATAACCAATTCGAAAATCATGGTCCTTCGTGAAATCTTTCCATCCATCGGTGAATCTAGGGCCGTCCAACTTGACTTTCTTTATTTTTTAGACACATCCGATTTAAGTGTTATCGTGTTGTTGTTCCTCATTTTCCCTTCGATATGCTCATCGAAGAACTTCCACAGAATTTCATGCAACAAAAAGCAAAAGAAAAAGTAATCATATCTCTACATTCTTTACATGTAATAGACATAGAGAGACATATGGAGGATATTATGATGTAGTGTTTGAGATAGTCAAGAAAAATCACTTGGAAGAAATGTAAGAAATTTGGGGTTTGAGACATTTTTTATAGAGAATTTCAAAGATTTTTTAGAGACGAAGATGAACACGAAGATGATGAGAGTTAGAGAGAGAGATAGATAGGAGATGATGAGAGTTAGAGAGAGAGACATGAGATTTTGAGAGTTAGAAAGAGAGATTGATGGAAGATGACGAGAGTTAGAGAGAGAGATGGATGGGAAATTACAGTGTGTCGTATTCGAAAAAAGGCAAAGGTTGGCATTCGAAAAGACATGAGTCTGACATCGAAACGGTAAAACATGTTGTACTGTACAACCTGTGACCAACTTTGAAGAGACGTGGTTGAAGTATTTTATGAAATATTAGGAAATGTTTGGCGGGAATTGCAGGTTCCAAATTACGTTTAACGTTTAAATTATGCATTCAATACATTTAGGAACGTAAAGCATGTTCATTCAGATACTTTACAATGTCAAATAATAGTTAAAACACATTTTCCCCCATGTGTCACAAGAGTTGTAGAACAAATAAATGTTTTTCAAAAGGGATAGTAATGTTTTAAGAACTCGGTGAATGAATTTGAGCAAATCTAATACAATACATTTGATATTTCATCAAATTTTGAAATTATTAATATTATTGTCTATATTGATTCCTAATTAAACATCTACAATTCAAAAATTTTGAAAATAACATTTCTAAATATGGGTCTCATAGGTAGCAAGGTCACAAAGGTCACAGTAGTCCTTTTGCGTCAATGAGGAAAAATATATGCGCATTTAACTAATTTATCGATTTATAAGGATGAAAGGACGTAAACCATGCAAAATAAGATATTTTCAACGTTTAAATATGCATCATACTAATTTATGTCAATTGAGGGTTCCACGTGGGTCATATTGGGTCGCATGAGTGGGATGAGTTCCCGTAATATTGGGTGGCATGATTTGCACATAATGATAGCAAATAAATTCCAATATTTTGTCCAAATAATATATTAAAAATCCCAGTGTTTTGTCCATATAATACAGTATTACAAACTAACAAAACTTTCTTCTTTAAGGTTGGTGTTGTCTAGGTTGTCACGTTCCATATATTGTCAGTGATGCTGACATTTGAACTTGTTTGTCTCGACGAAGATGAGGTTTTTATTCGAGCCTCACCAGATCCAGGATAACGATTCTGTTTAAGCCTTCTACTTTGATTTTTCTCAGCCACCATTGGAGGTAAAACTGTCACTTTAGAATATTGAGGAGGAATGTTCCTGTCACTGCAATCAAGAATCAGATACACAGTTTCTTGGTAAGCCAAACACCATGTCGTCGTAGGTAGTATATTGATGATCATCTCGTTTTCATATGTATTTCTTGCACGATTTTAGAGATGTTTATGATATATATGTGATGCTTTACGTATGATTCCGTATCCGTTTTACTGTTTTCGTGTTTTCATGTTCTTACAGGTTTTTATGCGTATTCGGTTCATTTCGGAGCTAAAGGACGTGCATGAGACAAAGTACCAACATCGAGGATCATCACGGGACCAACGGGACGAGAATTGGCAAGGAATAGCCACTACCCGCGCGGTGAATGGAGATATCGGGATACAAACACGAGTAAATGAAGCAAAACTAAGCAAAATCACTCTCCTATCAGCTATGCACGGTCAGCATCCAAAGAATCATAAACCGGAGAAGAGAAATGGAAGCAATGGCCGCTTACAAAAAATGGAAACAATGGCCGCTTACAAAAATGGAAACTTTCGGTGGTTGGAGCAAAAATGGAAAATTTCAGTTGCTAGAACAAAAGTAAGAAGATCACGGTTGGAACATGAAAAGGAAACATGATTTATATAAAATAGTAGCAAGTTGCTAGAACAAAATGTAAACTTCCAACCGCTACACAAAAATGGAAAGATTGCCGCGTACACTAGAATTGGAAACACCAACCGTCAAAGATAGAAAATGGAAATGGCTGATAGAAAAATTAATGGAAATGCAAGAACAAGAAAGAAGGAAGCAAAGCAAAGAGGAAATGATGGAAAAAGGAAAAGAAAATCGTTGCTGAACAAGAGGAAAAGGAAATACAAGCTGATGAAGAAAATAAAAACCGAAAAAATGGAAACTAGTGAAAAAGAAAATTTAGCAAAACAAGAAAAGGAACGTGTTGGCTACTTAAACCAAATGGAAATATGGTTAAAGAGGAAGAGGAGCTACATGGCTGGAAAATAAAGAGGAAACATTGACAATTACACAAGAATGGAAAAACAAGAGATGGAAAAACTCAGAAAAGGAAAACTGCAGTTGCTGTAAGAAATAGAAAATTCCAGCCACTAGAGAGGAAAGAAAGGGGACGGCCAAAGAGGAAATATTAGAGGAAAGGAAAGAGCAGAAAGAGAAAAAAAGGGGAGAGCTTCAGCAGCCCAATTCGTACAAAAACGAAGAGAAAAAAAGACAGAGCACACGTAGAGAGAAGAAGAAGGTTCTTGCGAAGTAGACTTATGAGGAGCATTGGAGATCAACTTCACATTTCGGTTTCGTTTGGTTTTCATGTTCCTTAGACCTTGTATTTCGTTTATGATTGTTTACGGACACATGAGCGAGTAGTTTGTTTGTTCTAGGAGAATGGATTGGCCCTTGGCTATCCTAGAACCATTTTCGATTTATTTTTTGAATGCATCTTCATGTTTTCGTTTATCTATTCTTTATCTGAGTGCTTAATTTACTTGTGTTTACAAAGGCCATGTAGATGCATGTGTTAGGGGTTAGGAGAAGGACCGAAAGGAGAATTCTAGTCAAGATCAGGTTTAGAACAATCGAGGTTAGCCCACAAAAGTAGGGTAGCAACGGTTGAGGGTAAAACGGATGAATCACAAGTCTTATGGGTTTAGTTCAAGGTGTCAACCACGAAAATAGGGGGTAACTTGACTAGATCACGTGTCTATGCCATATTAGGATCGTCTGTCTTAGATAACTGGGATTGCATGATAGATAGGTTGATTGTTGGTTTCGGTAGTCTTGCGGTGAAACCGGTTTCTTGGAACGTTTGTCTCATTCTTAAGAACTAGCTTGTTTATTTGTTTTTAGTATTTCATTCTCAATTACCATATTTCGTTCGTTTGCAAGTTTGATTCACGGTTAGAGTTTAGGTTGTGTTGCGTAGTCCCTGTGGGATCGACACCTGAAGTACTACACACATGTCGTGCACTTGCAGGTAGTTTAGGTTATTTGTTTAACTTTGATAACGCATCAATTGAACATAGTTCTGATATCTTGTGACCTTTATCAATCTTATGTGCAGCCACAATTGCATGATTGCATGAATACTTATTCACATCAAACATTTTGCACTTACACATTATTTTTTAAAGATTCACTATGAATCTTCTACCCTTCTCATTTCTCACTTCATACCCATCACTCAGTCCGTTCAGTTCAATAACTTCATACTTGGATGTCTTTCCAAACCGTTCATGTAAATTTTTATCAATATACGGTGTTAACTTTTGAGAATCATCACCAGTAGCTGCTTCCAACCTATACCTATTGAACTATTCCATTGTCTTTCCTAAACAAATATCTAAAAGCGATAGCACTGAAAACTTTTTTGACGTCTTGAAAGTGGAATTTATTTACTCGACTCTATTAGTGGTTAATAAGTTGTGCCTTTCACCCTTAAACTTTCATCATGAACACTTAATGGAATCAAGTTCCTCTTTCTCCAAATACTTTACAACATTAAGATACATGCGCAAAGGTCACAACAGTGACAAAGGTCACAAAGGTCAAAATTGTCAAAAAGGTCACAAAGGTCGCAAAAGTCACAAAAGTCATATTTGTACATGGCTTTCAAATCATTAAATAGCTCTTCAAGTTCGTTCACCGTGTATGTTGCTACACATTTTAAGAATATTTTCGCCACTGTATCACCTTTCGAACTCTTTCTACCTTAGCCTTTATTGATGTAGCTCTTTACATTTTGCGATATATGTCACGCATAAAAACCATGATCAACTTCTTTAAACACTGGTTTGACTTCCTTTATCAAGATTTTATTGTGAACATATATTACAACGACATCATGTCCATCTGATATCACCTCTTTCAACCTTGACATAAACCACGTCCATGATTCGTCATTCTTTATGTTGATTTGGTGGTGTTCACAATCTTGCGTGGTTCCCACGATCAAAGCTCCCTTGTAAACTCTCTTCATAAATGGTGCTTCCACAATAACCACTTTACGCATGTATTTCCATCCTCTTATAGCCGCTCCCATATCCATAAAAAGGTATTTGAAACTTTTCCCATCACCGTTCAACTGAAGATTTGCGACATATCCAAGATTTCTTTCTATAAACATGTGCAATCACCCTGGAAGCCTCCAATAATAATCAAATTCATCATCATGACTCTCCTTTTAGGCACTACATTTCACAAGCCATCAATTCTTTTACTGGAGGTGTTCCAAATTTAGCACCAAATTTAGCTAATACGATACATTAGCATTGTACTTTGCTTTTACACAAGCCATCAATTCCTTTATTGGAGGTGTTCCAAATTTTCCGGCATGTTCCTGATTCAAATAATCTTTAACCAATTGTGTTATACTCTTTGTAGCTTCTGTCGACTTAGATACATGTGAACACTTATGAATGGGATAGTGTTTTCTCACACTAAACCGTTTGAAATTCGAGATTGCTGCCACATGTAATTTCCACTTACAACCACTTCTGACAAACTTGTATCATACTTCCCCCAACTTCAAATCAGAACTCAATGTTGCATATCTAAAAAATCTTCTAGGGAACCCCCTCCTTACAAATACATGTAAATCCTCCTTTCTATCAAACTCTTGCCCAATTCTAAGTTGCAATCCATCTTCGAAATCAAAGACTGAATTTCGATTGTTTGGCTTCTCGTAATCTATAAGTTATTCTCACCATCAGCATCTTTATGCTTTGTTGGCACATCAGTCACCTTCATTACTGCCATAAACAATAACTTCATGAACGACCATATTTGTGGCATAATCACCATCTTCTCTTAACCCACTCGTATGTTCATTATCAGAATTATTTCAAGTCTACTTTTGTTATTTTAACCTACAATAACACAATAATCATTATCTATAAACACTTCATTCTCACCTCCTCTAGCAATGCTTCCAAAAGAAAGAATAAGGGGTTCAACTTTCCTCTTAAGAGAAGATGAAAGCAAGGGCCGAAGGAAAGCAATGAGACCAAGGACTAAAGGAAAAAGAGGACGATGAAGACCATTGGTGAAGAGACGACGCAGACTAGAAGGCCAGGAAGGCAACGTGGACCTATGATGAAGACTAGTTGGCGACGACAAGCAATGACCGAAATAAAATGACGACGACCAGTGTGCAATGAGACAATGAGGACTAGAGTGCGAGGAAGATGATGTGGCGAGGAAGACGACGAGAAAAGTAAGCAGATGATGGGAGAAAGAAAGAGAGGTGCGATGTGATGGAAGAGAGAGAGATGAGCAGTTGAGTTCTCATAAAGACAATGGAAAAAGGCATATTCCCCCTAAACTATCTCACTTTAATCCTATTCCCCCTAAACTTTCAAAATACTTCCTATTTCCCACTCTGTTAACTTTTCTATTAAATATTTTTAAAACAACCTATTCCTCCTAAACTATAGCACTTTAATCCTATTTCCCCCTAAACTATCATTACTAATCTTATTCCCCCCTAAACTTAAACATTCATCATATTCCCCCCGAACTATATAACCTCTAGCCTATTTCCCCCCGAACTATATGACTTATAACCTATTCCCCCTAAAAACAAATTGTACATTCAACGTATTTTCAAAATTTTGGTTATTATAGACGTAACATATTTTCTGTAATAGTAACGTATTTTTAAATTTTGGTTATTATCAAAATATCATATTTTCTTTAATATTAATGTATTATTAAATTTTAAATTATTATATTTATATTTTTATGATTGATAAAAATATTAAAATAAAAATACTTTAAATTAAAATAAAAAATATTAAAATATCTACAACATGAATGAAAACATACAATTCCAATGATTACAAAACGATAAAAAAAATATAACATGAATGAAAATACTAATTGAATTTCTCTAGTTTTCCACAGCTAGAAATAAAATCAGACTCGTTATAACTCGAAAGGTATGAAACATTTAGTTTGGAATATTGTTTCGAACATTTGGTTCGGAATATTGCTTTGAACAATATTCCAAATCAAATGTTTCATACGTTTCGAGTTATAACGAGTCCGATTTTATTCCAAATCATGTTATATTTTTTATCTTTTTGTAATCATTAGAATTTTTTATTTTTTATTGTAATTTAAAGTATTTTTATTTTAATATTTTTATCAATCATAAAAAAATATAATAACCAAAATTTAATAATACATTAATGTTAAAGAAAATATGATAAGTTTATAATAACCAAAAGTTTAAATTATGTTACTATTAATGAAACTATATTATGTTTATAATAACCAAAAGTTAAAAATATGTTACTATTAGAGAAAATATATTACGTTTATAATAACCAAAAATTTGAAATTATGTTGAATGTACAATTTGTTTTTAGGGGGAAAAATGTTAGAAGTCATATAGTTTGAGGGGAAATAGACTAGAGGTTATATAGTTCGGAGGAAAATATGATGAATGTTTAAAGTTTAGGGGGGGATAGGATTAGTAACGATAGTTTAGGGGGAATCGTATGAGAAAAAATTAAGGGGGAATATGATTAAAGTGTATAGTTTAGGGGGAATAGAATTAAAGTGCTATAGTTTAGGAGGAATGAATTGTTTTAAAAACATTTAACGGAAAAGTTAACGAAGGGTTAAATAGGATAAATTTTTAAAGTTTAGGGGGGAATAGGATGAGTAATCATAGTTCAAGAGGGAATAGGATGAGAGAAAAGTTCAGGGGGAATATGATTAAAGTGAGATAGTTTAGGGGGAATAGTCTTTTTTCTCTAAAGACAATGATGAAATGAAATTGTGTTAACCTAAAAATTTATGGTATATTCGTAGTTAACATAAAAATCTATATATTAAAAGTTCAACAATTTGGAGGCTTCTCATGCATTCTCTTTTCTCAAGCTTTCACATCATCAAAGTTTTTTTGTTTTTTATTTTACATTAATTCTATTCATAAATTACTTTAAATGAATTATATATTAGTAATATTAATTTTTTAAAGAAACACATAATATTTATATTAATTTAGAGAATATTTTAGCTATTATATATGTAAATAAATAAAAAATTAAAAATTAATAAATAATAAACAACAAAAAATGTTATATATTTATTAGAAATAAAATTTAGTATAAAATATCAATATTTCCAAACTCTATCATCATACTCTTCCTTCATACAACCTTCAAATTGGCAACCTCAATCCGAACTCATTTATACGAAATATCTGTTGCGAGCTTCTTCACCTTCGTTGTAGTTTCTTCTCATTCGCTCATGGCAGTTAATATTATGTTAAGTTAATATTGTGTTATCAAAATAATTGTATTTTTTGTCATAATACTAAATTTAATAGAATTTTAAAGATATTAAGTGTGGAAGGGTTTTCGTATATTGATCGAAAAGAATAATTACATCAGTTATATAACCATATACAAAAGATATGAAAACCCTAACACACCAAAATTACATTTATGTCCCTTTCACTTATATGCCCCCTCAAGATGGAGCACCTTCGGTGATGCCTATCTTGTGACAAAGTGTAAGAAATGGCTGACGAGCGAGCGGTTTAGTGAGTAAATCCGCTAGTTGATGCTTGGAGTTGACGTGAGAAACTCGGAGGATACCGCCTTGCACTTGTTGACGAACAAAGAAGTAATCCAAAGCTAGATGCTTCATGCGAGAGTGGAAGACGGGATTTGCGCTCAAATATGTTGCACCAATATTGTCACAATAAATGATGGGAGGTTGTGATGTAGAAATACCGAGTTCCGTTAAGAGAGACGTGATCCATCGAAGTTCTGCTGCTGTGTCTGCGATAGCACGATATTCCGCTTCGGTGGATGACCTAGCAGTGAATTTCTGTTTCTTTGAAGACCAAGAAATGGGATGGCTGCCAAGGTAGACAATATATGCCCCCGTAGAAATATACTCATCACGATCCCCCGCCCAATCTGCATCACTAAAGGCATGTAGGGATAGAGTATTACCGGTGGAGAAGAAGATACCACGATCCCGCGTTCCAACCAAATACCGTAGAACCCGTTTGAGAGCTTGGAGATGTTCCGTTGTCGGGGCATGCATGAACTGAGATAATTTATTGACAACGAAGCTGATATCGGGTCTCGTAAGTGTGAGATACTGTAGACTTCCAACAAGAGTCCGATAATTGGTTGGGTCTTCTAACTTTTCACCTAAGGACAAGGTGAGACGTGCGCTAGGGGCCATAGGAGTGGTGACTGATTTAGCTTCGGAGAAGTGAGCTTTGTTGAGGATATCCGTGACATATTTGCGTTGAGTGAGAAGTAAGCCAGAGGCTGTGCGTGTTACTTCAATGCCAAGGAAGTAAGATAGATTGCCCAAGTCTTTGATGGAGAAGCGATTTCCAAGCGCTATGGTAAAGCGTTGGACTGCCCCCGAATCGCTTCCTGTTACCACAATGTCATCCACATAGACAAGAACATATATAGTTACCTCGGAATTGTGAAGAATGAACAAAGATGCGTCGGCCAGGGAGTTGACAAAGCCTTGGCCGAGGAGAAAATCCCGAAGTTCCGAATACCAAGCCCGAGGAGCTTGTTTGAGACCATAAATTGCTTTGCTGAGTTTGCATATGTGGTGAGGACGATCGTGATCAACAAAACCTGGAGGTTGTGTCATGTATACCTCTTCCGTGAGTTGCCCTTGAAGAAATGCATTGTTGACATCTAGTTGACGAAGACTCCACCCATTTGCAATTGCAATACTTAAAATCAGTCGAATGGTAGTGGGTTTAACTACGGGACTGAATGTTTCAAAGTAGTCCACGCCCGGGCGTTGTGTAAAACCTTTCGCCACAAGTATGGCCTTGTAGCGATCCACCGAACCATCAGGTAATCGTTTGATACGATAAATCCACTTGCATCCAACCACATTTGATGCTTGTAGCCATCCACCGAACCATCAGGTAATCGTTTGATACGATAAATCCATTTGCATCCAACCACATTTAATGCGTGTTGATCCGGTACAAGATCCCATGTTCCATTACGAACAAGTGCATCAAATTCCTCGCTCATTGCCTTCCTCCAACTCGGATCTTTTAGGGCTTGAGAGACAGATGTAGGTTCGGTGTCAGAAAGAAGTGCCCGATCGGGTGAGGAGGAAGTGCCCGATCGGGTAACTGTTGTTGAATCATCCCCGTAACTTTGCACGACTCGGGTGGAAGGGTCACATGCGCGGGCATGAAGTGCCCGGTCGGGTGAAGATAAAGAGCCCGATCGGGTAACTGTTGTTGAGTCATCCCCGTAACTTTGCACGAGTCGGGTGAAAGGGTCACCTATGGGTTGAGATCCTTGTTGATGATGGTGCGCATATAATCATCTATGGGTTGAGATCCTTTGGAGCTTCGTTTGAGTTGTTCCTTCAATTGAAGGATGTGCCCCCTTGATGCCTTACCATATGTGCGAG
>CM071865.1:40370662-40398378 GCA_036759665.1 Gynandropsis gynandra | reverse complement strand
GGTGTCAGCCACGAAAGTAGGGGGCAGCTTGTCTAGATCACGTGTCTATGCCTTGAGAGAGGGTAGATATCATGTTAGGATCGTCCGGCTTAGATAGCTTTAACTGGGATTGCATGATAGATAGGTTGATCGCCGGTTTCGGTAGTCTTGTGGTGAAACCGGATTCCTAGGACGTTTGTCTTATCGTTAGAACCCAAGTAGTTTATTTACATTTAGTATTTCATTCCTCATCACCATTCTTTCGTTAGCAAGTTCGATTCGTAGTTCGGGTTTAGGTAGTGTTGCGTAGTCTCTATGGGATCGACACCTAAAATACTACACACGTGCCGTGCACTTGCGGGTAGATTAGGTTATTTAACTCCGATACGCATCAAGTAGTAGAAAAGAAGAATAGAACTCTTCAAGAGATGGCTCGTGTCATGCTTCATGCAAAATCTATCTTCATTCGATTCTGGGCAAAAGCGATAAACACGGCTTGTTATATCATAAATCGTGTATGTCCGACAGGTATGTCAAAAACTCCATACGAACTCTGGAAAGGTAAAAGTCCAAACTTAAGTTTTTTCATGTTTTTGGGTGCACTTGCTATGTACCTAATGACAGGGAATACCTTGGAAAGTTTAATGCGAAGAGTGATGAAGGAATATTTCTTGGTTATGGAACTAATACAACTGCATATATAATTTATAATTTACGAACTAGAGCAGTTGTTAAATCTGTGAATGTTGTATTTAATGATGATAAATTATATGACAGTGTTCTGTTTCCTTTTTCTACAAATTCAACAAATTCATTACAAGGACATTTTGGGACACCGAATGAAAATTTAAATGTACCTATTGAACAACCTATGAATGAAAACAGGATGAAAGATGATCATAATGGATACAAACATCATAAACATGACATGAAGTTCACAACGGTACATCGAAATCACTCAATTGGTGATGTCATTGGTAATATTGGAGATGGTAGAAGAACACGTGGTAAGCCCAAGATAAATTATCATGATATGGTCAAATTTGCTTGTTTCACGTCTCAAATAGAACCAAAATGTGTCCTAGGTCAAAGCAATGCATGAGGTATTAGAACAGTTTGTTATGCATTAAATGATGAGTCCTAGGTCAAAGCAATGCATGAGGTATTAGAACAGTTTGTTATAAATGATGTTTGGTTGTTAGTACCTCGTCCAGTTGATGTGAATGTAATTGGAACAAAATGGATTTCAAGAATAAAACCAATAAACTGGGTGAATTGTCATAAATAAGGCGAGATTGGTTGCACAAGGATATACACAAGTTGAAGGTATTGATTTTAATAAGACTTTTGCACCCGTTGCTAGATTAGAATCCATTAGACTATATTACTTGGATTTACGTGTTCTGTTGGTTTTAAATTGTTTCAAATGGATGTCAAAAGCGCCTTTTTAAATGGAATTCTGCAAGAAGAGGTTTATGTTGAACAACCTAAAGGTTTTGAAGATCCACATCATTTAGATCATGTCTACAAGTTAAAGAAAGCTTTATATGGACTTAAGCAAGCACCACATGCGTGGTATGAAAGATTGACAAGCTTTCTAATCTAGAACGACTACAAAAGAGGGGGAGTAGACAAAACTTTATTGATTCATAGTACTGATGATGTCCTTCTGGTAGTAGAAATTTATGTTGATGACATTGTTTTTGGATCAAAACCGTAGGTTAAAGTGAATTGGTTTGTCCAAACCATAAAAGAAGAGTTTGAGATGAATATATTTGGCGAGTTCAGTTATTTTCTTGGTTTACAGGTGAAGCAACTAGACGAAGACTTGTTTATATCCCAAAGCAAATATGGGAGAATTTGGTCAAGAGGTTTGAAAAGGATCAAGTAAGTCAGCAAGTACACCTATGTCAACCACCATAAACTAACTAAAGATTCAGAAGGAGAGGATGTGGAATTAAAGCTTTACAAAAGCATGATTGGAAGTTTGCTTTACCTCACTACAATTAGACCTGATTTATGCTTAAGTGTAAAAATATGTGTCAGATATCAAGCTAAACCCAAGAAATCTCATTTGATGGATACGAAGAGGATCATAAAATATGTGAAAGGTATAATAGATTATAGAATTGTGTATACAAAGGATACTAATTGCAAACTTGTTGGATTTAGTGATGCAGATTGGGGAGGCAATCCAGATGATATAAAGAGCACATCTGGAGGTTGTTTTTTTCTTGGAAATAACTTAGTGTCGTGGCATAGTAAAAAGCAGAACTCTACATCTTTGTCTACTATCGAAGATGAATACATCGCCTTGGGAAGTTGTTGTACACAGTTAATATGGATGAATCAGATGCTAATGGATACTGTATAAGTTCAAAAACTTTTGTTGCTTTATGTGATAATACGAGTGCAATAGATATTTCAAAAATCCTGTTTAGCACTCCTAAACAAAACATATTGAAATTAGGCATAATTTTTTTAGAGAAAAGGTTGAACAAAAGCAAATGAAAGTGGAATATGTACCAACTGAACGTCAGTTAGCACATATCTTTACAAAACCTTTGGATTTGAATCGGTTTGTTTCTTTAAGAAAAATACTAGGTGTTTGTGAAATCTAATATTTTTTAAATGTGTTATGATTGAATAAAAAAATGAAAAGTTTGAAAATTTTGATCTTTGTGAGAAAAAGAAAAATAAAGTATAAGTGTTGATGCTTAGTTGGACATACTGAATTTTTAGGTACACTCAGTTTGAAGTATAAGTTTTTTTTTATGGACACACTCATTTTTAAATACACTTAGCTTATTATTATGTAGGCTTTAAAATTATTTGAGTGCACTTATTAAGTCATTTACTCCTCTAACAATTATGTGTGAAACATTTTGTGCAGATATGAGAAAAACTGTTATGAGTATAGGTTTGGATCTAAATTGAGAGATATTCAATTTCAGTTATAACGCCTTAATGATAAAATGCTAATTTTTGCTTAAATACTCCTCTATGTTGAAATTGATACATAAGAGTATATCTTTAAAGGTAATCAAGGAACTTGTTATATGAACAAAAAAATATCTAAACGTCCTAGAAGCTAATGACTTTTGAAATAAAAAAATGGTGTATATGAAATTTTGTTAAATTGGATGATTCAAAAATTTGAGTAAGTGAACTTCAAAGTTAATGTTATAAGTTATTTGATGGTTCTTAACAGACTGAAATTTTCATTTGCGCATTTTTCTTAATTAATTGGATAATGTTTGATAAATAAATGAGAAAAACAAAACAATGTGATTATTTTTGAAGAAACAGACGGTTTACTCAAAATTTGGTTTTTCTGATGTGATATATAGGCGACTAACGTGGCTGGTGCAGTTTTTTCATTTAAAGCTTTTGCAATATCTTTTTGTAATAATTTTGCCTCATATTTGAATACAATTTCGAAAACCCTAACTACTCTTGTCAAAGAAGAAATTTTAGTTGCTTTTGAGATTGCAAACAAAAAATCGAGGATGAATACAAAGGTACCAGGAATCAGCTCAAAGAGAGGAGATGAAACGATATTTTACAACAATGAAGAAGTTAGGATAGTCGATCTCGTATTTACCGACAATCCCCCGAGAATAAACGGAAAATGTTTCAAAACTATGGCGAGAAAAAGAGTGGCTCCAAGAAAGGTAAATGCGAAACCTATCCACAATCTACAATTTCTGTTGATTCTTCATCCAAAATAGAACAACAAAGAGAAAGTTCAAATTCATCGTCAAACAGAAATTTTCAACAATATGTTGCTGAAGAAGATTCAGGAACTAGATCTGAACATCAAAGATAACCTATGTCTCAATAGTTTTCAACCCAGAAAGGTACCACACAAATGTCTCCTTCAAAAGCTTTTTCGACGAAGTATTACTTAGAAATAGGAGCGTCCGGGTATGGAACTCTAAAGGATAGGGAAATTTTAAGTGAGAGAGGTCTGAATGTTAAGCAGTTCAAACATTTATCCTTGTGGGACGTACTAGTTGAACGTTGTCTGACAAATACAGTGACAAATATTGTCCCTGTATGTAAGGAGTTAATCTATGAGTTCTATGCAAATTTGAACTTAGACATTGACAAATTAGGGTCAGATACGTTTGGCCAAGTATACGTGAAGGGAAATGTTGCGCGATTTGATGCTGAGTTGATTAACAAATATTTTGGTACATTGAACATAGAAACCTCGAGATCAAAAGAACTGGAAATAGAAATTGATATGGACAAGGTC
This sequence comes from Gynandropsis gynandra, assembly GCA_036759665.1. NCBI lineage: Eukaryota > Viridiplantae > Streptophyta > Magnoliopsida > Brassicales > Cleomaceae > Gynandropsis > Gynandropsis gynandra. The sequence goes on along the minus strand of CM071865.1, from coordinate 40,394,138 downwards.
ACCCAAGAGCTGACGGATAAGGAACTGATGAACTGGTTGGGACAAATTCCAAATTCTAAGCTGAATTGGGAATATTCTTGCAGAACAAAATCTGTCAAACTAATTGGATACCAAACAAGAAAACTGATGGTATTCAGTATGATACATCAGTTCTGCTTTATTATGTGAAGAACAAGAGACCTGTAAAACTTGGAAAAGTCATTTTGGATCAGATTATTGGACTAGGGTTGTCAAATGCGCGAAATGTTATTAGGACATTTCCATGTATGATCCAAAATATCTTTGTTCAGCAAATTCCTGATGTTGTGGGTAAGGAGGAAAGAAGAGAGAAAATTCCTCCACGGATAATTTTTTAGAAATGCTATGTCACCAAAATGCTAGCCACGGAAGAAACAAGAAACACTGAAAATGATGTTGCACAAAACATCATTAATTTGGAGAAGCGACTTGTGGATCTGGTGACCGAATATTCAAAAGGAATTGAAGACATTGTCTAGGCTGAACAAGAGTAAATCACTGTGGTAATAAATTCACCTTATTTATATTTATCTGTTTTTGGGCCTAATATGAATTTTTGGATTTCTTATCATATAAAAGGGGGAGAAAATTCATATTAGGCACAAAAACAGATAAATATAAATTGAATGCACTTCGTTTCAGTCGAAAGCTTGTTTTTATTTCGAACTGATTTTTCTAAGTACACTTGCTTTGGTTGTTTGATCTGAACTTGTTTTTTTAAGTGTACTTAAGTGTTTGAACTTATGTAGATGATTGTGATTGCATTTATGTGTTTGAATTCTATGTTTATGCATTTTTAATGATTGTGTTTATGTGATAAGAATTCAAAAAGGGAGATTGTAAATGCAATATTTTAGGAATGTGTTAAATCTGTTTTGACAAATCAGGTAATTGAGAAATTAAAGGAGAACAAAGATGACTCAAGTAATTTCAAATTCAAAGTGGAAAAGCGATGAGAAGAAAAGGGGAGTCAAACTGAAAAAGAGACGCAAAAGGGGAATTGTGTGAGGCTAGATAACCAGAAGTTGTTCCTGTTTCACAAGAAGTTTAGGTGTTTTAACATACTATAAAAAGGAGTTGACGCATTTAGGTTTAGGTATCGAATTAGTACTGCAAACAAGTGAACGTTGGTCACGGTGTTGTGCAAATGTACTTAGAGAGATACTGAGTGTATGTGGGAGAAACAATAAGTTGTTTATTTACATCTTACTCATGGGGAGTGATCAGTGGAAATCTTAAATACAATTGTAATGAAATTCAAGTATACTAAAAAGATTGATTCGTAAATAAAGACTGGTATTGTTTCAAATATTTGTGTCTCTTAATTCTTATTATTGGTTAACGTTGTCTTTCTATTGTTTTCATCATCTCTTAATAATGTGTCGGATCATTCTATTCATGCTTACACAACCTTCTTGATGCGTTGACAATGACCTTTCCCCTTGCATAAACACACTACTCAATCCAATATTCGATTCATTTATATACACTATGTACCAAATTCCAGGTCATGGTAACACCAATTGGTGATTTTGTAAGCTTTTCCGTTAAGTCCGATAATTTGAAAGAAACATCCTTTTCCGTTAGCCTTGCCATTGAATTTTCCATATTAGCAAAGTTTTTGACAACCCCTATCGTATCCAACTAACCCAAAAAGACTTATAATCTTGGTAGCATTGTTCAGTTGTGACCATTCTAATGCGGCATATATCTTCTCTAGATCCATTAACATACATCTTATATAACATGACCTAGAAATCCAACTCGCATCTTCTAAAATTTATCCAATTATTAATGTAAAAACACAGTAGAAAAAATATCAAACAAAATACAATATCCAGGAAATCCTAAATCCAAAAGCCATATATAATAATATAAAAATATAAAATTAGTCAAGAATAGACCGGTGGGATGATTGAACTACGCCTGCTCACCACCCTCTGATCATGCAACAATGTTATTGCTCTCCAGGACATGCCATTCAAGATAGTCCAACAAAGGAGGTGAGTACGAAGAATCAAATTCAACATGAACGAAATGAGTATGCCTTTCATATAACATATCCAAACAAAACAAGACGAGATGGTACCTTGGGGAACAACATCTAGTACTACATCAATCCAAACGCCACACCAGGCTAAGTCCTCACGACATACGCATATCATAATCTATGGGTTTTTGGCCATTGCCATGAGCTCCTTAGCTCTGAGTTCACGTGAATCTAGCCATATCATAACCTACACCAATAGTGGAAGCTCCCAAGCTCAAATTCCATGTGATTCGAGTTATGATACCCATTGAAATAGATGTCCAAGCAAAGAATCAAATCGCAATCTTTCGTTTTTCCAAGGGGCATATCCATTGAAATTTACAACGAATGCCCGTTGAAAACGTGAAGATGGTTAGGTGCATATTTTCTTTAAGTATGAGTTTTTGCAAGGGATATCAGTTGGAATTTTCAACGGATGACCGTTGAAAAATACAAAACGGTTAGACGCATAATTTTGTAATTATGATTTTGTCCAAGAAGTATCCATTGGAAATTTCGAAAATTTTGCAACAGGGATCCGTTGATAAAGAATAAGGTGGAATACGTTGGTAAATATTTCAACGGATGCATCTGTTGGAATCCATTGGTAAATATTTCAACCGAATTATCCATTGGAATCCGTTGAGAAAAGGTTCAACGGACGGATCCGTTGGTAAATATTTCAATGGATGGATCCGTTGGTAAATATTTCAACGGACGAATCCGTTGGAATCCATTGGTAAATATTTCAACGAATAGATCTATTGATCTGTCCGTTGATATTGACATGTTTTTTAGTAGTGTTTCTTGATTTTGCCATCATTGTCTTGCCCTTATAAATATATGACTCATTTTATAACATTTAAACTAATTTTAATGAATTGAGAGTGTATTTTATTTGTTAATTTAGCTACCAACTATTGGAGAGATTCTGAGTGTTCACCGACTTATCAACACTATCACAAGGGTTATGGCATCTTTCGCTGATTCATGGATTTTTTAGTTGAATTGCAGTTGGGTTTAGGACGTCTTTCCTTTGGAAAGACAAGTTCTAGATTCTGCTATCAAGTTACTATGGTGTTTTAGTCTATTCCATCTATCTAACAAAAGAACGTCAGTCTGGGCCCATATCAAGCGAAACATCCAATAACATATGTTCACACTTAAAATGGTTACGTTGAATCATTTATAAAATGAATCAGTGGGTTGCGAGACCCATGGTTACGAATTCAAATCTTTCTATTTCGGCTATGGGACATGTTGTTTTACATGAATCACAATTTATATGTATCCAACAAACTAGATATAATGATAATTCTCCTTTGCAATTGGTTTATGGCAAAGAACTAAATATTATCATTTAAAATTTTTTGGATGTGCGGTATATCTCGTATAATCCACCATATCGAACAAAATGGGACCTCAAAGGAGGATAAGAATTTATGTCGGGTATGAATCTCTATCTATAATCAAATATATTGAACCAAAGACTAGAGATGTATTTACAGTAATATTTGCATATTGTCATTTTGATGAACCAATATATCCAATATTAGGAGTAATAAACAACTGAAAAAACAAATATCTTGGAATGGATTATCATTAAAAAAATCATATCCTCGAACAAATAAAAGTGAGCTAGAATTTGAAAGGATAATTTATTTGCAATCCGTTGCAAATCAACTATTTGAAGCTTTTGCTGACTAGAAAAAAAAGTTACAAAACTTATATTCTAGCTGCAAGTACTCTAGTTAGAATTGTTGTTCCAAAAGGATGACTTATGATTGCTAATGAGTTTGTCGCACGCCTGAAGCATAGTAGACCAATTGACAAAATATTAATATCCTTAAAGAAGAATAGGAATAATCATGATGGAAAAAAATGAGGATGTCTCTCTAGAATAGACCATTGATATAATTAATAATGAAGAGAATTATATACCTAAATTTTTTAGAATGAAAAGATATCGATTAATTATATCATTGTGGAAAAAAGATGGAATCGAAATAAAATCATTATCGACAATATTTTTGTATACAATGTAACACATGATGTTATAAATGAAAACAAGGATCATGATCTTACCTCTATCGAAGAGTGTAGGAATAGAAAAGATTGACCAAAGTGAAAAGAATGAATTAAATCTGAATTAGACTCATTTGAGAAATGAGAAGTTTGTGGATATTTAGTCCAAACACAACAAGGGATTAAACTGGTAGATTATAAATGTATATTTCTATGAAAATGAAATGACCAAAATGAGATTACTAGATATACAGTAAGAGTTTTTGTTCAAGGTTTTACCCAACCAAATGCATCTTATTTATTATGAGGAAACATGCGGTGGATGCAATAAGCTTTTGGTATTTGATATGTCTGGTAGTTCATAATAGACTTGAAATGCACCTCATGAATGTGTCACAACCTATTAATTTAATAATTTTTCATAGAAAATAGAATATTAATGCCAATATCTTTACTATACACAAATAATACAAAAAACTCATTTTGTCTTAAATGAGAAGCGTGTGGTATAAATTTAACGTCTCCAGAATTAAAAAAAAACTTCTCCCATCTCTCTCTGATATCATGGAGAAATTTTCGAAAATTCTCCACGTACAGACGATACGTTGTTGAACCACACACATTGTACCACACACGTGTACTACATTCGTGGTAGAACTTAGCACGAACGTTGTCCCACACACGTTGTACCATACAAATTATACCACACACTTTGTACCATACATTGTACCACACGCGTGTACTACGTTCATGGTAGAACCTAGCATGAACGTTGTACACACGTTGTGGTACAACGTTGAACATTGTACATACTAGATATACTACAATGTTGTACCACATGTTGTGTACAACATGTGCCAAACTTTTTACACATTACACCATTCGTTGTACAATGTGTGTTCAAAGTTGGTTACAGGTTGTACAAAACGTTGTACCGTTCAGTCGTTTCGATGTCAGACTCTTATCTTTTCGAATGCTAACCTTTGCCTTTTTTAAAACAACACACTCTCATCTCCTATCCATCTCTCTCTCTAACTTTCATCATCTCCTAATTAGATTTAATCTCATCTTTCTCCTCTCTGATCTTCGTCTTATCTCTAAAATCTTTGAAAAATTCTCTATCGAAATCTGAAACCCCATATTTTCCACATTTCTTCCAACTGATTCTTTCTACCTATCTCAATCCATATGTCTCTATCTATTTTTTACATATAGAGAATATAGAGATATAACTATTTTTTATCGCAGGATATTCTGTTAAAGTTCTTCGATAAGCATATACAAGGCAAGTAGAAGGCAAGACAAGGAACAACAACACGATAACTTTTAAATCGGATGTGTCTAGCAAAACGTAGGAAGTCAAGTTGGACAATCCTAGATTCACAGAAGGATGGAAAGATTTCGCTAAGGACCATGATTTTCAAATTGGTGATTTTGTATTTGTTCGTCACGAAGGTGACATTGTTTTTCAAGTAACTGGTTCCAGATCTGATTGGTGTAATTTGGAATATTCATAATCATCATCATCATTAAATGTAGAAGCAGAAGCATGGCCATCTTTTGATCAGACTAAAAACCGATTCATCATATATCACTTTGGTTCTTTATTCAATTGTTAATCATGTTTACTAATGTAACTTGGGTGATAATGCAGAACATTCTGATAGGCTTTGCAAGGTCGAACGGTTTGATCGGTAGAAGATTTAATATAATTTTGATGAACGAACAAGGAAATCCATGGTCGTAAGATTTGAGGTCATTGAGTCGTGGTGGCGCTTGTACGAAAGAAGGTTGGATAATTTTTTCATGAAAATAGAAATAATGAGGGATGTTCCTTCACATTTATATTGATCTCCAATGAAACAACACATGTATTTTGGTTTCTTCCTCGACACCCCTACACCCCAACAGAGTCTACCAATAACATATTTCGATATTCCTTCCCTTGAACTTGATAAGACTTTTTAAACGTTATTGGTATTATTATTAATATTATTAGATTTTAATCTTTAGATTTTAATCATGAATTATTATTATTATTATTATTATTATTATTATTTTTATGGTTTGTACACTTATAAGTTATATTTATTATATATAAATATGTATAACGTAAAATTATTAATAAATAATACAAATATTAACATATATAAATTAATTAAAATATTTTATTATGAATCAACGATATTGTAATCAACCAACGAAATTATAAGAAATTTAAAAGAAATAAATAATATTTTGGAATTTATATTTTTATTGTTATTATTATTATTATTATAAATGGTTAAAATTTAGTAAAAGTTAATGTGATAAAAATTTTAACTAATTTCAGAAGGAAGTACAGAAAAAAAAACTCGACTGTCCAGAGAACAACATGACTAAGAGATTAGAACTTCCATACGAGCATGTCTCTGGGAACCAAAGTTCACGGATTCTGCGGAACCATCATTCCCCGCGTTCCAGGTTCTTCATGTTCGACGAGAAATTCTGCTACACTAAGCTCGATAGGCTCGAAACCACTCGTCAATGGCCGCTTTATCCTTCCGAATTCGCGTCATACGACCACAGAGGAAGTACCCTTCTCGCTCTACAATCGCTGGATCCGCCATTATTGCCGAACAGGTCGAATCGACGAGGCTATGTCTATTGTCGCCGAGATGGACTCTCTCGGGTCACGACCCGATTCTCTTTCATATGTTTGTTTGATCGAAGCCCTCGCTGGTCTCGGCAGGACACTCGAAGCAGATGCTCTTTTTCAAGAAGCAGTTCGATTCGGACTCCATGGCAGCAATACGAGATTGAAGGTAAGGTTGTACAATGCTTTGCTCAAAGGGTGTCTGAGAAAAGGTCAGTTAGAGCTTGCCGTTAGGGTTTTGGGTAATATGAAGGAGGAAAATGTTGGGAAGAATCAGGAAACTTATGAGATTCTATTAGATTATTACGTTAGTGCTGGGAGATTAGAGGATTATTGGCGTGTGGTTAATGAGATGAAGAAGCAAAGGTTTCAGTTGAGTTCCTTCGCTTATGGGAAAATCATGGGGATTTACAGAGACAATGGGATGTGGAAAAAGGCATTAGAGATTTTAGAAGAGGTTAGAGAGATGGGTTTGGCGATGGATGTGCATATATACAACAGCATTATCGATGCGTTTGGTAAATATGGAGAATTAGGGGAAGCTTTACAAGTTCTAGAGAAAATGCAGGCCTCCAATGATGTGAAACCGAATATTGGTACATGGAATTCGTTGATACGTTGGCATTGTCATCATGGTGCGCTTGAAATGGCTCTTGATCTGTTTACAATGATGCAAGATCAAGGGCTTTATCCAGACCCTAAGATATTTGTGAATCTTATAACACGGTTGGGAGAACAAGGGAAATGGGACTTGATAAAGAAAACTTTTGAAGCTATAAAATATAGAGGACACAAAGATGCAGGAACTATTTACACAGCTTTAGTTGACATTATTGGACAGTATGGGAGATTTCATGATGCTGAGGAGCTCATAGATAAGCTAAAGTCAGAAGGTCTTGCTCCTTCAGCTAGTCTGTTTTGTGCTTTGGCAAATGCTTATGCTCAGCAGGTTGATTTCCTATTTCTGTTTGTTTCTTGTCCTTAGTTTCTTTTGTTTCTCTACCTGAATCATTTTCATTCTTGACATGATTCCATTTGATCTTTTTCATTTTTTGTTAACTGTATAACTTGTACATTACTGAATGTGGTTCTTAATTGCTGATAATGATTGGACTACGATAATGAGGTCTGAGGTGGTCACGTATTAGGACCAGCCAAGAAAAGCGATTTTTTTTGTTTATTATCAACTCTTCTTTTGCATGCGCTGTATGTGCATTATTCTCTTGAATTACCATATAATTCAACCTTGAATTTTGCTAGGATATTTATGTATATAATTCAATTCTGAGTACCCCGTCTTGTGTGTAATCAATCATTAACACAAAAGGGTTTTTCATTTTGAGGCTAATGATGCTAAATAAGCTTATAAAACACTGAGTATCAGCAATGTAGTCCACCAATGTCATGTATTGGCGAATCCTTCGTTTTCTCTGTGATAACATTGTGTTTGATGGTGCAAGTTTTGACAATGATGGCATTGTTTGGTAGGTAATAATATAGATTTTCTAATCCAATCCGGTTCATGATCCAATCATCCCATACAGGGTCTTTGTGAACAGACAGTTAAGGTTCTCAAGACAATGGAGAACGAGGGGATCGAACCAAATTTAATCATGCTGAATGTGTTGATTAATGCATTTGGAACCGCTGGGAGGCACATGGAAGCTCTTTCAATTTATCACCATATTAAAGAAAGCGTATGGATATCTTATCTGTCTATAATCCATACAGTTGCGGTACACAGCATATGTATGCATGTCGACAGAGTTGATGAACATAGCAGAGTTGAATAAGATGACTATAGCAGAGTTGATGAACATTGTTGAACTATATTCTTAACTAACTCATTTGCCTTCTGAAGGGTTTCACCCCCGACGTGGTTACTTATAGTACGCTTATGAAAGCATTCATTCGAGCAAAGAAGTATGAAAAGGTACTTGAGTCCTGCCTCGTGCTTCGAGACTTTTGTATACTCCCATATCCCCTCGCTGTGATATCTAGGATGCCTGCTTGTACTATGCAAAAGGATGAACCAAAAAGGTCTTATCTGTTTAGTGAAGCTCGTATAGTTCCATTACGGGGCATTTAATTTTACCGAAGATCAATTACTTTTAATGCCTCATTTAGTCTGATTAAGCACTTAATTTGTTTGCTTCTCAGGTGCCGGAAATATTCAGAGAAATGGAAGCCTCTGGATGTACTGCAGATAGGAAAGCGAGGCAATTGTTGCAAAGTGCTTTGATGATTCTTGACAAAAGGCGTTAACTATTTGCTGATCCGGTGAGCCCCTGTTCTTTAGTTTCGGGTTCTGCCCTATTAATTATGCTCTCAATCACCAGTGGAATCCGATTCTTCTCCCAAAAAGTAGTGCTTTGCAGGATAAATTCATGTTAACTGTACTTCTCCTTCACCTACAGAATCTGATCCTTCTCCGAAAGGCGATTTCTTACTGATTCTCTTACAATTGCTTTGTTTTGACACGACGATTCACCGTATTTTTTATTTTTGCTGAAGCCTGAATTCTAGGTGGTAATCACTGTTAGGTTCTTATCCAAGGTATTAGGAAAAACGTTATGTGCTCGTTCCATGTTTTGAGAATTGATGAACATCAAGTCACGAATGTTTTTCGCTATTATGATTTGATTGCATCTCGGCCAGGCAATCACGGATCAATTGATTCTGTCTAACTACATGAATAAAACATGGACAGCAAATGCATCTAGTATTTTAATATCTTCTAAATCTAGGAACATTTGCCTTAGCTAGAGGAGCCGACGCTGAAACCCATTTAAACATCGTGATGCTTCGTTTTAAAGATTTGTTGATCAAGATTACGTTAATTTTCATTACCCTTTTCGGTTTCAGCTACTGTAACTACTCTGCTTATGCATCATGTAGGCAAGAACGAAACGGCTGACCTCTTTGAGAGTCTCCACAAAGAACGATGCAGAGAAAGCTACTTCGATTGGTTCGAGAGAGGAGCATACCACAGGAAGTAATGGTGGATGAAAATGTTGGTTGAAACTTGAAAGCAAAGGAGATACAGAAGCTAAGTGAAGAGATTGGTATCTCCAACTAAATTGCAACATCATGATGTCGCTCCATACGTTTCTTGAAGGCTCAGGCTTTTCCTTTTTTTTTTCTTTTATGACGTATTTATTTACATGCTTGATAATAATCAACAATATCCATCCAACCCAATAATTTTTTTCTTCGATTTTTACATTAATTTTCGTTTTTTCAGAAAATAAAAAAATATAATATTATTTTATCTGAAAAATATGTAAAAATATACATATGAAATTGTTTTTTTTCAAGAAAAAAATATAAACTATATTTTAATCAATAAACATTTTCCCCCGTTTTCCCTCACCGTCAACGTCTAGGAAACAAAAAATTGCAAAGGATAATTTGATTCAATGATATGTAAAATAGAATTATGTGGTATCGTATGATTTGATATTAAAACAGGAAAAGAAAAGAGGCGATTTCATTGATTTTTCCACGGTTTTCCCTCCGTTTAGCTCTATTCCCTTCTTAAGAATATTTATTGTAGTTTTGATGAACTATTTGTTTCGTAAAAAGAAAACACGTAAAATACGGGGGATAATTAAAAGATGAAAAGCACAAGAGATAATATAAAAAATGAAAAGAGTACAATCTCGACCTCTTTTACTTGACATAACAAAGAAGCATCGTTAGTTTAGTTATAAATCTTTACAAGATCATGTATCTTCGCCATAAATTAGCTTAACAGGAAAGGTCTCCATAATTTTATAGATATCGACTAATCTCATTGTTAACCATTGTGAGATAATAACATGTAGTTTTAAGTTTAATATATGCAATTTATTTTAATTATAATAGTTTGCATATCGCCGTAAAAATGTCATAAATTAAGACAAAATTAAAATTTTGTATGGCCCAAAGGCCCACTCTTTTCACTTTTACAGTTTAACAGCCCAAATAATTTAATCAAGAATTATACTACCAAAAATCTCAAATTTTCTAAAAGTATTTTCTTTCTCATATATATTATATAGATATACATAATGGAAAAATAGAAAATACAAAGAGAACTTAGGAGGAGGAAGAGTAGGAGAAGAAGTAGAGAATAGTAGGAGAAAAAACCCCTTCACTAGCACAAGCTACTTTACCAAGTCCCCTAATACACAAACCCCACAACAATTCTTCATATACACAGAGGAAATATAAAGATGAGAACTTTAGAAGAATCCAGGATCTCAATCATTTTGCTGCTTGTCTTCTCGATATTCATCATTTTCAGTCAAGCAAGTTCTGAAATCCAGGTGTTTGTTTCATCCTCTTACCATTTCCTCCCCTTTTTCATGCTCAATTTCACTTCTTTCCTTAGATCCCTCCACTTTTGTCAGTGTAATCTTTCTTATTTTTTTCTGGGCATTCTTATTTTGTTAGATAAAAGGCGTTATACAGCCTGGTTTTGGACTGCATACAGTAATCTGATCTTAAAGTTTGCACCTTTTTTATTTCATTTCGAAGAAAAAAAGTGATTCATGCTCACCAGTCTCTAGCATTTAATGTTTTCCTTTCTGAAAGATTCTATTTTCCCCAAGTTTTTGAGGCTCTAAATGTGCATTTTGTGGAACAAAAGGGAAGTGGGTCATCATCTGAAGAGGGAGAGATGGTGCCACTGATGGAGGAGAAGTTTGTGATGGTGAATGAAACAAGAAGGAAGCTTGGGAGTTTCCAGATATGCTCAGTGTGTACATGTTGTGGAGGTTCTAAAGGACTCTGTTTGCCTTCACCTTGTTGTTATGCCATCAATTGCAACATCCCAAACAGGCCCTTTGGTTACTGCTCCTTCACCCCTAAAACCTGCAACTGCATCGGTTGCCATCTCTGAGATCTTCATTCTCTTCATGCTGATCTTCATTTCTTCTCTTTCTCTTCTTGTTCATCTGCTTCATCTTCTTCTCTTTCTGTCTCCTTTCCTATTTTCTCCTACAAATTCTTGATGTTTGGTTCCTTTGTGAGAGTGAAAGGGAAGAAAAGAATATCTCTTCTTGATTTGTTTTCTCCTCTTTTTCTCTCTTTTTGTTTATAATTCCTTTCGGTCTCTCATCAAATTACAAATCCACTATCATCAGTCATCCCTATTAATCTTTCCACACAGTGCCCTTCCAATGGTTTTTTAGGGTTTTGTATTGGCTATCTGAAGGTAAAGCTTCTTTTCTTGTTCCAAGCCCAACAGAGGGATCTTCAACCACGATGGTTTCACTTTCCCCTCAATTCATATATTTTTAATTTTTTATTTTACATTGTTACGAGCAACTGAAGAAGTGTTGGTAATAGTATATCATTACTAGGATTAGCATGTTTTTAAATTTATTTTTTTACCATTTTTTTTGTTGGGCAATTTGGAAATTATTGTGATTGTTGTTGCAGATGTTGTAGAATCACTATTTTAGCTATTGGATCAAGTTTTTCGTGCTCAGTTGTGATTATCAGATCTAAATGCTTATTTTATCTTAACAAAAAGAATAACGAGAAAGAAAAACAATTATTCAATCAAGTGCAGAGACAGCATCTTATGTATGTCCCTAAATTATTTTTTAATTAAACAGATAATTGATATTAATGCAGTCTGCAAATGGAAAAATACAGACTGTTTATTTATGTGTGATTGTGATTGATGTACAAATCAAATGTTTGCTAAGATTTCACTTCAAATGAATATGTGTTATATATACAATAAATAATTGCTGTTATGTGCGGGAAAAATCATGTGATCCAAAATTTGTAATTATATACTTTTAGGATTAAAATTTTATATTCTGGATTAAAATAAAAGAAATTCGAACATTTTGTGTATCATTATTCATAATTTTGTATTATTATTCAAATCGTCTTTTCATCTTAGATATGAATTTTTGTTCCCGTAAATAATTATTCATACGAGTACAAATTCATATTTTGTAGAAATTCGTAATTCATATTAGTAGAAATTCATAATTCTCATTTGCAATATTATTAAAAATTGAGTAATATCATATGTTGCTGTTAGAGTCATGACAACATTAGTTCCCCGTGATGGATGCTCTCACACAAGATAGTCATGAAACAAGGAAAAGGAAAACATAGTACATATCTTAAAAATTCCTTATTAACGAGAAAATAAATATTCAAAAGTATAGTCTTTTATTTTTTCGCAAAAATATGTAGCTATTAGTTTTCGAAAATATATTGAATGAGTTTTTGATATTTATATAATAGTGCCCAAAAAATATAAATTATATAAATTTATAGATAAAAAACATAGAATGAATAGCTTGATCGCATTATATATTTATCTCTAATCTATTATACATTATTTTACTTGAGACATTTTAATTTATATTTTTATATGTAACATGTTTAAGATTTGTCTTTATATTCACTCTATAGTACAAGTTCTTCAATCATTTCTGTTGCAAATTATCTTTAAAAAAAATTAAACTTGCCTGAAATTCATATGAAATAATAAGAATTCTCATATACCAAGGTTAGATTTAAATTAATTATATATTTTCTATATAACTAATATTGTGGTTTTTGGATATGAAAAGAAATAATATGGTGACTTTGCACGTTCTAAGCATATTATTACCGAAACTAAATTGTTAGGATTTTCATGCTAATTTTTTGGGTGTTTTTCTTATTCTTATCTATCACAAATACATTTATAAATACGTGAATAAGGGTGTCTTAAAAAACGTAGGATATTTTTGGTCTTAAGTTAAAAAAAATTTGAATTCGAACAAAAGTATTTGCCAGTTAAAGATAATATCAAATATTGATATGAAAAATTATAATATCAATGCTTCCTTAAATTATCAATTTTATTTTTGTGAAAGCCTTCTTAAAAAAAAAAAGAATTGAATACACCAAATTCTAGTTTTTTTTAATGTTTCATGAAAATTTTTACAATTAAAATTTTAAAAAGAGAAATATTTTGAAGTGTATTAAATATTCACAATAATTTTGCACGTTGAGGTAATGTACTTAATAGATATTGAAAAAATTAAAGAGTAGATGGTCAAAACGTTTTGGTGGAGTTTTAAAACTTTAAAAGAATTTTTTTTAATTAAACCGTCTTCAAAGTACACCTGAATATAGACTCAGACTCATCCTAGGACTCTATCCGTCTTGAATCCAAATTCTAAGCCCCGAGCATCACACACACATGTATGACAGCCTAAGACCACTCTCACAATAGCCTCACGAATGACTCTCAAGCCACCCCCACAAATCCCTAGATACACAATCTACGATTTGTGTAAACAACCACTTCACAAAGTGAAAAAGAAACTCTAATTTAGTTTCGCCATTTTAAGCTCCACTTCTCTCTTTGACATTGATGAACTCTCAAATCAGATGGAGAAGTCTCTCAAATGTTAAATCGGACCAGCACTCCTTTATATAGATCTTCATGATGTTTTTGTTCCAATTTTTATGCTCCTTGTTTTTCTCCAACAACTTCCATGTTTTTAGCTCCTTGATTTTCTCTAACAAATTCCATGTTTTTAGCCTTTGACTTAACTAATTTTGACCTATTCAAATATGAAATTTGAGCAATCAAAATAAGATCAAAATACTCTAACAGATATGGATGACTTTATTTTGGAGATCTTAAATTCAAATCTTTGTTCATGTTTATATCTACAATTTACCGTAAATTTATATGGTTTGTCTGTTTTAAGTGTTATTATATACAATAACATATATAGAAATGTTTTTTGGACACCGTGTAGTAAGATTTGAATCAAATAGCATGTGTGGATCAGAGATTTGTATGGTGACATCGGGATTGGTCGTATCTGAGATAGTAGAGGAAGAAGCATTTGCATTAAGAACATAAGATCTATCCGAAACGAAGGTAGGAGTTAGTCCGAGGGATGGAAGAGAACCCCTCCCCCTTTTTAAGACGTCGTAATTGGAAATCCGCCTCACCACTTAGACCCGATCCAATTCCATTGCACTCTTATCAATTTATTGACAGCGGAGTGTAGAAGTATTGTTCTCATCTGTGCACTAAAAACTTTTTCCAATATACTAGGTGCACCTCAATATCAGCGTAAATATACTTGTACTAACATATTTCTCAAACAATAAAGTACATTCGTTACCCTTTTTCTTTTTAAAGCTCGCACACATCAAGTGCTTTTCTCAGATTCACAAAGCGGTTCATATCTAGAGGTTTGGTAAAAATATCAACCAATTGTCGTTCCGTAGGCACATATTCAATTTTCAATTGTTTTTTCTCAACAAGCTCTCTAAGAAATGATGCCTAATCTCAATATGCTTTGTTCTAGAATGTAGTACTGGATTCTTTGAAATATTTATGGCACTTGTATTATCACAGTGAGCAATGAAAGATTTAGAAATCATACCATAGTCCGATAGCATTTGGTTCATTCAAATGAGTTGTGTGCTGCAACTCCCCAATTCTATATATTCCGCCTCTACCGTGGATAGGGATGTAAAGCAAACGAATCTCACCAAATCTTTGTAGTTGATACGTGGTTTGTTCCTCAATCTTCTTGGGTCATGAACATTTCCAATGACATCTGCTATGGAATGATTTTTGTGTACTTGAGTTGAATTGATTTCTCCTTCCATCTCCTTTGCTGAGTTCTCTTTGATAATTCTTGTTTCTAGGTTGTCAGCTTGTTCCTCAGGTGAACCGTCGACTTCCACAGGCATGTTTAGCATATCTGTTTGTAACTGAGCTACAATTCTGTCAACATATTCTTTTTTTTTTACTTTCTTCATCAAATACATCGTTAGTGGACTCAATAACAGTCTTGGTACGAAAATTATAAACTCTAAAAGATGCTGAATTTGTACCATAACCTAGAAACATACCATCATCACTCTTTGAGTCGAACTTACCAAGATACTCTCGATCATTGAGTATGTAGCACTTACACCCAAACATATGGAAATAATTGATATTTGGTGTCTTGCCTTTCCATATTTCATATGGAGTTTTCTCAGTACCTGTTCGAGCCTAAACTCTGTTGATAATATGACAAGCCGTGTTTATGGCTTCTGCCCAGAATTGAGGTGCAACTCCCTTATCGTGCAGTATTGCCCTAGCCATTCCTTGCAAGGTTCTATTTTTTCTTTCCACAACTCCATTTTGTTGTGGAGTTTTCGGAGCAGAATATTCATGTGAAATACCAAGTTTATTACACAGATTTTCAAAAGACTCATTCTCAAATTCACGACCATGATCACTTCTAATCCTCTTAATTTTTCCTTTGGTATTTATCAAGTTTAAGCACAAATAATGAAAGACTTCAAAAGTTTCACCTTCTTCTCACAAAAATCTAACCCATATATATCTTGAAAAGTCATCAACACATACGAAAACATACCTTTTTCCACTTATACTTTTAGTTTGCATCGGTCCCATCAAATCCATGTGAAGCAAATCTAGTATGTGTGTGGTCTTGATTTGCGGCATCTTCTTGTGATGTATTCGAACTTGTTTCCCTTGTTGGCATGGTTTGCAAATAACTTCCTTTGTCTTTGACCCCCAGGGAATACCTCGAATCAACTCAGAGTTAGATAATTTTACAATGGTTCGATAATTTACATGTCCTAAATGTTGATGCCATAGGTGAATTGGATCTTGTGTAACATGAAAGCACTTCACTTATTCTGTCCAGATGTAGCAGTTGTTAGGTGTTTTTTTCCCACATTCTTACCGTCCTCATCTGTGACAATACATTTCTCATTTGAGAAATATACATGTAACCCTTGATCACACAGTTGACTAATACTGATCAAATTTGCTTGAAGTCCTTGCACAAAATGCACATTAGTCAGCTTTGGTTGTCCAATCATCATAATGTCACCTTTTCCTTGTATGTTTCCTTTTCGTCCATCACCGAAGGTTACATTTCCCCCTTTGGCACTTTCTTTAAAGTTTAACAACAAACTAAGATTATCTGTCATATGTCTTGAGCAACCACTATCAAAGTACCACATAGAATCTTTCTTATTTTGTATCGAAGTAAAAGTAACATTGCAACTTAGATCCGATTTCCTAACCCAAATTTGTTTAATCGTAGGTTTTCCTACTATCATATACCCTTCACTCTTTTTAACCCATATTTGTCTAATATTAGGTGTAGAACAGTAAGGAAATTTACCTCGGTATTGCCGTGACTTACCACGAAACCATTGTGATTGATTCTTTCTTCGTGACTTACCTTGGGACCGTTGTGATTGAAAGTGACTCGATCGGGTGAATGATGTCGAAATACCCCGTGAGTCGTGCCCGACCCAGGCGAGAACGTTGCCTGATCGGGTGAATGTCTGTCCTGCCCGACCGGGTGCTAGCCTTGCCCGATCGGGCGGGATCGCGAATTCGCGATCTGCAGTTCGCGATTTGCGATTAATCCGACCAAAATTACTCTAAATCTTCCTAATCAGACCTAGATCTAACCCATACTATTTTCCTTGTTGTCCTCTCGTTGAAAGATCTTTGAGGTCTCCATTCATAATATTTCATTTGAAAGCAATTTATTTGAATATGCCCCTTTCTTCCACAGTAGTAACACTTCTCTGTTCTCGATATTTGGAGCTCACATGCGCGGCAAGTATACTTTGAGCATTCGAAGGTGTATCTGTTTCTGTCAGAACTTCACTTTTGACAAATTTCCCTTCATTACAAGAGCTTTCTCCTTTATAACCAAGTCCATAGTGATTTGAATCTTTCTTTCCTATTGTTAGTAAATAGTCTAGATTTTCGGTTCCATTTGACAACATCCTTAAATTCTTCTTCGTTTCTTCTAGTTGACTTGAGACTTAAGCTCCAATCTTTGGCGGTGAAACGGCGGCAATACCCTGCGGTTCCGGCGACTTGATTCCGGTGTGAGAGGGTCGCAGATGAGAGAGCACGATCGGGTATTGACTTGATTCACCTCTTCCTCCTTTTTTAAAAGTTATTCCATAACCACTTTTAATTGTGACTCAACAACATTCTTTTCTCTAAGAATCTTCAAATTTCGTTGACCCATCTCAATATCGATCGGGTACTCTGAAGACGCCCGATCGGGTACTCCCGATTTGACCTACCCGGTCGGGTCTTGTGCAAGGCTGCCCGACCGGGTTCTCTTTAATCTGAAACTGCCCGATCGGGTAGAGAATTCTTGTCTGATCGGGTATTGCTGCAAAATCGAAAAATTAGACAAGGAAAACAATACGCAACAATAGCCGATAGATCTCTAAGTTCCTAAATCCCAGAAAATTTTCTGAAACTAAAAAAAATGAAAAAGGAGTCCGAAAATACGAAAATAAAAAACAACTAAAGGATATGCAAATAACTCTTTCATGATCATCTCATCATCATCACTTTCTTCATTCGATTGTTCATCTTCACTTCCTATGACACCGTGGAATGTAACATTCCTAGCCATGCCCTCTTCTTCACTTTCTTCCTCTGAATTAGTTTAATCTTCTTGAGTAAGAATATACTTGTTTGTCTTTTTCACATCATGGCACTCATTCCTCGTGTTTCCAAAACCTTGACAATTGAAGCATTTTGTTGCCTCAAAAGCTTTTAGGATTGCTTCTCATGTTTTAGCACTCGAACATTCATTCTTAACATGTCCGTATCCTCTACACTCATGACATTGAACTTTAGATTTCCTTTTTTTTCAAGGTATACCTTGCGTGTCTTGGGGTTTCCTCCTGATCTTCTTTCTAAAATTCTATTAAATTTCTTTGCTAACAAGGATATGTCTCCGATGAGTCCCTCGTCTTCTGAAGAATTTTCTTCCACTTTTAGTGCGAGATGATGCGCGTGACCTTGGAACCATTCCCCGCGTTGAAGTATCACTTGAAACGTGCGATTTCTGATTCTCCACAGGTACCCGATCGGGTGGCAGTGTCTGCCCGGTCGGGTCGCCTGTTGCGCAATTTACCCCCGTGGGGTGTACACGAGTCGGGCGATCAGGTCGCCCGTGCGGGTTTTCATCCATGGTATCAGCCCAATCGGGTCCATGCAACCACCCGGTCGGGTGATCAATCTGAGGAATTCCCCCCGTAGGTATTGCCCGAGTCGGGCGTTGAGGTTGTGCGACCGGGTCGCCTAAAAATCGGTCTGCCCGATCGGGTGCAGTGTGCTGCCCGGTCGGGTGGAACTAAACTCTTTCACGCTTTCGTTTTCTCCCATTTCAATGTTTTCAAATTGATGTCCAAGAATTCCAATCTTGTTCTCTTCACACTAGGAGTTCCTTCGTGTATTGTTTCAAGTGTGTCCCAAGCTTCTTTAGCAGATTCGCAACCTTGTATTTGTTTAAATTCATCCATATCAATTGAAGCGAATATCGCCACTAATGCCTTTGCATTGTAAGTAGATGATCTCTTCTCGGCCGGCGTCCATTGGTCAAGTGGTTTCTCTTTTTAGTTGCCTTTGTCGCCAATCATCGTAGGATGATTCCAACCATACTTCACAGCTCCCCACGCATCTTCATCTATGCCACGAATATTTTCTCTCATCTTAACCTTCCAATACCCATAATTAGAGGAATTGAGTATTACGGGCTTGCAATACGAATCGATAGACTCGTCCCCGAACTTCATCACCAACCTTCCTTCTGCACAGTAGATGACCATCTTTGTTGTGTTGAGGAATGGTCGTCCCAATATGACGGGGATCTTCGGATTGATCTCCATATCCACCACAACAAAGTCCGCGGGGAACCAAAATTCCCCCACTTGGACTGCAACGTTCGTCACAACGAATATTATTTTTCGTTTCCAGCTCTGATACCAAATGAAAGAACTAAAGAGTAGATGGCTAATACGTTTTGGTGGAGTTTTAAAACTCCAAAGGACTTTCTATTTAATTCAAACAGTCTTCCAGGTACTATGACGAAGTTACCTAGATCGGACATCTTCTCGACCGTGGTAAGAGGTTGAATAAGAGAGTTTGTGACCATTACCATCTCATTATCCACGGTCCTCTTCCTCGTGATTAGACTCAGACTCACCCTGAGACTCTAACCGTCTTGAATCCAAATTCTAAGCCCCGAGCGTCATACACGCATGTATGACATCCTAAGACTACTCTCACAATAGCCTTACAGAATGACTCTCAAGCCACTCCCCCACAAATCCCTAGATACACAATCTACGATTTGTGTAAACAACCACTTCGCAAAGTGAAAAAGAAACTCTAATTTAGTTTCGCCATTTTAAGCTCCACTTCTCTCTTTGACATTGATGAACTCTCAAATCCGATGGAGAAGTCTCTCAATTGTTAAATCGGACCAGCACTCCTTATATAGATCTTCATGATGTGTTTGTTCCAATTTTTATGCTCCTTGTTTTCGGGGGTTCGCTTCGGGCTTCCCGGGAAGCTGTCCGGGTTGTCGATTAGAACCTTGGGCCAATTGTGCCACTTGCGTCTCTAGAAGTCTCAAATGCGTCTGAAATCCATCCATCCTCTTCTTCATGTCCTCTTGCTCAGCTCTAATCCCTCCAAGTGCACTCTTCTGCTCTTGGTGCATCACTTGAAGCATCGATAAATTGTCGGAATCATGCGAAGATTGTGCACGTTGCTGGTACCCATAGTCTTGGCCATTACCTCTCGGTTGGAAACCTTGATTAGGCTTTCTCGTCATTATCCGCGGTTGAAAGTCTTGCGGATTTGCTACGTTGTTCGTGTTTCCGTATGAGAGGTTGGGGTGGCTCTTGATGTAACCTTGTTGATAGCCCCGATTGGAGACGTAATTCACTTCTTCCATCCCTTGGCCTACGGATGAGTAAACACACTTCATGTTTTTAGCCTTCGACTTAACTAATTTTTACATATTCAAATATGACATTTTCAGCAATCAAAATAAGATCAAAATACTCTAACATATATGGATGACTTTATTTTGGAGATCTTAAATTCAAATCTTTGTTCATGTTTATATCTAACAATTTACCGTAAATTTATATGATTTATCCGTTTTAAGTGTTATTATATACAATAACATATGTAGAAATGTTTTTTTGGACACTGTGTAGTAAGATTTGAATCAAATAGCATGTGTGGATCAGAGATTTGTATGGTGACATCGGGATTGGTCGTATCTGAGATAGTAGAGGAAGAAGCATTCGCATTAAGAACATAAGATCTATCCAAAACGAAGGTAGGAGTTAGTCCGAGGGATGGAAGAGAACCCCTCCCCCTTTTTAGGACTAGGTCCACCAAAGAAGGAATGTTTGTGTCATCACTAACGTGAAACGACTAATATGGGAGAGTAGGGTCCACAAATACATCACCCGATACACAAAGAAAATGAAAATTTGTTTCGAAGGAATACAATATTTCAAGATACTAGGAAAACTTGTGATAACTTTAACACCCGATATCCTCTTTAGAGTTAATATAGCCGACAAAATACATCTTGATGCAAACTTTTCACCATGAATCTTCTAATTGTGTACAGTACACAATGAACCAAACTTTCGAAGATGGTTAAACGACATAGGTGTATCATTTAAGACTTTATACAATATTTTTCCATAAAAAAGAAGTACGTGAGTACGGTTAATGAGATATATCGTAGTGAGAACCTTTCAGTCCAAAATCTGATTTGGTAAATGAGATTTAAAAAGCAAAGCACGTGTCATGTTGGATATATAACGATTTTTGCATTCCAATCTAGCATTTTTTGTGGTACCTTACAGAAAACAACGTCTCATGGTAATTTTCAATTTGGATGAAATAATCGGTCATCCCCATAAATCTAGCCCCATTATCTCTCCAGATTGTTTGGACATGAACATTTTAGTGATATTCCACCATCGTAAGAAAAGTACAAATATACTTGTTCACCTCTAATTTAGCATGTAATAATTAAAGTCATACACCTTTGGAGAAATCATAAAAAATTGTTAAAAATATCGAAAATCTGGAAAAGATAGAGTACAATCGGGTCTTATATCACAATGCACCAATTGAAAAATACGCGATGTTTTAAATAAATCACGAGTTTGTTTGACTCAAAATTAGATATCCACTTTTAGAATTATAACCAATCACGATGCTCACGTGCATCAATCATTATCCGCGTAATGTGATCATGAATAACAAAGAGTTTATTAAAGAATTGGGTGACCTAGTCTTTTTCACGAAGCAAATGAGAAATAGTTTTGAGATTACAAATCAAGCTTTAAACATAAGACATTATGAACACGGATGTAAAATGAGCTGACTCAGCTCGACTCATTTTCAAAACGAGCTGAAACATCCTAGCCCAGTTCAACTCGTGAGCTATGCTATTTAATTTTAGAAAGTTGTAATATATTAATATTATATATTATAAATATATTAATTCGAATAAAAAATTATTAAACATCAAAATACTAATTGGAAAAGAAATTTATTGAATATCAAATAAAATATCGAATAAATAAATATATTATTTTATAATTATTTTTTTATTATATATATTAATTAGTTAGAAATACGAAGATAATAATAATATAATATTATAAATAATTATTTTTCCTTGAAGAGTATTTAATAAATGTCACGAATATTTATAATATGTAGAAATAAAAAAAACATGCGATTTATACGTGATTTTATACTCAAGTAGCGAGCCAGTTCGCCAGCTCGTTTAAACTCTAATTCGTTTCTGACTCAACTTGTCAACTCGGTTTTGAAAATATCTAGTTCGGTTCGTTTAAATATGATCCGAGCTAAAGTTGGTCCGCGAGCCAACACCTCATTTCACAATCCTAATTATGAATGATAAACAATCCACAAAGCACTACAATTCCTTTTTCAATTGAAACTCTACTCTTCCTATTAGTAATTCTAGCATAACACACCGACATATGAACCATGTTGGTTAGTTGATCTCGACATCCAATCATATGATTATCGACATCAGTGGCGAGAATACAATGAACCATACCATGCTTACCAATAAGAGACTTGGTTGCACCAAGCTTATGAGAAAGCAAATCGAACAGAGACTCTAACTGATCGAAAGAAACAACTGAGAGACTCACAAAGTATTTGTTTGAGATAGAGGTAGACGTTGGATTGGTAACAAAAGATAAAAAGGAGTGTGTCATTGTGGCATTGACATACACCGCATGCGATCATCCACATCCACTAGACAAGGAACCACCACACCCTTTGACTGAGGCTCATCCTGTCAAATGTTTGCATTACGAGATGTATTCAGACCGTCAATCTCGATGTCCATGAAGCTGAAAGAACTTGTGAACCAGATGACCCTTACAAACACAATGAGAGCATACCACCAAAAGATCTCGAGCATTGATACGAGTCTTAGATATAGGCTCATGGTGAAATTTGAACACTACAAGAAACATAAAAACCAACACAATACCATATTGGGAACAATTGATTTTGTTTTGGAAATCTCAGTTTCTATAATATTGTAATGTGGACTTGACGTTGGCTATTGCACAAACGGAAAATTTCAATCCGATGTTAGATTATGTAACACAATGGTAATGCTATATCGTGTCACAAGACCTAACGCATGACCAATGAAAGGCGTTAAAACGGTAAACGATGATGTTGTAACAAATATCATTGACAACGTTTTCGAAGGATTTAATATAGGTAGGCGTTTCGAAATTACATGAGTTTTTCACAGCTCATTCATCTTTACGAGATAAACGACGCTCCGGAGTGCTGGAGGCAGCCCGGCCCCGTTTTCGAGCTCAAAACCTTTTATTTAGGTCGATACGTTGGA
>CM071865.1:40312000-40348482 GCA_036759665.1 Gynandropsis gynandra | reverse complement strand
GGCGGCAGATGCGATATTTTCAATTAATAACGAAAGGTTTGCCAAATCCTCTTCTGAGCCATCTCCACAGACATTTTCAGACTCTGACTCAACCGGCTTTTCGTTAGGCACTGGATATGAACGTTGAAGGAATTCATTGTCTCTAACACTGCCAGAAGATTGGTTTGCGGTGCTCGCATCTATCTCGCCAGATTTTGATTTTGCCTTTTTCAGCACCTTTGGGATTTGCCGCCTCTGCTTTTGTATTAGGCAAATGAAACCCGACATCCCTTAGAAGATCTCTAACAGCGTTGATGATTCTTTTCTCCGACTTCTTTATTTCCTTCACTAATTTCTGCTCTAGTGTCAGCCGGACTGCAACTTCTTTTCCCTTAGCTTCATCTTCATCCTCGCCTTCTCTTTCAGCTTCAGCTTCAGCATCAGCTTCAACATCACCATCTCTTTCTTCATCACCTTCAGCATCAGCTTCATCATCTTCAAGCTCTATCATTTTTCCCCCACGCTCTTTTTCCTCTTAGTCCCCTTCCCCTTCCATTTCCCCTTCTTTTCATCTCCAAGAATTGCTTTCCGCGTCAGCAGTTCTTTCTCATGAATGTCCTCCCAACAAAGTCCCTTTGGATTTCTACGAATATGTTCCATCCATATCTGAACATCGGGATCGTGGCATCCCTCATAGTCGTCCAGATCAAAACCTAAACCGTATTCTTCGTGATCAGCACAAAGAATACTTCGAATATCCTGAAAAACAAAAAATAGCCATTATTACCCTCTATGACCCTTGTTTTCCTTGTGACCCTTGTATAATTGTTACCTTAGAATCTCCGATCAGCCTTAGAACTTCTGCGTACTTCAGGTTAATACTGGATTTAACCATCTTCTTGCACATTCTGGGGCATGATGGATCCGCATTCTCTACATCAACATACCATCCCTTTCCGCCCAAACTAAGGATGGTTTCGAAAGGAAGTAACTGCAACATTAAAAAAAAATAAGAATGCAAAAAGTATGAAAAAATTCAAGTTATTCGAATAATATATACAACTTACCATTAGTGGGATCATGAAACCGCCACAATACCATTTTGGTTTCGGATTAGTGCGTGCTCCACTATAGAGTACCGGATGGGAACACCGTTTAAGACGAACCACAACTCCTTCTTGTCCCGTACAATCACGGAGTGATTTAGGAGGATAGACATTTGAACCTTAGTCAATGTGGAATCACATTGGAAATGGAATAAATGCTTAAATTGCGATTCCTTCTCGAAGTAATGCAAGTCGTATTCATCTAAGATTCCTCTCAGCTTCGTTATTATCTCGGGAGGATAACACTTGGTGGTGATATTTGGCATTCTGTCCATGTGTTTGAATTGATATACAAACTTCAGCTTTGGGGCCACCTACAAAATGACCAATTAATTAAAGAATACATTATACTTCTACCGACTCAAGCGACCCATGCGACTCATGCGACCCATACGACTCATGCGACCCATGCGACCCAACCGACCCTTTGACTCAACCGACCCATGCGACTCAATTGACCCATGCGACCCAAACCGACTCACTAAGACAACCGACTCAAACGACCCTTAGAGCCCCTACGACGCTCAAGCGACGATTGCGACCCAAACCGACTCACTGGGACAACCGACTCAAACGACCGTTAGACTCCCTACGACGCTCAAACGACCATTGCGACCCAAATCACCTCACTCAGACTCAATAGACTCACTGACACTCACACCCATTTCAAATCAATAAACCATTCTGGGACTCGACAGCCTGCAAACCCTAGAAATCGACGCTCAACCAACCATCGCGACCCAGACCGACTCACTGAGACAACCGACTCTTGCGACTCAACCGACTCGCTGAGACAACCGACTCTTGCGACTCAACCGACTCACTGAGACTCAACCGACTCATTGACACTCACACCATTTCAAATCAATAAACCATTTTGGGACTCGACATCCTCCAAAACCCTAGAAATCGATCTACTTACACTTATTGACGCCATTGAAGATTGACTCGTGCTCTCTTCTCCACCGCTGCTGATTCTAGCCATTTCCTTCTTGTCAACTTCGAATCGATCCCTCTCAAGTTCGAAATCACTTGTTCTTTCTTGGCTTTTACTCTCCCAGAATGCGGGTTTGGCTTTTACTCTCCCAGAATGCGGGTTTTTTCACGTTCGAAAATTAAGGGTAATTTTGTCTTTTCTCCAATTTTTTTTCCGATTAAATAATTATTTTAGAGAATGGTATTTTTGAAGCGTTTAGCCCTACAAGAATATATCTGATATTCCGCCTGTTAAGTTTACGTAACAAAAAGTGAATACATGGAAATATTAAATGAAAATAAAGGCAAGTGTTCACACATTCTTGGCATGAACATTAAGAAAAACATTTGTACAAATATGAATTATAATATATATATATATATATACCGAATTCGAATTTCATTTTAAAGATCATATTGACAATAGAAAAATTTAAGGCCAAATAAAATATAGTAGACCACAAAATTAATAAATTCTTTATATATATATATACATATATAAACAATTATAAAAAAACTCAATAAATTAAAGACAAAATTTCTAAGATAGTTGACTTACTATTGTCCTTTATTACGCGTTTTCTTTTTATTATATTCAGAGTTATTAAAACATTAAATATTTTAAATGGTGATATAATGGACTATGTGGTCATGATTTTGCATGTGGGCGCTTTATTTAATTTTATGATTTTGCTTTTTATTGTTACAAATGTTACACGACCATGATGAGTAATTTCAAATCTTATTTTTCTTGTCATAGAATTATATACAAAAAATTATGATTTATTATCGAATTATTTAACATTTTAAGGTGTTTTTTTGTAATTTGCATTTGTTTAGATAAATGAAAGTTATAAATAACTAAATAAAAGATTTTGAGAAAGGTTGTATAGGTATGGTATCTCATGAAGCCATGTGAATGGGGCTAAAGAAAAGTTTGATGATAATGAATAAATTTTGGCTCCACCTGCAATGGGTAGGTGGGAAAGTTGAGCATTTAATCTCCTATTGAAAGATAATACTTAGTTTCATTGATTTGTTTTTCAAAGAAAGCCTTTAAAATTCTCAATCTTAATATATTTTTGTATTTTCATATCAATTTGTCAATTCTCATTCTAATATTAAATGATATATTTTATATCTAATTTTTCTAAAAAATTATCAAAATTATGTTGGATTAAAATTAATAAAAAACTGAAATGTATCATTTTAACTACTTTTGAAAATAAATGTATTAAATTAGCGTAGTAATTGGAATATTATGTACTAAGATAAAGCTTTAAAAAATTAGGTATTGAAATACATAATCATACAAAACGGGTGTATTCTTTTGCAATATTATTGTTGTTGTTGTTAATATTAATTAAACAACTTTTATTTTTTGCTACAGCTACATGCCTTGATTTTGAAAGTTAAAAGTTTTCCTGTTTTCAATAAAATGATTATAATTACATGCATTTGCATATTTATGATACGTAGTTTCAATCGTGGACCGACCATGATAAATATATTTCGTTGGCACATTTAATGTTTTGGGAACTTTTCATAAATATATCTTCCGTGATAAGAACAACTCAATTAACCTAATATTTTTCTTAAAATATTTTCAGATAGAGATACTAAATACAGTTATTCATTCAAATCTGTATTAATGTGAATGATCTCTCTCAATATAAAGAATGAATGGTATGAAATATATTTTACACCATCCATTCACGTGTTAAATTATTTCATTTTGAATCAAATCATATATATATGCTGTTGTTGTTTTTAATTATTATAGATTGTTTGCACTGGCTAATGTATCTTATAAACAAATCCCATAAATTTGTTTTAGTGTCTAAAGAGAATGATGTTTTCAAAAATTTTATACATAAGCTATAAATTTTTAAAATAATGATTATTTTCAAATTAAATTCATGAATATACATATAAGAACTATTGTGCATATCGACGTGATATATATTTATAGATTAATTTAGAATGACCATTATTATTTATTTTGTGTATGGTTCTAAAATTAATATAATAATTTACAAAAAAATAGAAAAATAGTTCATATATAATTCAACACTTTAAAACAAATTCATATATTTTGATGAGATTTTTATATATTAAAACAAATTGATATATTTTAATGAGATTTTTATATATTTTATCAATTTATATATATATATAGTTTGTACTTTTTTATGTTATAATTTATCCCAATCATTTTCTTTCCAAAACAATTTGAAAATTATTGTATGTTTTTAAAGGTTACTAATCACGCAACATAATTAAAATATTAACCAATTATAGATGTAATAGTTTTATTGGTTTTTTTAGATTTGTTTACAAATAAACAACAATGGTATATCAAATTGACATGACATTATATGATGTGAGCTTTGATATAATGCAAAGCCTTTATGAGTATCCACATTGATTCCGGGATTTATCATCAATACCTTGACGTGGGTCGGATAGCTATCGTTAGAGAATTCTAAATTCTCTTATTATTCTCTCTGTTTTTTTTTTTTGGTTTTTTTCATCTATAAATATGATTTAGAAACTCATTATTTATAATAATGATTTGAAAAAACGAAGGATTTATTATTACTAGTTACTATAATAATATTGTAACATATAGTGCAATTTAATTACATTAAATCGGTACAATTAATCGTATAAGTTTTGTTTTGTTGTATTAATTTCGTGTAATTAATCATCTTAATTCATTGAATAATTAATTTTATTAATTATTGGCAAATTTACTGCATATTATACAATTATTGCATTTAGATAATTAAAAAAAAACTCATTTTTTCCATCTATTTCTTTAGTGAAATACTTAATCAGTTAGTACTGTGATTGATAGAAAGATAAAGCTCAAATTTATTATCAAAAGTTTACTAATTCTATCTTAATCAAACATCAACTGCACAAACAATATTACATTACCAATATCATTTCATGTCTGAAATCAAAGAATAAAAAATTTTTGACTAATAAATGATAATATAACCATTAAAAATTCTCATTTTTGGTTCATAAAACTTAAATTCGATCATCATCATCATCATCATCATCATCATCATCATCATCATCATTATTATTCTCCATCAATTCATTTGGTTCTCAAGTTTCTTTATGGTATCAAAGTATGGTTACATATTAAACTAGGTTCTTGACCGTTTCTATTATCATCAGTCTCATAAAAGAATCTTAGCTCCTTTCATTTGTAAAAGTTGTCTATCATGACAAACCTTAACCAAGGTGTAATTTCAATTATTTTCAATAAATACAAATTAATTTCAATTACCTTAACCAAGGTCCATCATGGCAAACCTTAGCCAAATTCAACCTAAACAAAGGTTTGTGAAGTATGTAATGAGTATGACACCAACGCCATCCAGGATGTGGAAGATACGAGCTTTTGGAAAGAATTGTCTTATTCATTATCAAAATTTACAACATTTAAATATACAATAGATGCTAGAAATTAGAAAACTATACACTAGAATCATGGAGAATGGTGCAATCAATCATTGAGAGTGATTACGATCAATTAGTTATGCAATATATCCACAAGATATTTAGTTTCCTTCTATGATGCACCAACAAGATTAGGCTCGCGATCGAGACCAATCTTGATCTATAGTAGTTTAAAGTGCACTCGCAGTAGTGGCTTTATGAGTTGATTCACAGAAGACACATGAGTGACCCGCAAAAGACCAGAACGTATTAGACTTCGAATGTAGTGGTAGTCGATGGCTATGTGTTTCATGTGCGAGTGAAATATCAGGTTTGCGCACAAGTATAGGACTCCAACGTTGTCACAGTAGATCACTAGAGTTGTTGGAAGAGATAAACCAAGCTCAGTGAGTAACGACGTAATCCATTGAACTTCAAAAGCCGTGGAAGAGACTGATTATTATTCTGCCTCTGTTGATGACTTGGCAACAAACCATTGCGTTTTAGAAGACCATGAGATGATATTCTTGCCAAGATAGACAATGTGTGCACCTGTAAAGCTGAGATAATCACGATAACCTCCCCAACCTGCATCGGAGAAGGCATGAAGAGAGAAATTGTTCTCCCGAGAGTAGAGTACTCCAAGAGAGCTCATCCCATTGATGTATCGTAGGACACGTTTGGCAGCTTGGTAATGCTCCGTAGTTGGTCGATGCATGAATTGAGATAATTTGTTGACTGCAAAGGCAATTTCGGGAAGTGTGAAGAGTAAATATTGGAGACTGCCGAGAACTTGCCTGAATTTGCTTGGATCATCAAGTGCTTGTCAAGAGAAAATCGAGAGAGACGTCGGTGAGGACATTGGAGTCGAGATCGACTTAGCATTGAGCATATCATGTTGACTGAGGACATCATAGATGTATGTTTTCTTTGTGAGAAGAATACATTTGGAGGAGCGAGTGACTTCAACTCCAAGGAAGTAGGAAAGAGGCCCAAGCTCTTTGAGAGAGAACCGGCTTGATAAGAGCCTGATGAAGCGGTGAACAACATCCTTGTGGTTGCCCGTTATAATGATGCAATCCACATAGACTAGGAGGTACATTGTGATGTTTTGCTGTCGAAAAATGAAGAGAGATGAGTTCGATAAAGAGTTGACAAAGCCAGACTGCAGTAGAAATTTTGCGTAGCTCATTAAACCAAGCCCATGGGGCATGTTTGAGGCCGTAAAGAGCCTTTCGAATCTTGCAGATGTAAGAGGGACTATCCTTATCAATGAACCCGGGTGGTTGAGCCATATACACATCTTCATGTAGAGACCCTTGAAGAAAAGCATTATCAACATCGAGTTGACGAAGATCTCATCCATTCGAGGCTGCAATGCTTATGACAAGACGAATTGTGGCGGGTGTGATCACGAGGCTGAAGGTTTCTTGGTAATCAATTCCGTATCTTAGATGGAATCCTTTGGCATTGATTCGAGCTTTGTACCTGTCAATGAAGCCATTAGATTGTCGTTTAATACAGAATACCCATTTGCAACCAACAATGTTATATGATGGATGTGGAGACACAAGATTCCAAGTTTGATTCCAAAGGAGAGCATCAAATTCTTCGGTCATCACAGTACACCATTTTGGATCTTTGAGAGCTTGAGACATACACATAGGTTCTACATCCAAGGTAGGGGAAAGGTTGAAAGCAAGAGAATTTTTGTGGTGGGTTTAGAAATGTTATTATTCGAACGGTTTACCATATGATGGGTGTTTCGTGGGGGGTGAAGATACTGCTGGAGAAGATTGAGGTGGGTGCAGGATAGGTGGAGGTGCGGTGATTTTTGGTGGTGTGAAAGTCGGTTGTTGTGATGAGAGTGTAGGAACTACACATGGGGTTGGGTCTGGCATGTACGAGAGGCACGAGAGGGAACAATGGTGAAGGGTGGAGAGAATGTGGACATGACATCAGTGGAGGGAGAGAAATTAGATCGAGCCGAGAGGAGATTAGGGAAGGGAAAGTTTGACTCATTCGAAAAATACATCACCGGAGACTAGACACGTTTTGTAGGGACGTGAAAACAAAGAAAAGTGCTTTGTGTAACAGAGTACCCAACAAAAATACAAGGCGTGGACCGAGATTGAAGTTTGTGTTGATTGTATGGTCAAAGCCAAGGAAAACACATCCAAAGGTTCAAAGTTTGAGATAATTTGGGAAAATTTTGAGAAGTTTTTCGAATCGAGATGAAAAACCAAGAACCTAGGAGGGGAGGCGATTTATGAGATATACAACTGCCAGAAATGCAAAAGACCAGTACTCAAGTGGAATAAAAGAATGAGACAGGAGAGTAAGACCCGTTTCAACAATATGACGATGTTTGCATTATGAGATTCTGTTATGTTCCAGTGTGTGAGGAGGAGAGGTAAGATGAGAAATTCCATGGAGAAATAAGAAATCTTTGAGATCGATAGATTCTCCTCAATTGTCAGAATAAAGAGTAACAATGAGATTATCAAATTTTGTTGCGACTAAATCTTTGAAGCGGATAAAAACATCACGAACTTGAGATTTTCATTGGAGAGGATACAACCAAGTGTATCGTGTGAAATGATAAAAAAGATAAGATAGTATTTGAAACCATCAAAGGACGTAACGGGAGATGTCCAAACATCGAAGAATAGAATTTTGAGAGGGTAAGTAGATGTAATGGTGGATACATGAAACAAAAGTTTTTGAATTTTATTAATCGAGCAAGCAGTACATGAAGAAGACAAATTTGAAGACTTTGACACGAGTAGAGACGCATTGGTAACAACCTTACTGAGAACATCCAAAGACGAATGACCTAACCTAGAGTGCCACTCGGACAAAGTAGTTTTGACAGCGGAAAATATGATAGCTGATGGAGGATGAGTAATGAGAGATGGAGTAGGAGAAGTTGGCCACTCGTACACGCCATTATGTAGTTGACCCTTTGTTAGATGTCCCCCCGTGGTGAGATCCTTCACCTGAAATGAAGTGGAAAAAATTATACCGATACATTATTTTGAGTGCAAAGCTTGCTAATGGAAATTAGGTTCTTTTGTATTTGTGGAACACAAAGAATATTTTGAAGGGAAAAGGAACGAGAGGAGCAGAGTAAGAACATAGATCTAGTGTGTGTTATCTCAAGTCTTATGCCATCACCGATGACAACACCATCAGGGCCATCTTACAGTGCATGAAAGGAAAGATTGGCAAGATCTATAATGACATGATGAGATGCGCCAGAGTCTAGAAGCCATGCAGCGGAAGCGTTCGAATGAAGGGCAGTAGGATTCGCAGATGGTTGCCAAGGTCCTCGGTGATTGGTAGAAGGCAAGGACAAGCCTTCTTGAGCCGGAAGTTGAGCTCGGAGGAAACGACAGGTTTTGGTGCTATGCCCCTGAATGCCACACAATTAACATTTGCCTTGATAACCATGGGAAGAAGGACGACTGTTGCCTTGGTAGCCAGACGACCGAGTGTGAGAGGTATGACGGAAGTCGGGTCTCCACGACCGCGAGGTTTTTGTTGTGCAATATTTGTTGTGATAGGACTAACAGATGGAAGTGGTTGATGAACGATGAGATCAGCCTCATGGTTGATCAATCTTTGGCGTTGACAACATCCATGATAGGTTTGTAGTCGTCACCCAAACCAGAAAGAATGAGTTCAAGGAGATCTTTGTGGTCGAGTGGCTTGCCGAGGAGGACCAATTCATCCGCTTTCACTTTGAAGAAGTTCATGTAATCATCAATAGATTGCTCGCCTTTGGTGAACCGTCACATTTGGTTTTTGATCCGTTCGATGTGGCCACGACTAGATTGACCATATGTGGTAGCAAGAGTGGTCCATGTAGCACTGGAGGTGGAGGCAAAGGCAATGAGAGCCTGACAAGAGACAGAGACTGACCCAAGAAGAGCAGAGAAAATCAATCTGTCTTAGCGAAACTAGCAAGAGTACATCGGATTTGGGACGGAGGCGTTGTTGATGATAACTATAATCGGAGGGACCATCGTTGGTTCGAGAAAGTATTCAAGGTTGCATCCTTGAAGAAGTGCACAGATTTGGACACTCCATGAGAGATAGTTTGTCACCGTGAGTTTGGAGACGTCAAAAACATTAATATTTATCAATGCGGTGGGGTGCTCGGGGTTGTATGGGTTAACGGTATCTAACGCGATCCTCGTTGGAACGACACTCTAGAACAAAGGTAGATAGGTAATCCTTGTTGCAGCCGAGTCGGAAGACTCCTTACACAAGGCGTGTGGGATGAATGGTCACACGAGAGTTGCGGAAAGGCTCTCGATTTACCGGCTCGTCTTCGAGGATATGACACACCTACGAAGAACGAACAATTTGTGGGATATTACACACCAACACTTGCTGGATATGACACACCAACAATGGAGGAATTCTAAAAGAGAAATTCAAATTTTGAAATCAAAATCAAGGTTGTTGTTCATACATGCATGGCCGGCCATAAGTAGGCAAATGAAGTCATGCAAGAGTTCAATGTACATTAAATGCATGCAAGCCATGCAAGGTTTGAATTAAATGAAAATTCAAAATAAAATATAAATGTAAGATAGATTACTTCGATGCGATTAACGTATGAAGTCTCGGATCAACAATTAGGAAACAGAGGTGAGTCGCGGCCTCGTTAAAAACCCACCGTTAGAAAACCACGTGGGACAAAACCAACGGTGAGAAAAGAGTACGCACGAAACACTTACCCTGATTGTTGATCGTTACGAGTTGTGTTTCGGCTTGAAGTATGATGCGGATGTTGGAACTTTCTTGAGGACTCGAGTACTCGTCTTAAACTTAAAAGGCCATGAGGATCCCGACAATAGCCTCCTTGAGCTTTCTAGCTTTAGCTCGGGTCACAGGAACTGTTGGTATGGTCAAGGCATCCTCCTCTCTAGCCCTAGCACGGGTCATGGGACCAACGTCCTTCTTTCGGGTCGCGTCCGCATTCCTTCCCTTTGATTCAGCTCAGGTCGCGTCATCTGCGCCACGAGTCGTGTCTTTGACAATGCAGGTCGCATCCTCCTCAGCATGGGTTTAGTCCTCCTCAAGATGTTTCGTGTCCTCCTCAGCACGGGGCGCATCCTATTCAGCACAAGTCGTGTCCTCCTCGGCACGGGTCGTGTCCTCCTCAACACAAGTCGCGTCCTCTTCATTCGCCATGGCACGAGTCGCGTCCTTGACGTTTTCTATGATCATATCAGTATCAAACAGAGGATTGGAGGAGCTGGAGATATTTCCATCGGAGGCCATGATTGGCGGTGGAGTAGAGGAGATTTGAAAAAAAAAAGTTACGCTATTAAGCGATTTGTTGCTCTGATACCATAAAAGCTTTTGAAAAGAATTATTCATTATCAAAATATACAATGTTTAAATATACAAGAGATGCTAGAAATTAGGAAGCTATACACTAGAATCATGGAGAATGATGTAATCAATCATGAAGAGTGATTACGATCAATTAGTTATGCAAGATATCACAAGGTATTTAGTTTCCTTCTCTGAGAAGATGACACCTCTGACCAAGAGAAAACATGCTCGCTTGTAATGCTTCAGAAAATCCACGACCCCTCACATTTTGAGGCCATATTGGAAAAAACAATATGCCTAACTACAATATAACAAGCTAAAAAAGTCTTCCATAACACGTCCACTTCGCTCGTGTATTAGACACCAAGAGAACACCGCTTCAACTACAAAGCAAGCCATTCAACCGCCATCTAGACTATTTTAAAAAATTACTTTAAAAAATCAGTAAGCTTTGTCTGATGATTACAAATAAAAAGGAATTACTTTATCGTGACAAACAAGATTCAACATATTCCAAACGCTGGATAAGTCATCACCAGGATCATCCACCATATTTTCCGCCAGAATTCCTTTTCTTACTTTCAACGAAGTCTCAATGCAAATCCAAAATGAAGAAGTATCTCTAGGTTTGTTCTATGGAGGGTCGGTCGAAGTGGAACACCACAAGAATATCAACCAAGGAAAGACAACACGACGATTTGGTGTGCGCATTGCAAAAAGATAGGGAATAGGTAGGAGAAGTGATGGATTCTTCACCTCCATCTCAGCAAGCAAGAAATTACCATAGCAAATGAACAACACACCGAGGAGACACCATATGCAACAAAAGCATATATCGACGAGAGAAAAGTCTTGTTTGGATGTGGATTGGCTCCTCGTATAATGAGTTTGGTAATTATCTAGCTCTTGTATTCAAATTTAAATAACTCATAATTATTGTTTCAAGAGAAGCAACCCACATGATAACTTGTCTCAAGCTCTTATGTAATTTGAAACCCTATTCAAAACACGTTAAAATTGAAAATCACAAATTTGTCCTTAAAAAGGAGTAGGACCTCATAGGGATATATACATATATATATATATATAACAATACTTTAGATTCCAGATTTTTTTTAGTTATCTACTATGTGTTCGTAAACTTGCTAGATATTGAAACTGTCTTATATATTTTGAATCTAATGAGTTTTAGATCCAGGATATTGAGACAAGAAGTGTCGTGGGAGAAGGCTAAATTAAGGATGAGTTATAGATTTTAGAGAATTTCAATTCAATGTTTTAAGCTTTATTTTTTGATGTTATGTTTGTTTCAGACGTTGAATTATCTATGAACAATAATCCAAATATTTGACAAGTTAGATTAGGACATCTTCATGCCAAGACTACTTATTCGTCATGTTAATGTCAATCATGAAATATATAAAGCATGCATCATATGGAAACATTATAAAATCATGTTTTTTGAATGAACCACTAGATATAATAACGCTTTGAATTAAAATATTTTGATTTATCAAAATCACCCAATTACACTAAAAACCACAAAAAAAATTTTGTAACATTTATAGATGAAGCATCTAAACACAATTGGGTTTATTTATTAACCGTTAAAAGTATGACATTTTTATTCATGCACCAAGTTTTATATATATAGCTATTCAATATATGAAAAAATTATGTGTTATTGTTCTGGCAACGATGAAGAATATACAAACTTAAAGTTTCATCAATTCCCAACGCATTCTAGGACTTTTAATCAAACATCGTGTCCATGCATTCTAACCAAATTGGAGTTTTAACGACAAAGAAATACAAATTTATTTATTTTTAAAATTATATAAAATTGCCATGAAAATCTCTAAAATAAACTATGATGACTTTTTTTCTTAAATTAATTCAAGATAAAATATTTACTATTTAGACTTTTTTCTTCTTTTATTTACCACTAGGTTCTAAACCCGCATAATGCGTGAGCTTTTTAAAAAATTATAATTTTATTTTATAGTTTTATCTAAAAATAATGAATCATTATGACTTAATATAGTTTAATTAATGTGTATTTAAACTTTTTTAATATTTAAATTTATTTATGATCGATACGGAGGAGACAATTAATTATCATGAATTGATGTACTAAGAAAACTTTTATAGCATCATAAAAGAACATATTATATAAAACAACATATATTTTAGAAAATGTGTAAAACTTTTTGTATGATTATTATGTAAAATTTTAAAAAAATCAATTTTAACAGCTCATATAATAAAAAAAATGTACGCAAATAAAAACCAGATACATAAAGAGATCGATGTTATTTTATCCAAATATTCCATTAAAAACTGTGTATCGTCTAGCTTAAAAACATATTGTTGAGAAATTATTTGAATATTATTTTCAAGAATTTTGTAATGATATTCAATCCGCGTAAAATTTTATTGATATCATTGAATAAAGTGACAATGCACATAAATATTAAATAAATTATACTATAATTCATAACAATATCAATTTTATATGAATTTTTAAAATTCATGTGATTTACCATCTTCCTGCTTCAGCGGGTGATTCTTACCACAAAATTAGACATTCCACTTTGAATGTTGTTTTCTTTCGCTTTGTTTTGGCTTCCATCCCTGAACTTTAGCCCTTGCTTTCTTACGAAGAAGAGGCTTTCTCATATCATATGGGGGAATAAGACTCAACAACCGGTCGTTCAAGAAGCAAATCAATCGAAAAAGTCAAAGACTTGGAGAAGAAACAAAGGAAAAGATTTTGTGAGGGTGGCGCTGGAGTCAGATCAATCCGACGCGGGATCTATAGGCTCTGAATATCTAGTTTAGGATCCCCTTCTATAACGGGAGTCAGTCATTTTAGAATTACGACTGTAATCACATTACTTTTAATAAATTTCTCGGTAAAATGTTTGTTTGTCCGATTTTAGGCTTTTTTTCAGTTTTTCTACCCATTTTTAAATTTGTGGGCATTAACGCTTCCTCCTCTCTCTCTCCAGACACAGCTTCCCTCTTCGTCTTCTCTGCAGATCTTTCTCTTCTATTTTCTGTTTTTCTCTCTCTTTTCATAGCTGACCGCCGCCACCGCTTCTTCTTTCTGCATGTCGTCGATCTGCCCTCCATGCCTGTCACCGTCGAGCTCTTCTCCTCTTCGCACACCGGTCTGCTCTCCTCCACGTCCGCCGAGCTGCTCCCCTCTGCGTCCGCTGCTTCGTCCACCGATCTGGACTCTGAGCTGGCCTCCATGTCTGCCGTCATTCTACTCTCCTCCTTTGCGCACGCCTTTGTTTCTGTCGATCGTTGGTCCTCTATTGTGCTGCCCATCATGCGTCTGTCTGCTGAGGGGATCTGTCTGTTGGTCTCCGTTGCCTCTTAGTCGATCGCCACACCGAAGAACGTCAACGGCTTGACAAATGATGATTTGTTAACCTAAACTTCGAGATCATTGTATTGGAAACATGATTTGGTTCAAAATCTAAGAGCATGTAGTACCTGTGGAAACTCAGCTAGGGAGGCAGCTTGATCGGCATCGAGAAGGAGATCGGGCTTCATGCGGATGATATTGGCAAAAGTGTGAGGCGGATGCCCACAACCAAAATCATGGGCATTGATGAGAAAATCTTACTCTTTTATGAATGAGAAATCTTTACTGTTTCAAAATTTAAAAAGAGTGGATATAATGATAGAAGAAATGGACATTGATATTCAGAAAGATCTTTTAACTTCCATCATATTTTAATGTTTTTTCATAAAAGAAAAAATGTTTAGTCATTTATAACCGATGGATAAGACCTTTCAATATGAGGTCAATAATTAACTTAAAATTTATAATTAACCTTAAACTTAATAAAAAAATTAAAAAGAATTTTTAATATTAAAATGAAATAGTTAACTAAAAATAAATAAAATTAAAAAAAAAGAAATTTTAATTTAATTATTAATGAAATTAATGCATGTGAATATTAAAAAATTTAAGATATTATTATTAATATTATTAATAATATAATATGTATGTTTTAGAAGAATCTTATGCATTAAAAATTTCACATAAAATTTTAGATACTTGACTTTAAAATATATTTAATTCTAAATAATGATCTAATATTCATAATGATAATACAATCCAAATTTATTCAATTGTAAATATATTTATACCATTATCGACGATAATACATATTCATAAAAACATTTTATTTCAACAATGCATATTATGACCGATTCGATGGGTTCAATTTAATAAAAGATTATAAAAATATGAAAAGACAAAATTAATTATGTGACCATTTATAATACTT
This sequence comes from Gynandropsis gynandra, assembly GCA_036759665.1. Classification (NCBI taxonomy): domain Eukaryota; kingdom Viridiplantae; phylum Streptophyta; class Magnoliopsida; order Brassicales; family Cleomaceae; genus Gynandropsis; species Gynandropsis gynandra. Next base: position 40,333,307 of record CM071865.1, on the reverse strand, counting down.
TGAGAATAATGTAATATTATAAATTATTATATTTTTGAAATTAATAATTACAATAAAAGTGTATGTTATGTAAAAATATAATTATAGCAATAACTATAACAAAAATTAAACTAATAATTATAACAAAATTAAAGGATTATAAAAATGTGAAAAAAATAAATAAATATGTGACCACTTATAATATTCTAAAAATAATGTAATATTAATATTAATTAAATATTTTCTTTCAATAATAATATATAGATAATTTTTAATTATATATAAAATATAAATTTATATCAATTTAAACTAATAATTAAAATAAAATTAAATAATTATAATAATTATAAAATATTTATTTTTTAACAATTAAGAATTAGAAAAAAGTGTATGATATGTAAAAATACTTATTCTTAATTATAACAATGATGATAACAAAAATTAACCGAGAAGAAAATATGATGAATTGTTAAAGTTTAGGGGAAAATAAAGTAATTATAGTTTAGGGGAATAGGATGAGAGGCAAAATTCAGGGGGAAATAGGATTAAAACATGATAGTTTAGAGGGAATAGACATTTTTCTCATATTTTTATCCAAAGTTTTTCCATTATTTTTTTATTCTATTAAATTTAATAATTAAATTATGTAATTATCATCATTAAAAATTGAATCGAAAAGTTATATACAATTTAAGATTTAAATATAATTTATTCTTCAAATTATAATAATTAAGAAAATCAATATATACATAGATTTTATAAATAAAACATTAATATTTGATTAAAATACAATAAATTTTAAAAAATATAAAATAATTTATGTAAAATCTTATAATGTTAGGTTTAATATATTATTTATAACTAAATCTCTATAAAAAGAGAAAAAAGAATTTATATTTGTATATATAGATTTTTTCTATTTTATATAAAAAATTAGTTATAAATAATATATTAATATTTAATTAAGTATAATAAATTTAAAACATCTAAATATTTATATTTATATTTGTATATATAGATTTTTTTCTATTTTTATATAAATATTTTAGTTATTAATAATATATCAATATAACTTTTTTCTTCCTTTTATATAACCTTAAATATATAAGATTTATTGATTTAATTATATCTAATAAATTTAATTATTGATTTAATTATATATAATAAATAAAAAAATAAAGGTAAAACAAAGTTCTTGCTTAGGTGACTTTAAGAGGACATCATTTGCAAGAACTTTTTTATGTATAATTTTTTTGGACAAAATAAATTGGTATGAAGAATCAAACCTTTTTATTACTCCTCAAAATTATTCATTTGAATATTGTTGACATCTTTAAACAACTCCTGACTTGTTTCTCTCCGACGAAGGACTCGACTATGATCTTTGCTATTATCCTCGATCTTTCAAATACCACGGCTGAGGCCGAGAGGTAAGTCGTTTTCTTTCTTTTTCTCTTTCCTTATCTTCCATTTTACGAATGTGTCCATTGTTTACATGATTTGTTGCTTTATCGTCAATTCTCTTGACCCGGAATCAGTTTTGATTCTTTTGTCAATTTCCCCATATATAGTACGCGATTTTGGATAAGCAAGTCCTCTAAGCGATTATAATCGGAAATTTATCTCATTCATTTCTATTTATGATAGGTGAGCGATTTGGGGAACTTGATCCGATTGTACAGTGAATGGCTCACTGGAAATGCCCTTCAAACTTATAGTAAGGTAAACTTGTAGATTGATGAAGTTTGAGCCTCCATTACCGACGAGTTTCCATGCTCCTCCTTAAATCAAAGTTTCAGCCGTCTGGTTTTGCGCCTGCTCATGGAGACGAAGAGGATGTCGCGCCTGCTCATGGAGAATAAGAGGATAGTCGCGTGTCAGCTGATGGAGAAGAAGTTACACTGGCACGGTTATGATGTATCTGTCTCCAGACCCTTCCTCTTCGTATCAACAATCGTTTATTTCGCCTGTAAATTTGATTTGTTTGTGCCAAATTTTAATATGTGTCTGATTTTTTCAGCTTGAATCTTCTGCCATTGGTGTAAAGACGAATGAGGTATGTTTGCTTCCAGTTTTTTCATCATGTCTTTATTGATACATAATCATAGGCAGATTACCAAAAAAGTCATCAATTGTAGAGGCGAGAGAGGAATGTGATATTTCGACTTTATTTTCTACAGTTTGTGATCTGGGTATTCTTACCCTATTCTGCTATGGGTTTGAATTCATGATAAAGTCTTGCTACTTGGGAATTTGTTTTCATTGTAATCACAAATGTTGAACATTGCTTCAAATTGGATTGTGATATTTCGACCTTATTGCTAGCTCCAATTGTACCAGGCAAGTCAGGTGAAAGCACAAGTCTTCATCTTATAATGTAACAACAACATGTGGGCATGCTTCAGTTTCTATATCTATGATCAGTAAAATGCAGAACTTGAATAAAAAAGTTAATAGTCGGGTTGAGCTGATTGGAATGCTGAGGTGGATGTGTCTTTGTGTTTTAATTGATTCTGTGAAGTGGGTTTGGTTTTCTAAGGAGAAGCTGAGTTTGCATATCATACAACTCTTAAATGGTCTCCCTGATTTACTTCATACCTATTGATTTCTTTTGCACCATTCTTACCAAGTCATTCGTTGAGGTCATGAAGGTTCATTTTAATGGTCTTTCTTTGATCCGTCGTTATTCTCTTTTATTTTTCATTTCCACTGCACAAATATATGAGCCCATTCATTGGTTCTTGGATTTTTTGTGATGCAGATCAATTCATCGAGCGTCAGAAGAAAATCGAAAGAAAAACTTTTTTTAGTGGCAGTTATCTAAATGGTTGAGTTAATTTTTGTCGTACTTAATTGGGTTAACTATTTCCACAGGCAGTCAAATTCCTTTGTGACTTAGTCACCCAATTGAACTTACTTTTTCCTTTATGCTGATGTTATTTTTTTTATGTAAGTCCACTTTCATTCTCTTTTCTCGTTGAAAATGGTGTGTTTTGCTGACACACTCCCATATTGAAATACCATTTATGTTCTTTCATATATATAAACCAGCTAACCAACTTATGTTTCATTTGTTTTTTTATAATACCATTAGTATCGTAATCATCTTGATAACTGATTCGCATTCAATTCTCTATTTCTTTGTACAAATATTTTTTCCCATTTCAGTACAAGACACCATAAATGTTGGGAGTACTACTGCTCTTATGTCTCTGCCTCTATCCCTTTGTAGATCTTCCTAATCCAGCGTCAAAGAGGTAAATTTCTCTTTTTCTTTAACATAGGTTTCGTTTATTTATTTACTTTTCATTTCATGAGGGTCTACAAGTTTAGTATTTGAGGCTTGAAAATTGGACTTTTATGTTCTCTTAGGGTTTTCTTGGATGAATATTGTCTCATGTTGTTAGCATATATAATGAATGATTGTTTCTAACTCTAGACAATATTGTTCTTTCATGGACATTTGTTGGTTCCTTAATGATTGGTTTCAAATTTTAGTTATGATGTTGTGACTTTACAATATATATTTAGGATTTGTCAGTTGTCTTTACATAAATGGTCTGATCGGTGAATGGATGTTTTATGGTGTGAAAGGAGGGTTTGGGTGTTTCATGTGTTTGTTGAGGAAGATGGGTCATTGCATCTCTACAATGTCTCCAATGTACACATCTCATAGCCTCTTGAAATGCCTTTGGCTTTGCTAACCTCCATCTTAGCTTGAGAGTGAGAGGAAGTCATTACAGAAGTTGAACCTCCATCTTAGCTTGAGAGTGAGAGGAAGTCATTACAGGAGTTGAGGAAGTGACATAGCGATGAGTTTTTCAAAGTGGTTTCGGGTATTTGATGCTTGAGTTTCAAATATATATATTTATTATGCATATGGGATGTTCCTAAAGAGATTGTAGAATTGTTGAAGCCGGAAAATCTTGGGTTTAAATCCAAAGAGAGAATTTGAGTTTCGACATTGTTGATATATAAGAGTTTGTGGTTCTGAAATTTATTTGATCTAAAAGAATATGTGTTGCTTAGCACATCTTTGAAAAGGAATGTTATAGATCAATATATTACAAATATTTGAGCACCATTCCACAATTCCTTGAATTGTTGTGAGTAATGGAATATGTTGTATGTCCACTTTTGGATTATGATTGTTTTGGTCACTGCAGGTTCATTTTAATGGTCTTTTTTTTATCCATCGGTGTTGTTCTCTTTTCTTTTTCATTTCCATTGCACAAATATATGAGCTCATTCATTGGTTCTTGGTTTAAATGATGCTCAAGCGGTAGATACTGCAGTCAGGGTCTTGAAGGAAGGAGGAATGGATGCTATTAAACTTGGAGGAGGATCACTGAGAAACTGACGCAAAAGCCATAGTGGAAACCGAAATTGAAGTTATAGGGCCTGGATTTAACTCTATTGAATTTGTATTTCTCATGACGTTTATTTTGAAATAAAAAAGTTTAGAATTATTTTTTTTACATTAGTGTTATTGTTTGTATAAAATATAATATATAAGATTTCAAAAGATTAAAATTAATGGTACATCAATGCAATGGAATTATTAGAAAACAAATACTAAATTAACAATATTATATTAATATGTAATTATATTTTGTATTATAATATTCATTATAACTTATAAAGTTTTATAAATTGTAAATTATTAAATTATTGATGGTAGTATATTATCAAATATAAATCACCATTAGTTAAAAGCTAATCTATTCTTAGTATTGATTGAGTAGGATTTTAGAAATATTCCAGTTTCGAGTTTAAAAATATTATATTATCTACAAGATATGTTTAATTTTAAAATATAATTTTAGAATACACATGAAAAGTTAGTATGAAAAAAAAGATATTTTATGAAATATAATAATATTTGAGAAAGAGTTCTCACACATACGTTTCAATCCAATTTCATTTTTCTGTTTTAGGTATCATTTAATTGCAATCTCTAAATTTACAGGTAATTATTTTCTTAACTAAATTTTTTAGTTCCATGCAAATCCCTAAACCGCTAGGTCACATGTAAGAGTTGAACCACTTCTTCCGCAATAATTTGTTTACTTTGCTTGAACCATTTAAAATGCAAAAAATATGTCTTAAAAATATCGATATGGATAGACTTGCTATGTATTTTTGTTCAAATATTACTCAAATGATTGTGAACAAAATACCCATGATCGTAACAAGCGTTATTCCCATCATGATCAGTGTTATTACAAAACTAAATTAACATTTATATTAATCAATATTTTGTCCAATTTTATATCATTACGTAATTATCCTTTCTAATGTATCAATTAAGTTTGTTAACACTTCAACCGTTTTGTTCTACAAACATCTACATCAATCAAAATCTAAAGACAATAAAACAATTCAAACATAAGTACTCGAATTATGTTCATACCTCAATAATTGTTTTTTAATCATATAAAGCAAGTAAAAACAATCATGCGAAAAACTCATGTCCAAATCATGAGATCATTTTCTCCGACAAATTATGTTTTAAAATTTCAAAAATATTATGAATAAATTACAGTGTTAGTTTACATTATATCTTATAAATCTATTGTTTATTTTTTTTTACTTTGAAAATTGAAATTCATGCATTTATATTAGCCGTTTCATATATAAAATGTCATTACAATATTTGAATTATTAAATTATCTACAATATGTAATACACGAATATCATCTAATTTATAGAATACTAATCTCAAATATATTAAAACAATAGATACAATACAATTCTTTAAGAAGTACGCCAAAGCATCTCACTTCTTTTTATTTTTTTGGCTTTATTTGAAGCTTAACACAAATTCAATAAGAACAATATCTCCCAGACTATATCTACACCAAAGTATCGTCCTTTATGAGCTTTGATCTTTAAACGTTTCAAAGCACCATCATTCAAGAACACAACAATAAGAAACCGTGCCATTTTGATATGATTACCATCAACTCTGGATTTCATTACCAAAAGCCTCGTACGATCGATTTGAAGGAATGAAAGCCGAAGGTGGTTTAGTTACTGCGGCCAAGATGTCGCCATAGCCCACGACTCCAACCAAAATGTCATCTGACTCGTCCTCTGTGACCCATACATGAGTGGCCCTGTGAGACAGCATCTGAGCCATGATTGCGGCCAGTGAGCTCGAAGTTTTGCAGATTAAGGGCGCGCTTCTTCCCCTGTACATGCTCCTTCCCGGGCTAAAGGACATTGGGCTCGTTGGATTAAACCCGATGCTCCTACTGCTGAACATCTTCGGCCTCGTTGTTGACCCGTTTGTTCCTTTGGATGCATTGTCTTCTCCCGTTGATGAAGCTTGGAAAAAGTCGCTGAATGACCTTGATGACATGTTGTCCTCGACTCCCATGACAAATTGCCCTGCGGAGAGGTTAGCTAGAGCCCAAGCAGCAGCGAGATAATCGCTTTTCCAGAGTTTAGAGGCCGAAATTTCTCCTATTATCTTGTGTTGCTCGGTTTTAGAGGTCTCCACCACAGCAATTGCACTTGGGTCAAAGAGTGGCATACGTGTGGCTTCAATGGCTGGAAGAGAAGATTCAATGCAGTTGTAGTTTAGGTTAATGACTCCAAGAGAAGAGATTGACGTGAGCGGGAGCGGAGCTAATGCTCCAAGACAACCGATCACGAAGCGGATCACATCTTCCCTCGAGAGACAGCAAAACTTATCTGGGCTTGAAGCCATCGAAGTAGGCCTATTGGTATCGACCGAGAGACTACTGCTACTGCTGGAATTATCGATGTTTCTCAGCCACTTGCCATTGTAAAGAATTGAAAATCTCTTACTCATACCCCTCCACACCACGCTCTTTGGGACCAGAAGACGTCTCACACCTTGCTTCATCATCTCCAAAGCATCTATCAGTCTACATGGTAAAAATCAACATTGCAATGGCATCAGCACTCGAAAACATTGGATTCGATTCGCCGTTGGCCATAAAGCAAGGTAGTTAGAGCAATTTAACACTATATAACCACAGGCATATAGGTAACTGATAAGAACAAAACAACTAATAAACATAGAATATTGTATGCGCAAAAGTATGGGCCCTCACTTCATAAAATATAGTATGGCGCCAGAGTTAAAATTCTTTCAAAGAAATGAAACAGAACACAGATCCGAAATAAGGTCACAACAAATGGACAAAGTGTTAGTGACTCTTCTACTTGGTATTGGTTAATAAATTTGCCCTAAGATGCTGACAGATAAAAGAATTTCAAGATAATTTGGAAATTGAGAGCTCAAAGGAACCCGGAAGGAAAATGTTCATCAAAATACGGAAACAAAATGTTTGACGTATTTTGAAGATCATAGAGGCCATTGTTATAAGCATTCGGTAAAGGATAGCTCCTTGAGTAAAGAAAACACTCAGAATTGATATACATAAAATGTTCACCACAAGCTAGAATATTTAGTATACTAATATTGCTTCATCTATAACATTTTAATCATGCTTATATCTTAGTGGGTGATCTTTCGCTTTCACTAGGTCAAATCAATAAATACACACCATTGCAAAAAAAATATATATATTACCCTCATTCTCCCCTTAATATTACATGGATCTTGAAATACAACTTATATTTCTTTAAAAAAAAGTATGATAGTACATGATCTTAAAAACATGGAATGGGCACATAATTGCTTAATTGAGTTAAACATATAATATGATAAAGAGGAGAAGAGCTTTTTTGCTAAAACCAAAAACAATATACTGAATAAAGTAATTCTGTGATGTAATACAAGTGATTCAAAAATGGATTCTAAGAAAAAGTCCCTTGAATCCATCAGTTCCATGTTTTATTTTGCTCCTTTTTGTATCCCTTAACTAATATAAAGTTATAAGTTGGACAACGAAAAGATTTTGCTTAAAAAAGAACCATGATGAAGCATTGACTAAGCAAATAAAGGAGGAACCTTTTCTGGAAAAACTTATGTTAAGGAAGCAACAACAAAACATAATTTTTAAAAGAAATTTTCAACATAAAAAGGTAAAAAAAAAAAAAGAGATCTCAGCACTTTCAACTATTCTATTTTCAGTAGTTTGGATTCCAAGGATTTAGCAATAATTTTCTAGAAAAGCTATGCAAAAGACAACAAAACAGAAACATCATTGTACGTTGCATTTCTCCATCCATGGCTGCCAATTTGATGCCGAATGCTATTTTATTTAATCAATCATAAAGAGGCCCCACTTTCTTGTATGAATAATTGAATAAACTTGTAACACATTGGGGGAATCTACGCACATGGACTACGTGTATGTGTTCTCTACAAGATCGAAATCTTGTTAGGATGGAAAAAAGAAATCACTAAACTGTCTTGATTTCAAGTTCAAGCAAGCCACGACCTTCAAGGTATAACTATGATTGAAACATGCCCTTCTTTAGAATACAAGATTAGCTTTACATGCAATTCTAAAATGAGCCATCTAAATCAGACAGCCAGTTTATCTGAACTGTGATCATGTGATAAAGGAGACAACCTTTGAACCCAGATGCAAACAACTATACTCCAACTATAACATAACGCCAAAAATAGAAATAAAGATGACACCTGATAAACAATTCAAGAACCGAAAAATCGAATGATTTGCTTCAGGATAGAGATAAGTGAGCATGGAATGTTAAAAATAACACGATCCAGCAAATCTGGTATTATGATGGAATCAAGCAAAGTGACCCGTGAAACGCCAAGCATTCTATCGAAGCAACTTGACAGGGACCAAATTTGTACAACAAGAAGAAATTCAAAATCCCAAAATCATCTCAAGGATGAACACGACAAGGACAGAGAACTAACCTTGTCCCAGGATCAACCTGTCTGAGAAGAGCATTGTTAGGCTTGACAACCTCGGAAACAGGGATATTCATGGCCCTCTCTTGATCCTGCAAACACTCAGTCCTCGCCAAGAACGCGACGATGTCGAGAGAATTCAGAATCCCCACGAACCTCTGTTGCCTCATATCGTTGTTCTCCACGAACCCAGGATGTGGCAGCGGAGAAGATCTCTTCTTCCACACCGGAATCCCACACTCCGTCGACTCTCCGATGGCCCTAATCGCCGACTCCACCGTCTCCGTTTCGTAGAACTCCACCATCTCTGGCTTCCCCACCGTTAGATCCCCCACCACGTGATACAAGAACACCGACGCCATGTTTCCTCGATCTTCACAAAACCCTCAAGACACTAAAATTATACCCACCGATTAAAAATCCCGATGAGTATAGATAATATAAAAAAAAATATCCCAGAGGTGCTTGCTTCCGTTTCCTCGCTTCACAGCAAACAAAACAAAGCCCAGAAGAAAATTCCCTTCCTTTTCCTCTGATCGGCGAAATTCCGGAAACGGATAACAGAAATTTTCTCGGGAAAATCAGATGTGAGGGAAGAGAGTGCTATAAGAGAGAGTGGAGGAAGATGAGGAGGAGGTGAAGACCAGTAATGGGTAATCGAAGAAGGGTCAAGAGAAGGAGCAGAGAATTCGCCATTGAAGTCCCATGAAGGTTCTAGAGATCTTCGTCGTCGCTCTCGATTTCCTTGCTTCTTCTCGGTGGGGTTGGATCAGCGATTATAGATAGAGATCAACCAAAGCAAAGTGACTGTTTACTGTGTGTCGACTTGCACTTTTTGGTGTCCGTATAATGTAGGTCCCAAGAAAATTGAAATTAATATTTTTCTAATTTGGAGTTCAAGAAAACAAAAACAAATGACAATAAAATTCGTATATAAATATAGATACATATAGATATATAAGTATGTTATATAAATATAACTAATATTTATATATAAGCATATATATATATGTTAAATTATAAGTCAGATATTAAATAAGTATATATGATCATATATAAATATATGTATTGAATATATAAATATATGTATATATGTATATATTATAAAATACATAACATATACATATAAAATACATACCATATATAATATATATGTATATATTGTAAATGTATATAATATAAATATACATAATACATGTTATAAGTAAAATATAATGTATAATGTATATATGATATATATAATAAAAACAAAAGATTATATCTAAATATGTATGTGAATAAAAGAGAGTGAGATGGGGAATCTCAGAAATAACTCGTAGGCTAAAGTGCTTTAAAAATATCTTTCTCTGAAAAAAATTGAACTTCAAATCTACCCTTCTCTAGAACACCTCGATTTTTCTCTCTACTGTGGTGCGAAAATAACTGTTTTCTCACACCATAATAGATTTGGCGAGAGTAGCTTGAAATTTTCATCCGACTCGCTGTTATAAGTGAAAGGGACATAAATGTAATTTTGGTGTATTAGGGTTTTCATATCTTTTGTATATTGTTATATAACTGATGTAATTATTCATTCCATCAATATACGAAAACCTTTCCTCATGTTATCAGAGCTTTAAGTCTAACGACACCTTCTCCTCCCCCCTCAAACCGCCGCGGCCGCCTCTCCTCCTCCTTCGCGGTCGCCAACCCTCTTTTCTCTCCGGCCGTTCACCTTCGCGGTCGCCGACCCTCTTTTCTCTCCGACCGTTCACCCTCTTTTTCCCTCCCTTGCCGTCGTACCACCACGCACGGAAAAGCCAAAACCCATATCTCTGGCCGTCGTCCTCTACGTGAGCCGCAGTGCCCACTTTTCTCGCATCCCGGCTCGCCCATCCCTACCTCGTCCCACGCCGCGTTCCGTTGTTATCGCATTGCGGTTGCCTCCCTCCTATCACCGGAACCTAGATCTAACCCTAGATCTAGCCTTAGATCCAAAACCCACGTTCAGCTGTTGCCAACGTCTAAACTTCAGCCGTACCCGATCGGGCACTTCAATAACTACCCGAGCGCCTCACGTTTTGCCCTACCCGACCGGGCACTCATAAACTATCCCGATCGGGCACTTTACTATTGCCCCCAATTCTCACGCACAACTATGGCTACCTCCTCCGCTGCTGATGCAACTCCGGCTTTCAACGTCAATGATCCCCATGCAACACTCCTCACCGTCTTCAACGTTAATGATCCCCATGCAACACTCCTCACCGTCAACATGACAAACGTGACCAAGCTCACCTCCTCCAACTATATGATCTGGAGTATTCAGATCCGTGCACTCCTTGAAGGCCATCGGTTGGAGTGTTTTCTCCAAACCGATTCACTTGTTCCCGATGCCACTATAATTGTTAATGGCATCTCAAACCCGAATCCGGCGTTTGCGCCCTTCAAACAGCAAGATCGTCTCCTATTCTCAGCCATTCTAGGAGCAATTTCGCCCCCATTACAACCGATGATTGCTAGGGTTTCATCCGTGCGAGAAGCGTGGCTTCTCCTTGCTCGCACATATGGAAAAGCATCAAGGGGGCACATCCTTCAATTGAAGGAACAACTCAAACGAAGCTCCAAAGGATCTCAACCCATAGATGATTATATGCGCACCATCATCAACAAGGCGGATGAATTAGCGCTCCTCGGAAAACCCCTTGATGCGGAAGACTTGCTGCAATACATCCTCGATGGATTGCCGGAGGACTACAAACCAATTGTAGATGCTGTCAATGCTCGAGATAGCATCATTCCGATTGAGGAACTTCACGAGAAACTCCTCAATCACGAAGCAAAGTTACTTCAAGCCGCCCCATTGCTATTCATGCCGCCCGTAAATGCGCTTGCTGTCAACACTCGTCCGAATCAATCCAATCGTAATCGACAGAATGGTCCAAACCAATGGCGTCGAAATGAGAACAGATCGTCATCGGGATACCAAGGTCGCTGTCAATTGTGTGGCATCTTTGGGCATAGCGCTCGTAAGTGCCCACAGCTCGGAACTAGAAACTCTACTCCTGCACCGTCACCACCGTGAGGTTCATCACCACGACCATGGCAGCCACGTGCCCACAACACCACTCTCACCAATTATGAACCGGAGTCATGGCTACTTGACAGCGGCGCTTCCCACCACATCACATCGGATCTCCAAAATTTGTCGCTACATTCTCCGTACAAGGGAGGTGAAGAGGTGGTAATTGGTGATGGTTCCTCCTTGCCCATCACTCACATTGGTTCTCTCTCGATCCCTAGCTCGATAAATGATTCTTGTTTGCATCTTGATCAAGTTCTATGTGTACCTACGATGAACAAGAATGATCTCCATTCATCAATTGTGTCGGACTAATGCCATTTCCGTGGAATTTTTTGATGATCATTTTCAGGTGAAGGATCTAAAAACGGGGGATCCTCTACTTCACGGAAAGGCTAAAGATGGTGTCTATGAGTGGCCGAAACCCAAGTTCACCCATCCTCCAATTGTGGCTCTTCATAGTGTCAAGACCACTTTGTCCGAGTGGCATTCACGTTTAGGTCATCCTTCGCTTTCTATTTTAAAGCGTATTGTTTCTAAGAACTTTTTACCATTGTCTAAGGCGAGTTTGTCGTTGTTATGCAACTCTTGTTCCAGCAATAAAAACCATAAATTGCCTTTTCATGAATCTTCCATCTCTACATCGTTTCCACTTGAAATCATCTTCTCCGATGTTTGGACATCACCAATCATCTCGGTTGATGGTTTCAAATACTATGTCATCTTTGTTGATCACTTCACTCGCTATACATGGCTGTATCCTCTCAAACAAAAATCCCAAGTTCGAGAAACCTTTATCACGTTCAAAGCTCTAGTGGAAAAACAATTCCAAAACGTCATCCGTACTATCTACACCGATAATGGTGGAGAGTACATTGCCCTTGCTCAATTCCTCTCCACAAACGGCATATCCCATCTTACCACCCCCCCTCACACGCCTGAACACAATGGTATATCGGAGCGTCGTCACCGTCATATCGTTGAAACCGGTCTTTCTCTCCTGTCTCATGCGTCCTTACCTCCTTCGTTTTGGTCATACGCATTCCCAACTGCAGTTTATCTCATTAAACGCTTACCCACTCCCGTTCTTTCGTATGACAGCCCCTTCACTAAACTTCTTGGCTACTCCACCACCCAAAGTGCCTACTTGTGTCTTGATCCCATCAGTTCAAGAATTTTTACATCTCGTCATGTAGAGTTTCATGAAACCGTCTTTCCATACTCCAACTACTCCCACTATTTCACAAACAACGACTCCAACCCCAATCCGCCTGCATCCTCATGGTCGTCACCTGTTTGTGTTGTTCCATCTTATCCAATACCACTCGTGACACCGTCTTCCTCCGTCACTCCTGTAACGGATCCTTCACCGGACATGCTCACATCGAGGGCGCCCGCGGACATGGTCTCTATTGCAGCTAACTCCCATTTGGATGTTCCGGCTTTTCCTGGTGGTGGCAACATTCACCCCATGCACACGAGATCTAAAGCAAAACTGTTGCAGGCTACTAGCCCGACCGGGCACCAGGTACATCGCCCGATCGTGCATCATGCCCGAGCGGGTGACCCTTCCACCCGAGTCGTGCAAAGTTACGGGGATGATTCAACAACAGTTACCCGATCGGGCTCTTCATCCTCACCCGATCGGGCACTTCATGCCCGCGCATGTGATCCTTCCACCCGAGTCGTGCAAAGTTACGGGGATGATTCAACAACAGTTACCCGATCGGGCACTTCCTCTTCACCCGATCGGGCACTTCTTTCGGACACCGAACCTACAACTGTCTCTCAAGCCCTAAAAGATCCGAGTTGGAGGAAAGCTATGAGTGAATAATTTGATGCACTTGTTCGTAATGGAACATGGGATCTTGTACCGGCTCAACACGCATCAAATGTTGTTGGATGCAAGTGGATTTATCGTATCAAACGATTACCTGATGGTTCGGTGGATCGCTACAAGGCCAGACTTGTGGCGAAAGGTTTTACACAACGACCGGGAGTGGACTTCTTTGAAACATTCAGTCCCGTAGTTAAACCCACTACCATTCGACTGATTTTAAGTATTGCAATTGCAAATGGGTGGAGTCTTCGTCAACTAGATGTCAACAATGCATTTCTTCAAGGGCAACTCACGGAAGAGGTATACATGACACAACCTTCAGGTTTTGTTGATCACGATCGTCCTCACCACATATGCAAACTCAGCAAGGCAATCTATGGTCTCAAACAAGCTCCTCGGGCTTGGTATTCGGAACTTCGGGATTTTCTTCTCGGCCAAGGCTTTATCAACTCCCTGGTCGACGCATCCTTGTTCATTCTTCACAATTCTGAAGTAACTATATACGTTCTTGTCTATGTGGATGACATTGTGGTAATAGGAAGCGACTCGGGGGCAGTCCAACGCTTTACAATAGCGCTTGGAAATCGCTTCTCCATCAAAGACTTGGGAAACCTATCTTACTTCCTTGGCATTGAAGTAACACGCGCAGCCTCTGGATTACTTCTCACTCAACGCAAATATGTCACGGATATCCTAAACAAAGCTCACTTCTCCGAAGCTAAATCAGTCACCACTTCTATGGCCACTAGCGCACATCTCACCTTGTCCTCAGGTGAAAAGTTAGAAGACCCAACCAACTATCGGACTCTTGTTGGAAGTCTACAGTATCTCACACTTACGAGACCCGATATCAGCTTCGTTGTCAACAAATTATCTCAGTATATGCATGCCCCGACAACGGAACATCTACAAGCTCTCAAACGGGTTCTACGGTATTTGGTTGGAACGCGGAACTTGGTATTTCTACATCACAACCTCCCGTCATTTATTGTGACAATATTGGTGCAACATATTTGAGCGCAAATCCCGTCTTCCACTCTCGCATGAAGCATCTAGCTTTGGATTACTTCTTTGTTCGTCAACAAGTGCAAGGCGGTATCCTCCGAGTTTCTCACGTCAACTCCAAGGATCAACTAGCGGATTTACTCACTAAACCGCTCGCTCGTCAGCCATTTCTTACACTTTGTCACAAGATCGGCTTCACCGAAGGTGCTCCGTCTTGAGGGGGCATATAAGTGAAAGGGACATAAATGTAATTTTGGTGTATTAGGGTTTTCATATCTTTTGTATATTGTTATATAACTGATGTAATTATTCATTCCATCAATATACGAAAACCTTTCCTCAGCTGTCAATAGGTTGAAGTCGCTTGTTGTCAACAAAGAAGCTTGCAATTAAGCACGTTTCGTAGAAAAACTGTTGCACTGGGTCACAGAGTCGCACGGTCGCATTAGGTCACACAGTCTCATCGAGAGGTTAGAGGGATCAAAGGTCAAAGGGTCGCAGGGTTCCAAGGGTCGTAGGGGTACAAGGGTCGCAGAGGTAAAGGGGTCGAAAAGGGTCAAAGGGTTGCATCAGGAGTACAAGGGTCGAAGGGTAAAAGAGCCGCACGGGTAAAAGGATCGCAGAGGGACCTCAAATATCTACAAACCTTGTACATCTGCGACCCTTGTCTTTCGCGACCCTTGAACTCGTGCGATCCTTGTCCCCCTTTGACCCTTGTCCCTCTGTGACCTTTGTTACAATAATAGTAAATCCACAAAACAGTGATACTAACAATAACACTAACAATTGAATAATAGTAAACCCACAAGATCAAATGAAGTTCAAGTTAAAAAGAAGTTCAACGAAATCAAAATACAACTCAAATCAAAATATGTTGTTGACAAATCGAAGCACACATTCTGCTCCATTGGAATAGTTCTACTACGAGGGAACAACCCACGTTCAATCAATTTTCTTGACAAAACTGTCTCCACCCCCTTCTGATGCAAGCGCCACCACGACTCACGGGCCTTAAAGCTGTTGGCCAATAATAGAACCTTCTGCAATCGAGGTACATCATTATCTTACATCATCTACGACAAAGACCGTTCTCCCTCGCAAACCCTATCGAAAGTGTATGCGACATCACAAAGTTACATTAGTATAAATGAATAAAAGTCGAATAAATAACCAAATTATGTATGATGAATCGATTTGAGGTCACTTACCAATGAATCTATGGCCAAATTTGAACGCGTGACTGGTACAATGAAAACCCTCTCATCAAGAGTGGCCCTGGTGACGTTAAAGACCATATCACATTCGTGACGGAAAAGTACGACATCCCCAATACAAATATTTTGGTCGTTGTAGAAATCTGTCCATCCATCAGTGAATTTGGAGCCATCCAACTTGACTTCCCATGTTCTGTTAGAAGCATTCGATTTAAACGTTGTCGTGTTGTTATCCCTCGTATGTAAATATACTGATCGAAGAAGATCTTCGGAATGTCTTGTAACAAAAAACGAAAAACAAAGTCAAATCTGTACATTCTCTACATGTAACATACCGACAGAGAGTATTTTATAAAAGATTACAAGGTAGTACAGATGCTGCACAAGAATCTCTTGGAAGAAATGAGGGAAATGTGGTATTTTCGAAAAAATGGATGGAAGATGATGAGAGGAAAAAATGAATTGGAAAAAAGGAAACGACTGGAATTCGAAAAGACATGACATCAAATCGACGTTAGCTGGAATTCGAAAAGACATGACCACAAGGTCACATGGGTCGCAGGGGTAAAAGGGTCGAAGGGGTAAAAAGGTCTTAGGGGTAAAGGGGTCGAACGGGTAAAAGGGTCGCAGGGTCAAGGGTCGAACGGTTAAAAGGGTTGCAGGGGTAAAAGGGTCACAGGGGTAAAAGGGTCGAACAAGTAAAAAGGGTCGCAGGGTCAAGGGTCGAACGGGTAAAAGGGTCGCATGGTCAAGGGTCGAAGGGATAAAAAGGTCGCAGGGGTAAAAGGGTCGCAATGGTAAAAGGGTCCAACAGGTAAAAGGGTCGCAGGGTCAAGGGTCGAACGAGTAAAGGGTCGCAGGGTCAAGGGTCGAACGACTAAAGGGTCGCAGGGTCAAGGGTGGAACGTATAAAAGGTTCGCAAGGGACAAATAGTCGTGAACCTTGTCCCTCTGCGACCCTTGGACCTCTTCGACTCTTGGACCCCTGCAACCCTTGTCCCCCTCCGACCTTTGGACCCCTGCGACCATTGGACCCCTACGACGCTTGTCCCTCTGTGATCCTTGGACCCCGGCGACCCTTAGACCCCTTCGACCCTTATCCCTCTATGACTCTTGTTACAACAATAGTAAATCCACAAAAACAGGGATGCTACTAACAATAATACCTTCTATTGAATAATAGTTCAAAGGAATGTTGTTCAAATGAAGTTCAAGTTCAAAGGAATGTTGTTCAAATGAAGTTCAAGTTCAAAGGAATATTATTGAAATGAAGTTCAAAGCAATCAAAATACAATGGAATTCAAACTATGTTGTTGGTAGGCCCTGGTCGGAGAGCAGTTCGACTTTGAGGGAACAACCCATGTTCAGTCCATTATCGTGACAAAACTTTGTCCAACCCATGCTGATGCTAGCGCCACCACGTTTCACGGGCCTTAGATATGCCTCCCATGTCAGTCCGTAGTTGATTATCAGATGTATCTTACATCCTCTACCGCAAAGACCTCTCGACCTCGTAAACCTTATCGAAAGTGTCTGCGATAACAAAATAAATTTACAACGACGCCAACCTAATGCATCTACGGCTAGTTTTGGTGAATCGAATAAATCGGTTTGAGATCACTTACCAATGCATCTATGGCCAGATTTGAAAGTGTGACTGGTACCTTGAAAATCCTCTGAGAAGAAGAAGATAACTCTGCTTCTGCGGATGATGATGGCATATATGATGCATATTGTAGATTACACATATCATCTCCGAAACCGGTGACGTGAAAAACCATATAACCTTCGTGACGGAAAACTAAGAAATCCCGAATACGAAAATCATGGTCCTTGGAGAAATCTTTCCATCCATCAGTGAATCTTGATCAATCCAACTTGACTTCCCATGTTTTGTTAGACACATATCATTTAAGCGTTGTCGTGCTATTGTCCCTCATTTTCCCGTAAATATGCTCATCGAAGAATTTTTTTGGAATGTCCTGTAACAAAAATCGAAAAAATTCAAATCTTTACATTCTCTACATTAACATACCGAATGAGAGAGATGCAGGAGATTATGAGGTAGTTCTCCAAAAAGCTCGGAAGAATGATTTGGACGAAATGACGGAAATATGGCATTTTCAGTAAAAAAATGGATGGAAGATGATGAGAGTTAGAGAGAGTGTGTCGTTATTCGAAAAAGGATGGGGTGGAAGATAATGAGAGTTAGAGAGAGTGTATCGTTATTCGAAAAAAGGAAACGGCTGGGTCGGAAGACATGAGTCTGACTGCAAAACGACAACACATGGGTAGGAAGGGTCACATTGGTCGAAAGATAGGAGTATGACTGCAAAACGACAAGCACATAGTTAGGAAGGGTCACATGGGTCGGAAGACAGGAGTCTGACAGCAAAACGACAAGTAGCATGAGTCGCATAGGTCACATGAGTCGCACATGGGTAATATGTGGTCGCATGAGGTTGCATGCGTCGGATGGGTTCCCATTTAATTTTGATTCTAATTTAATCCGATTGAGGGTCGCATAACAGGTCATATTGGGTCACATGAGTCAGATGGGTTTTCGTTTAAACTTGATTCTAATTTAATCCGATTGACGGTCGACGATTTTATAGATTTCACGTAATTACGAACAATAGATGCAAAATAAGACATTTGCAACGTTTAAATGTTGATTACATAAGGTCACAATGGTTACAAAGGTCACAAAGGTTACAAAAAAAAGTTACATAAGGTTACATAAGGTCTCAAAGAACACAAAGGTTACAAAAAAAGCAAGAAAAAAGTTGAAAAAAAAGGAAAAAAAAAATGTTACATAAAGTCTCAAAGGTCAAATTTTTCGACTTTAGAGACACATCAGAGCCCTCCCCCATAAAGAGAGTCGTGTGTGACTCAAAACCTTCTCCAAGTTGACCTCCAACCGTGACCTTAGGTAACGCGAATACAACATGATGTGTGAGTCCGCCAATTACCAAGACCTTATGTAATGCAGATACAACACAAAGGCCTCCATCCACATTGTAAGTACTTGTGTGTATCTGCATGGAGACCGAGTCCAACGATTAACAAGACCTTGAGTAACAAATAGACAACACGATGCCATGCATCCACCATGTGACCTTCGTGACGAAATTCAAAACGGTCACAAAGATAACAAGGATTTTTCAAAGAATTTAGGGTTAGAGACTTAGACGAAGAGAGGAGACAGATGGTATTCTCCCGATTCCTTCTCATCTCAAATGGGTGTTATGGTGAGACTTCGAAAATTTGATGGTAACAGAGACGTGTCGCAATGGTCTTGAGTGTGGCTTTGGTAAAATAAAAAGCATAGCTAGCACTGGAAAAGCCAATAGTCTGACATTGAAAAGACTAATCGAAAGGGTCGCAATGGCCAAATGGGTCGCAAGGGTCGCAATGGCTGCAAGGGTCGCAAGGGTCACAATGGCCACATGGGTCGCAAGGGTCGAAAGGGTCGCATGAGGCTCTTTGACCCAGTTCGACCGTGCGACCCTTGTACCCCCTGCAATCCTTTGACCCCTGCGACAATGTACCAAATATTTACATCTTCCATTCCGAAAAAGAAAAAATGTACCAAATATCAAGTTAGTCTCGGGGTGGAGGGATACAGTTTCCATTACTAAATATATCAGCCGCCATCTTCTCACGCATAGAAGGAACATTGTCGTCACAAATGTAGGGAAAAGTATGATGCATTCTCATTAACGAGACTTTTACGAATTTGTAGGCGTAAACACCACAATCACTCGAGATTTTGTTTTGTGACAGACCTTCATAATACTCATACTTCCATTCATCTTCTCCACAAGCCAAAGAAGGAAAAACTCCGAGAATGGGTATCTTGGGGATAACTTTTGTTATCTTCTCAATCACCGGATCGGTATGCATTTTCTTCATTATGCTCTAGCAGTCGTATACTATGATGCATCGGTTGCGAAATCCACTTTGATGGCTACCTAATGACATCCTACAAATTGACTATCGATCGATGGAATGTTTAGAACCAAGACAAAAGCCTTCGAAATAATTCATTGGTATGTTCGTACTTCAGAATGGATACTTGGCATTCAAAAAAAATCACTAAGAATTTACGGAAAAGTTTCCATATCCTCGTACATCCACAGCGCGAGCTTTTGCATGAAAGCAACATGACAAACGTAATAATTTAGATATATGATGGGCATTAATTCCGAGCGAAAAGATATCACCATCAACGCCTCATCCAACTGCTGCAAAAAAATAACACACATGAATACATATGACACAACACTCTGTGACTAAGGGTTTAAAAAACCTTACATCATCTTCAAGTCGTACGTTGGTTTTAACATAGTCTCCCAAAACTTTGGCCCCCAGGCAATATCTAGCTTAGATTTCTACCACTGCTCATGTCAAGGTATCTTCAGGAACATATATAGATTAGTCGACTTTTCACCACTAACGTCAACGAACAAAGGAAATCGGGTTATCACGCCCTTTACTAATCTCTTGGGCTTCTACACAAACTGCCCTTTCCCTGCAGGTTCTTGAACCACCTTCTTTACGGGTTCTTGAACTACATTTTCTGCGGGTTCTCCATCAACTTCTTTCCCTCGCCCTCTCCCTCGCACTGTTCTTGCTCTTTTTGCCGGTGGAGGTTCAACATATATCTTCCGTGATCTTAAAGATCGTTTAGGTACCGGTCGAGGTTCAACATATGGCGCAGACTCCTTCAATAAAGGTCCAGCAGTTGCATAAAATTTACTTCATTACATATATGGCCACCCATGCGACCATGCGACCTATGCGACTAATACGACCTTTTGTGACCCATTCGGCCTATGTGACCAATGCGATCTCTGTGATGCAAATGACCCTGCTTACTTGGTGGTACTTCAAAAATAGCGGCGACCTCTTAGATAAGACCCACTGCTGGAATATTCTTGGAAGGAACCTCGTCGGCGACGTCATCGACAGGAGCCACTGTAGTATCCTTAGTGTGGACTTCTTCGATAAGACCCACTGGAGCATCTGCATAAAATTACTTCATTCATTAGACTCATCATTTGTTATATTGATGCGACCCTTGCAACCCATGGGACATATGCAACCCATGCGACCAATGCGACCTCTGTGACACAAATGACCGTACTTACTTGGTGGTACTTCGACAATAGCGGCGACCTCTTGGACAGGACCCACTAAAGTATTCTCGGCAGGACCCTCCTGATCATCTCGTTTTCATACGTATTTCTTGCACGATTTAGGAGACGTTTTCGATACATATTACACGATCGACCCACGGGGCTTTGGACAGGACAAACCACACGACTCGGGCAAGCACATGCCCGAGCTGTTGCCTAGCACCCGAGCGGGCGCGGGCA
>CM071865.1:40272072-40308025 GCA_036759665.1 Gynandropsis gynandra | reverse complement strand
AAAGGCAGCAGCCATATCAGCAAAACAACCATCAATTCCAGCAAGCACAGCAAGCTCCGCAAGCCTCTCAACCCTCTCAAGCACCTTCATCAAACTTTGAGGCAGTGATGCTTGAATTTGTCAAGGATCACAAGGAGCAACAATCGATTCAGACCAAATTCAACGCAAATGTGGGGACAGCGATTAGTGAGCTTAAATCTCAGGTGGAGTCTCTGAGTACACATGTGAAGATGCTGGAAAACTCCGTAGCACAGCAGGCTGCCTCATCCTCTCGGAATCCCGGACAGCTTCCCGGTAAGCCCGATCTTAACCCGAGAGAGCATGTGAATGCTATTTCTGTGTGCAGCGATGATGAGGATGAGAATCCGCCCTCAAATGTGCGAGGGGATGCTGCTGGTACGTCCATGGATAGAGGAAGAGGTAAGGTTGCGATTATGGAAGGAGTCGAACCAGA
Source organism: Gynandropsis gynandra (assembly GCA_036759665.1). Classification (NCBI taxonomy): domain Eukaryota; kingdom Viridiplantae; phylum Streptophyta; class Magnoliopsida; order Brassicales; family Cleomaceae; genus Gynandropsis; species Gynandropsis gynandra. The sequence continues at coordinate 40,307,571 of CM071865.1, read as the reverse complement.
TTTAGATAAGCCATACGTTGCTCCTCCGGCGTACGTACCTCCGATACCGTATCCTCGACGATTGGTAAGCAGTAAGAACCAAGAGAAAGTGGGCAGATCTATAGAAGGTCTCAAGAAGCTAGACATCAACATGCCATACGTGGAAGCAGTCCAAAAGATGCCTAATCGTGAGGTAATGACCAAAGAGAAGCACACCGAAGAGAACGAGACTGTAGCACTTACCGAGGAATGCAGTGCAATTCTTCAGAACAAGCTGCCACCTAAGCTAAAGGACCCCGGAAGCTTCTCCATCCCATGCAAAATAGGTAATCTCGATATTGAAAATGCTTTGTGTGATTTAGGAGCAAGCGTGAGTATCATGCCACAAACAGTTTTCAAGCGGATGGAGTTTGGGAACCTTAAACCGACGAAGATGTCTCTACGCCTCGCGGATCGTACGGTAAGACATCCGGTGGGAATCATTGAAAACGTTCCCACCATGGTAGGTAAGCTTTGCATTCCCACTGATTTTGTTGTACTTGAGATAACGGAAGACACTAGGACACCTATTATTCTTGGTAGGCCGTTCTTAGCTACTGCAGGTGCGACGATAGACGTACAACAAGGAAAGTTGTCCTTACGTGTCAAAGACGAAACGATTGAATTCATCCTGCCCAGCCCCATGGACGAATCACCACTCAAGGAGTCTTGCTTTACAGTAGATTCACTGGATGAGTTAGAGAAAGACACGGACGATCAAGTAAGTGTTTCCGATTCTCTTTTACGGTATTTGACACGAGTTGGCGACAATGCAGGATTTGCGGACGAAGGAGCTGAGGTATATACGAAATTCATGAGTGCAATTACAGCACTAGGAGACGCCCCACATGAGGAGATACCACGTGATATGCATGCTGATTTCATAGCGGAGAAAGCATTCGAGCTTGAGCCCGACCCGCCGCCTTATTCTCGGTATGAGTACGTTGATTCCGATAACATATATCCTGCTGTTTTAAATGGTAACATGAGTGCAGATGAGATGAGAAGACAGCCCACACGCGTGAAGAAGCGTAAGAGGCTCAGCTCTTCAATATGTATGTACGGGAATTATAGGGAGGACAGCCACGAACCTTCACTCGAAATTCAAAGGAGGCTGCACCCGCACTTGCACGAGGTAATGGAAAAAGATGTCATTAAACTTTTCAACGCAGATACCCCTTATCCAACCTTGGACAGCGAGCAAGTGAACCCCGTGCATGATGTGCCTAAGGGATGGCACGATAAGAAGACCCTACCTCATGACTTCCAATCAGGTGATTTCGTTCCACTTTCTAATTCTCGACCTAAGTCTTTCTCGGGCGACCTACTGCCTTGTTGGTCTGATCCTTTTCAGGTACGAGACGTGGAACTATGGAGTGATGCGGGTGACACGTTCAACGCCAATGGACAGCGGCTTAAGCTCTACCAAGCCGCTCAACCGATCGAAAGTGGAAACTCCATTTCCCTTTCCGATCCACCCGTCGCGCACGCATGAGGAATGGAGACGTCAAAGCTTTATGACGTTAAATAAGCGCTTTCTGGGAGGCAACCCAGCTGTTTGTTTTTACTTTTCATGTTTAAGACTCGGTTATTTAATTTCCATAAAAAAAACAGAAAAACACAAAAAAAATAACACCACAAATGTGCTTCACTTCCTTCATCCTCCATCGGAGCTTCACGTCGAGGACGCCGTTCAATTCAAGTCTGGGGGAGCAGCTCACGTTTTTCAGGTGATTTCGTTTCATTTTCCTTTGATTTTTAGTTTTTAGGTTATTTTTGCGATTTTTAGTTCGTTTTTGTTTTCATTGAGTCAGAGTCGTCCCAAGGCACTTGTCCGGTGCCACGTTTTGAGATGAACCCTGAACTTAGGAATGCTTAAGAGGTTGACCTTTTCCGTTAGACTTTGCATGATTGAGCTAGGTTTTCCTATGCGTTAGAGCTTATTAGTCGGCTGAAAAACAATAGGTCGTAGTTCTTGGGAATCCTAGTGTTACTTGTGGGGATGTTTAGACGAGGTTGCTAGGCTGGTCTGTCGTTTATTTTCTCTACCCAGATGGTCATACTTCGTGTAGACGACACTTTACTTTTGTCATATTGAGGATTATTGGATCATATAAAATCGAGCTTGTTTTGCAGATTAAAAAGCGCACACTAACACTCCGCTGTCGATAGAAATAGTGCCTAATAAGCATGATCAAAAATCGATATGAGTGCATCGACCTTGTTACTCCTTCGGTGGCTCGGGTCTAAGTGGTGGGTTGGCGATCATCTTTCTACGTCCTAAGGGCAAGGCACAAAAAGCCACCTACTCCGCTGCACTCTCACACGAGATGCATGAGTATACCGTCATCGGTAGTCTGGGTCTAAGTAGAGGCTGGGTCCCTTCAAATCCGACGTCCTAGAAGCCTAGTGTGTATGCAAAGAAAAAGAAGAAAAGAAAAATGGAAAAATAAAAGAAAACAAAAGAAAAAAAAAATCATAAAATGAAAGTAAAAAGAAGAAAAAGAAAAAGAAAGAAAAAAGAAGAAGCTCGGAAAGAAAGAAACAAGTATCCTCGGTTGACCTAGGTTTAGCATAGTCTGAAGTCTTGTCTGGTGGAGGGAGTTACGGTAGCGTGTCTAGTCTCCTTTGATTTACTTTCTTATGGGTAACCGTGGTGGACCTAGGATTAAGGCTGAAAACTCGATTAGGCCGAATTTGCTCTCGACGTGCTAGTTGATCGGTTAGGTTCGCTTTAGCGGTGTTTCTAGGAGAAGGGGAATTCTCGTATTTTTCACACCCCATGTATTCCACGTTTACGTTTGCTTAGGGACAAGCAAACATTCAAGTCTGGGGGATTTTGATCATCTCGTTTTCATACGTATTTCTTGCACGATTTAGGAGACGTTTTTGATACATATGTGATGTTTTACGTATGATTCTGTATCCGTTTTACTTGCTTTCGTGCTTTTTATGTTCTTACAGGTTTTTACGTGTATTTGGACTATTTTGGAGCTAAAGGAACATGCACGGAGCTAAGGAGCAACTTTGGGGATCATCACGGGACAAACGGGACGAGATTGAGCATGGAAAAGCCTCACCCGGTCGGGCACAACCCTTGCACGATCGGGCAAAACCTACGGCCAATTGTGTGGACCATTTAGCACGACTCGGGCAAGCATTTAGGACCATTTTGCCTTGTGCCCGAGCGGGCACACATGCCATGCCCGATCGGGCACCATTCCAGCACCACAGGACGCGCACGAACTGCCCTAGCCGCACCCGAGCGGGTACACTCGCTACCCGAGCGGGTAGCGGCCCGAAACCTCTCAAAACTTAAGTAAACTTAACTTAAAACATAAGGGAACTCGTGGGGCAATTAGGGCAACAATTGGACCGACTTAGGAGGCTTAAAAGGAGGCAAAAAGACGTGATTAGAGGAAGCATACAGAGGAGAAGAATTCAGCGAAGTTAGAGCAGATTCTTGCGAGGAGATAAGCGAGGAGCATTGGAGATCAAGCACCGCCACTTCGGTTTTGTTTGGTTTTTATGTTCCTTAGACTTTCTACTATGTTTATGTTTCTTTACAGACGCATGAGCGAGTAGTTTGTTTGTTCTAGGAGAAGGGATTAGCCCTTGGCTATCCCGAGACCGCTTTTGATCTATTTTGAATGCATCTTCCCGTTTTAGTTCATCTATTCTTTATCTGAGTGCTTGAATTTACTTGTGTTTGGGATGGCCACGTAGATGCATGTGTTAGGGGTTAGGAGAAGGACCGAAAGGAGAATTCTAGTCCTAGAAAGTCAGGTTTAGAACAACCGAGGTTAGGCCACGAAAGTAGGGTAGCAACGGTTGAGGGTGAACGGGCGAATCACAGAGTTTATGGGTTTAGTTCAAGGTGTCAGCCACGAAAGTAGGGGGCAACTTGTCTAGATCACGTGTCTATGCCTTGAGAGAGGGTAGATATCATGTTAGGATCGTCCGCCTTAGATAGCTTTAACTGGGATTGCATGATAGATAGGTTGATCGTTGGTTTCGGTAGTCTTGTGGTGAAACCGGTTTCCTAGGACGCTTGTCTTATCGTTAGAACCCATGTAGTTTAGTCACTTTTAGTATTTCATTCTTCATCACCACTCTTTCGTTAGCAAGTTTGATTCGTATTTCGGGTTTAGGTAGCGTTGCATAGTCTCTGTGGGATCGACACCTAAAATACTTCACACGTGCCGTGCACTTGCGGGTAGATTAGGTTATATTTAACTCTGATACGCATCACCTCCTTAGTGTAGGTCTCTTCGATAGGACCCACTGGAATATTCTCGGCATGAACCTCCTCGTCGGCAACGTCTTGGACAGGACCCATTGCTGGAGTATCCTTGGCAGAAACCTTGTTGCGACGTCATCGACAGGACCCACTGGAGTATCCTTAGTGTGGACCTATTCGACAGGACCCACTGGAGCATCTGCATAAAATTATTTCATTCATTAGACTCATCGTTCATTACATTGATGCGACCCTTGTGACCCATGGGACATATGCAAGCCATTCGACCCATGCGACCCATGCGACTCTAGCAACCCAGTGACCCTTACGACCCGTGGGACATATGCAACCCATGCGACCCATGCGACTCTAGCGACCCAGTGACTTATGCGACCTAACGACTTATGCGTCCATGCGACCTATCCGACTCTTGCGACCCATGCTGACTCTCGATGGAAATTGACTCTCAAATGACCCTTTTCACTAAATATTACTTACTTGGTGGAACTTCATCAGGAGCAATGTTTGCTAAATCCTGTTCTGAGCCATCTCCAGAGTCAACCGGCTCTTCGCTTGGCTCTTTTCTTGACACTAGATTTGGACGTCGAAGGAATTCAAAATCATCATCTATAACAGCGCCAGAAGATTGGTTTCTGGTGCTCGCATCTTTCTCGGTAGCCTTTGATTTGTGATTAGGCAAATGAAACCCGACATCCCTTAGATGGTCTCTTACGGTGTTGATGATTCTTTTTTCCGACTCCTTTATTTCCTCTATTAATTTCTGCTCCAGTGTCAGAGGGACTGCATCATCAACATCACCTTGATGATTCTTTTCTCTTTCTTCTTCAGCTTCATAATCACCTTCTCTTTCTTCATCAGTTTCAGCAACACCTACCCATCCTTCATCTTCTTCATCTTCAACCTCTATTAGTTTTTCACTCACGCTCTTCTTCCTCTTAGTCTCGTTTTCTTTTCCCTTCTTTTGATCACCAAGAGCTGCTTTTCGTGTCAGCAGTTCTTGCTTACAGATGTCCTCCCAACAAATACCTTTTGGATTTCTACGAAGATGTTCCATCTATATCTGAACATCGGGATCGTGGCATCCCTTGTAATCCTCCAGATCAGAAAGTAAAGCTTCCTCTTCGTGTTCAACACGAACAATATTTCGAATATCCTGAAAAAAAATAACCATTATTACCCTATGTAACTCTTGTTTCCTTTGTGACCCTTGTGTAATTGTTACCTTAGAATCTCTGATCTGCCTTATCACATCTACATACTTCAGGTTAAAACTGGATTTAACCATCTTCTTGCACATTCTTAGGCATAATGGATCCACATCCAGAACATCAACATACCATCCCTTTCTGTCCAAATTAAGGATGGTTTCGAATGGAAGTAACTAAAACATTAAAAAAATGATAAGAATGCAAAAAGTACGAAAACATTGAAGTTATTCGAATAATATATACAATTTACCATTAATGGGATCATGAAACTGCCACTATACTATTTTGGTTTCGGTGATTCCCCACTAACGTGATTGCGACAAGTATCCACAATCTTCTCGAATGTGTAACGCCCCCATGGAAAGCCTTCACAAAATTCCATGTTAATAACCATGTCAATGAGATCATGGCTGATAGAGTTTTCTGCTAAAGGCTTGTGAGCCATAACTTGCGCCAACAACATCAAAGTTGCCAACCTCTTCCAGTCTTCGGGATTTTTCGCCTTAACAAGCTTTTCATTGGCTTGTACGTGGGTCACCTTTCCACGGCCGAAGTTCTTCAGCGTGAATGTGTCACCCCTTTTGGACTCCATCCTTTGGGATATGGTCCGCATTTCAATCCGGAAATTAATGCGCACTCCACTATAGAGTACTGAATGGGAACACCGTTTAAGACGAACCACAACTCCTTCGTGTCCCGTATAATCACAGAGTGATTTAGTAGGATAGTCATTTGAACCTTCGTCAATGTGGATTCACATTGGAAATGGAATAAATGCCTAAATTGTGACTCCTTCTCGAAGTAATGCAACTCGTATTCAACTAAGATTCCTCTCAGCTTCGTTATTGTCTCGTGAGGATAATACTTGGTGGTGATCTTTGGGATTCTGTTCATGTGTTTGAATTCATACACAAACTTTGGCTTTGGCGCCAAACTTGCAAAATGACCAATTAAGAATATATTATACTTCTACCGACTCAAGTGACCGATGCGACTCAACCGACCCTTGCGACCATTGCGACTCAAACGACCCTCGGACCCTCTACGACACTCAACCGACTCAATGAGACTCAAGCGACCCATGCGACTCAATTGTCCCATGCGACTCAAGCGACCCACAGGGCATAATATCAAGCAACCCACGTGGCATAATATGAAGCGACCCATGCGACTCAAACAACCCTTGCGACTCAATGACATAAGTGATCCATGCGACTCAAACGACCCTTTCGACTCAATGACACCAGCGACCCATGCGGCTCAAATGACCCTTGGACCCCCTGCGATGCTCAAGCGACCATTGCGACCCAACCGACTCACTGAGACTCAACCGAATCACTGAGGTAAAGATGGTCATGCAACTCACACCCATTTCAAATCAATAAATCGATCTACTTACACTTATTGACATCATTGAAGATTGAATCGTGCTCTCTTCTTCACTTCGACTGCTGATTCTAGCCATGTCCTTCTTGCCAACTTAAAATCGATCCCTCTCAAGTTTAAAATCACTTCTTGTTTCTTGCTCTAAACTTTGAAATAGGTTTTCACGTCGAAAAACTGTTCTTCTTTCTTACTTTTGACACGGTTTGACAGTTTTTCACGTCGAAAAACTACAGAACGTGTGGTTTTTCACGTTCGAAAGTTAAAGGCAAATTTGTCTTTTCTTCAGTTTCTTTGCTATTTAATAATTATTTTTACGATGTATTTTTGAAACATTTTAGCCCTACGAGAATATATCTGGTATTCTGCCGTGAGGGATAGATGTTTTATAAGGATGTATCAAATGAGTGCATATTATTTATATGTATATTTTATTTATAGTCAAATTAAAATATCTTTTTTCAATGCCGAGAAAGATTCAATGGGAGAGCCCAAGACATTTAGAATTACAATATTTTTCGTTTAGTATTTTTGATTGCTTTGTTCAAGATATTATAAAAGAAATTTTTTTTGGAACAAAAATCATAATCAAAAGTAAATAATATCTATATATTTATTTATTTATTTTATCAATCTTTATTTATAAGTTTTGCGGGTGATATATCTCGATATTTGGAATGTTATTTATAAATATTGAAGTAGGAAGAATATTGGTGAATAGATCAATTATATTTTTGTTTGATCGTATGTAATGAATATTAACTTTTTTTTCTTCTCGAGTTCTCGACATATGTGAATTTTTTTATATATATACTTCGTTATATAGTTTTTGATGTATTTTCCTTCTTTTGAATAACAAATGCACATTATTTTCATATAATATCGTTGAATCAATACTAACCGACAATCTAAATGTTTTTATACGTGTCGATTTATAGCTCTGGATCACATACACTCTTTACTTCCTTTATGAAGTGCAATGACTTCATCATGATTTGACAATTTGAAACTAATATTTTTTTTAATAACGTCAAGAAATCGTTGTGCCTCCAATTGTGAAAATATATCCTATTTGTGATCGAACTTATGGGGATATGATATATAACTTATATTTGCAAACCAATTAACCTGTGTTTAGAATCTCTAGGATAAAATAATTCTAAACATTTTTTTATTAATAACAAAAAATATATTTAATCATTGTCTAATAATGACGTGTATAGGATAAAATATATCATGCCAAGAGATTAATAACAAATCCTATATCATGACAAGTACAATTTATCGGATACAATGGCACTCATACATGACACTTGCGGTCGAGAATCTCTTCACTATCTTAGAAGAAAGAATAATTGTCAATTATAAGGATCTATAGACCATTGGAGTGCTTAATAGATTTGCTTTTAAAAAGTTATAAGACTCTCTTTAGACGCTTTATCTGTAAACCAAGATAAAGTTTCGTTTATCCAAGTTCTTTCATTTTAAAATCCTCTTTTATATTATTTGAACATTTTCAATCTTTTCTGATATCCCAATTTTATTCAAATTATCCACATAAAAATCTATAATCACAAAACCACATTTTGTTTTCTGAATAAATATATAAGGACAAATACATGTATTTACAAATACATTTTTGTAACACATATTCGCTTAGACGATCATACCACATATGTCCAGATTTTTTCAATATATATAGATCGTTGCAATTTGAACATATACAAATATGTATGATTTGAGTTTGATGCAATTGGGATTTTTTATTTCTATACCATTATCCAAAGATCCATATAAATATGCTCAAACAACATCCATAAGATACAATTCTCAATTTTTTGAAGTCGTTAAACTCATCAAGTATCTGAATGTAATTACATCCATAACATAGGAATATATTTTTTCATAATCAATTTTGGATCTCTAAAAGACCTTGTGCAAGAAGACAAGTCTTATATCTTATGACTTCCAACTAGTTTAACACTATCAAGAGTTTGAACAATGGGTCCAAATATTTTTGTTTTATTTAATGAATATAATTTTATTTGCACATCCTCCTTCAATTATATCTAATCATGTCTCTTTTGACATTCTAACATTGACATTGATTCTGAATTTTCATTTTCTTTAGCTATAGAGATAGAGAATATTTCATCATTAATATTTATTTCGTTTGTTTTTTAAATCTTTTCATCATGAATATAATTATTGGAAATCTCATTGTTTTATGTATGCTCAAGATTATTTTCATCATTTTTATATTGAAGATATTCTTTTCCGCTTGTTTCTTTTTGCATATTCTGATTTGAAATTACTTTATCCCATATTTTTTTGGTATTTTTATACAAGTGGGTGCATTTGCAGTTGATATATATGATTTTATCGCTCGAAATGTATCATTGAATCCATGTGGCAGCCAATTTACAATATTTTACAAGTGTGTGATCTTTTATACTTCTAGATTACATTGTTTTGTATGATGTTCAAAATACAACAATGATTAGGTTTTTCATGTAAAATCTTGTAAGGATTGTTTTATTCATTCTTCTAACATTTGAGAATTAATATCTCATTAAAATGACAATCATCTGTTTCTGATCTAAGTTATCTAATGATAGATGGTGAATTATATATAGCATAATTTCTCAATCTTCTTTGTGGGCTCATTTTTGTCCGTTGCGGTGGAGCAATCGATACATATATTGTACAATCAAATACTGAAAGATGAGATTTATTCAGTTCTTGTATAGTTTCTGATTGCATTAGAAAATATTTATGGTAAACATTTGGTTATTTGAATTAGTAATGCAACATGTAAAATGGCATGTCACCAATGTTATTAAGCCTCATATTTTTAATGGGATAATTGAGGAATTGAGTTCATAATTTTATTATTTGAGTAAGAAACCTCGTAAATACAACATTGAATATTGATAAAAGACAAACATATGACATGTATTTGAAACATCAATTAATACTATAAAGTATCAGAATGATGCACTGGTGTTTGGACAATTTTTTTTATCTTTCAACATTATGTGCATTATAGCATAATCCATAGACATACATATCAATCATTGATATATTCTATGTTAATTTTAATCCGACATCAAACTCTATTATCATCGAAAAAAAATATTATGATGTTGGATCACAGTTATAAAATGATGATATAATCGTTGGAAAAGTCGTCTATATTCATAAATAATTTATTTTGACGTGATTTAACCATTTGAAATTAAAATAATAAGGATATAACATAAATAATAGAGTGACATATGGATTTTTCAAATATATAAATCAAGAAAAAAATTTATTAACATATAAGAAATTGTTGACATAATCATCACGTAAGATTATGGTAGTTGATTTCAAGAAATTATATAATATAATATAAATATATTGTATATATCTATATATAATTTTTTTATTTGAAATAGAATTAAAATCGGAACCAAAATCAATGATAAATCGTAAAAACTAAAATTAAAAAACTTACATACAATGACCTATAATATCAAAGGATATTTTTATGACTTGTTAGAATATAGTGGTAATAATGTGTTAAAAATACAATCGTGTATATAATATATATATATATATATATATATATTATATGAATTATATGGTATGTATGTGTGTATTATAAAAATACACGTAACTATATGATATGTATGTAAAGGGGTGGATGCGGCTTGGAATTGTGAGTGTCATATGCCCCAATCATTTTTTTATTTATTTATTCAAAATATGAAATTAAAGTAGTAATATTATCATTTAAAATTTAGAAAATTTTTTTTATTTAACCCAATTTTTTTATCTTTCACTTCCATATTTTTATTTAAGTTTTGTTCTAAAAACTTTAATTTGTTGAAATTAAAAAGCAAATATATATTTTGATTTTTGAAATTCTTACTTTTAATAGAATTTTTTAAAATTTTTTCATATTAGAATTATAATAATCTTATTTTTTTGTTTGTTAAATTAAATAATGAATAAGGTTTTCAAAACAAAATACGAAGAATTGTAATATATACTATTTAATTTCTCAATATTATTTTTAATATAATTTATATTTAAATTATTTTTTATTAAATTATATATTATGTATGTATATATTATAAATATACATAATAATATATCATATAATATGTCATATGTATCATGCATTATACGTGTTATATAGACATATATGATATATATATATATATATATATAACTGAGAAGTTATACATATGTATGTGACTAAAAGAGAACGAAAGATTGAAATATATTTTGTAAATATGTTTCTTTAGATAACATGAGTACATTTCTTCAATTTAACGAAAGATTCAATGAATTTCAGAGCACAAGACATTCACAATTACAATATTATTCATTTTTTTCTGTCTCATTCATTTTTTACACCAGAAAATTTATATATAGATTAAATTTGAATTTCTTATTTTTTGGTACCACGTATCAATGAGCTTAACTTTTTTTAAAGAATGTTTTACATCACCGTTAGTGGTTGTAGATTTTAGTTATTTTTAAAAGCATACGAAATATGAAATGATTTAAAATCTAATACACATTACTTTAATTCATTTTATAATTAAAATTTTATTTTAAAAATTAGTCTAGATGTGCAATAAAACCATAATTTATTTTAAAATACATTAAAAAAGTTAATGCAGATATTCATATTATATGTATAAAATGTAAAATTCCTATATCATCCATAAATTCATACTATATTTTTAAAAAATAAAATTAATTTAATAAAAAATTGAAATTTATCATCGACTAAAATATATTTTATATTTAAAAAATTAATTAATTTTAAAAAGACATGTTGATTTTTTTTCTATATCAGTTGTGATATTTGTTCATCTAAAATACAAAATTTAAAGTAATTAAGTGAATTTAGTTTATAATAAAAATAAGTTACATGAATACATTGTAAATTCATGTTTGTGCGGAACAAATAGAGATACGAAGATAAAACCAATAGGATGAATAACCCGGAAGAAGCGATGACCGGTAAACAACAAACTAGATGAAGTAAGCTAACATTTCGTGTTTAGTAACTTTCATCAAACAACAAAAATGTTCATGTTATATTGTTTTCAATGTTAGAGTTGTAAAGCAAATAGATCATGGATTTCCTTCAAGTTGGATCACATATTCTTATACAAAAATGATAAAAAAAACATCAAAACTTTATACTCAAATCTCATAATTCAAGAAATCTCTAAACATTACATCCATCGCAAGAACAAAGTGAAAATAAAGAAACATCGCTTCTACTCATTAATAATAATTCATGCATTGTGTGAGGTTTCGAACTAGCATACATTAAAATTTGAATTTGTTATCTCCTAATGTTATCAAGTGAGTGTGCACATGGCAACTGATGTAGTTAATCTCAAGTAATTAATATCTAGACTAATGTTTCCTACAATAAAGTTAGTTAACTAATGAGTAGGACGTGCAAAATCAACAAGTTGTTGGAATGAAAAGTAAAGGATAAACTAACTAACTAATGGGATAAACTCAATAAACTAAACACCTCAGGTTTCGAGAGATGCACAATAATGCAAAGAAGTGATAACAAGATCGTTGGTCTTTGATATTATCACGACTTCAGGGAATTCAAGCTCTAATGTAAAAACTGACTGGCGCAGATTTGTCCCCTACCTAGCATGCATACTACCAATCTTCCAACTGCGTAATCTTACTCACTTGATGCATTAAGACCGCTATCCTAATCCCTAGATTCAATCGACCATTTGGCTTAGATTCTAAATCGATTGAGATCGTAAATCATGGCTAAGTTCCAAAGTCTAATGCTCTGGCATAGATTCATTAGACTTCTACAATCATTCATTCAAGTTGCGTGCAAGAACGAAAGCATTAAGAACAACCAATCATTCTGAAAACGATCAAATACCAAAATCATTTATTGAAATTGTGTACAGAAATAAAAGCATTAAGAACCACCAAGCATTAAGCACAAGACCTCATTACATGTTGGCAAAGCTCTATAGCCTTTGGCTATGGATCTACTCGGACATGGACTTAGAAAACAAAACGCAAAAGAAATCTATCTTCAACATAGATACCAAACGAGATTCCTCCCTATTCTAATATAGTAGTCTTCAACAGCTCCTCTTCGTTCCTAGTTCATCGTCCTGTCTCTATCCTCCTATGCGTTCTGCTCTTTAATCTCTCGCTATGCGTCATGCTGTGTGTTGTGTGTTCTGTCTGAAACTCCACTGCTTCCTTTGCCCCCTCGTGCCTCTTTCCTCTTCTTCTCTTTTTCCTTTTCTTGGTTGTGTATCCTTTTCTCCTTCATTCCCTTTTCTGGTTGGCTGCTTGTTTCTATTTTACTCCAGCGGTCTTGTTTCCATTTTGCTTCAGCGGTAGAAAGTTTACATTTTGTTTCAGGTGGCTGGTGTTTCCATTTGCTTACTCACCATGCTGTCTCTTCTGCTCCAGCAAGTTTCCATTTAAGTTGAGTCGTGTTCTTCCAAGAATTGCTCCAACTGAAGGTTTCTATTTTACTCCAGCAGCCAGCAAGTTTCTATTTTACTCCAATCGTGTGTCCATGTGAGTTCCAACCAGCTAGCTTCCTTTTATCTTTCTCGATTTATGATTCTTGGATACTGACTGTGCATAGCTGATAGGAGAATGGTTTTTCTTAGTTTTATGACATTTGCTTATGTTAGTGTTCAATATCTTCATTTCTTGCAAATACACGAGAAAACGCTAGAAGAGGGCTAAATGATGCTCAATGCTTGGTAAAGTCTAAATGAATGATTAAACTAACTATGAAAATAGACGAAAATACTATAACAAAATAGACGTTATCAAACTCCCCCAAACTTGAATCTTTGCTCGTCCTCGAGCAAGACTAGAACTAAGCACGAGAAGAGTTAGACGACAACCGGATATTAGAACAAGCAATTCGAAAAATCAGTCATCATGCACAATCAACGCATCACACGAACATAGACCTAAGCATGCCTAGTTCAGACCTCTATCCATCGAACGCTACTAACCGTGAAATCCTATACATATCCTAAGTTCATTTCACTAACCCATTGACAAAATCCAAGCGATCTCCATACCTATTCTCTTATGCTCATGTAAGATACCGTTTTTAAGACAATCATTTTTTCTCGTTTCTCTTTTTCTTCTTTTTCGGTTTCCAGATATTTTTTCTTTGAAAATTCGTGCTCGGTTTCTAGGACGTCGGAGTTGAAGAGGACAACCTTCTACTTAGACCCAGGTTGTTGGTTGGGACACTCATAATTTCTTGTAACCTTAGCAGAGTGAAGAGGTTGTGTCATTGTAGATTTTTTCTTTTAATTAAACTATTGTGATTACACATCGACTCTAACCCTTAGGATATAGAAAAACAGCCTCGACCCACCACTTAGATTCGAACAATCAATATCGATGCACTCATGTCAATGTAGGGCTGAAATAGTTAAAGAACTTATTATATTGACAACACAATGTAAGCGCGTGGAATTATAATGATAAAGAAGCAAATCAAAGAATGAACGGTATATTCAGAGATATAAGTACTTAGGATTGAAACCTATGGGACGTAATACAACTATAAGATATGGATTCATGCACAACTACTAGACTAATCGATATCTAAAGTTATTTTCAGCAAGCTTAGACTTTTGTTTCCGATTCAACAAAGTTGTACAAAGATGACTAAATTTTAAATTTTGTACTAGATATCCATCCGTCTAAACCTAACAAAAATAACATAAATGCCAAAATAAAATGAGAAACTAAACATCTAATCCGTAATCACAATCATGACCCTCGAAGAGTACCCCCTCCCCCCTAGACTTGAACGAAACACTGTCCTGGTGTTCGAAACCTAAGGGAAGAACTCGCATGCCAAAACTCGGGGGAAGATAAAGAGGGTAGGAACGTGTGCACCTGGTGTGTTCTTGCTGTACCGAGTTGATGATGCTGGATATATGCGTCTCTCCTTTGTTGTGGATGATTTCGAAATGGGAAAACCTGTAACAAAAAGTAACATAATGAGAAATAGAGAGTACAATACATCGAGGTTGCTAGTAGAGTGCATGTGTGTGAAAAGAAAAAGAGTTGAGTTCTGAAAAATAAAAGGATACGAGGCTCAGGTTGCTTCCTAAGAAGTGCCTGTTTAAGGTCTCGAGCCTCACCAAGAAGCTTTACTAATCAGGTGGACGTCCTCGTCGTTGTTGTGTGTGTAGCGTCTCGCATGCATAGGATGCTCGAATGGGTATAGGACACGGATCAGTTGGGCTCTTTGCGAATTCCGTTAATGCAACCATGTTCTTTATTAGCTCAATTGTGTGATATAGATAATAATATTATCGATTGTAAATTTATATATGGAGATATGATATAGATATGTGCATGTATATATTATATATATGTAATGTATATATGTAGATGTTAATAACATGATATATGATATGCATGATATATGATATATGTATATCATATTATAAATATATCTCATATATGATATATATATATATAACTAATTAAGGAAAAGATAGAAAATTTACCTAAAACTTTGAATACGAAAGAGTGAAGAGAGAATATGAGAGAATGGAGAGAGTTTTGGAGTTTGTAAGTTGTGTATTGAAATGAATGGTTCAATTGCCTATTTATAAGAAAATAAATATGACTCTTTAATTTAAAAAATCATAAATTCACTATGTTCTTTTCATAAAAGAATCATAAATTCAATATGACCATTTATAAAAGACATTCACAATTTTATATAATTATAATAATCCTTCTTGAATGTCTAACGACCGTCTCGTTAAAAACCTTATCATGGAAAAACCCATTAGGATAAAAACCATGATGAGGAATAAAAAGTGCAGCCTTAAAAACTTCTCATCTATTTGTCAACCTTGTGTTTGTTCATAAGCTCCGAAGGTGACACATCCCGATGTTATGAATGTGTTTTCTCAATGTTGAAGTGGGGAACGCCTTTGTGAACATGTCAACTATATTTTCGTTTGATCTTATGTAACAAACATCAATTTCTTTCTTCTTCTCAATTTCTTGAGTATATGAGAAAAATTTGGGAGGGATATGTTTCGTCCTATCGTTTTTTGATATATCCTTCTTTTGTTTGGGTAACACATACTGTATTATATTGTTGGATCCATGTTTGCCGATAATCCACATATTTTTTGTATATGTCGAGTTATAACCCTGAGGTACACACATTCTCTAGTTGCTTCACGGAGTGCAATAATTTCAGCGTCATTTGAAGATGTTGCAACTAATGTTTGCTTCTGAGAGCGTTATGTTATCGTCGTACCTCCAATTGTGAAAATATATCCAGTTTGCGATCTGGCTTTATGAGGATCTGATAAATAGTGTGCATCTGCAAAACCGATCAACTCATGTATGGAATCTCTAGGATAAAATAATCCTAAATCATTGGTCCCTTGTAAATATCATAAGATATGTTTAATCCCCATCCAATAACGATGTGTATTGGAAGCACTATATCGTGACAAGAGATTAGTAGCAAATGCTATATCAGGATGAATGCAATTTTCTAGATACAAGAGAGTCCATATTGCACTCATATATGGTATTTCTGGTTCAAGTATATCTTCATTTCCTTCACAAGGATGAAATGAATCCTTTTCAATATTTAAAGATCTATATACCATTGTGTTTAATGGATTTTCTTAATCCATGTTAACGCGTATAATTTTATTGATGTACAAATATACCATTCTTTAGATGCTCTATCTGTAAACCAAGAAAAAACTTTGTTTTTCTAAGGTATTTCATTTTAAATTCCTCTTTCAGATAATTCGAGCATTTCAATCTCTTTTGAGGTTCCAATTATATTCAGATCATCAACATAAAAACTATAATCACAAATCCACTTGTTGTTTTCTGAATAAATACACAAGGACAAATAGGGTTATTCATAAATCCCATTTTAAATAGATATTTACTTAGACGATTATACCACATACATCCAAATTGTTTCAACCCATATAAAGATCGTTGCAATTTGATTGCACACATTTCTTTAGGCTGTGAATTTGATGTTTCTAGCATTCTTAATCCTTGAGGAATTTTCATGTATATATCATTATCCAAAGATCTATATAAATATGTCGCAACCACATCCATAAGGTACATATCGAATACTTTGAATGCAGTTAAACTCATCAAGTATCTACATTTCATTTCTCTTCCGCACAAAAACCCATTTGCATCCAACTGGTCTAACACCATTAGGAATTTGAACGATGGGTCAAAATAGTTTTTTTATTCAATGAGTCTAATTCTATTTGCATAGCTTCTTTCCATTTTATCCAATCATATCTCTTTTGACATTCTGACACTGACATTGGTTCTGGATCTTCATTATCATTTTCAATTTCTTTGGATATAAAGAACAAGAATATTTCATCATTGTCATTTGTTTCATCTTTTCTTATGATGTTTTCGTTATAGATATAAGTAATGGAAATCTCATTGTTCTCTGTATGTTCATTATCATTTTCATCACTTTCATTCTGAAGATCATCTTCCTCATTTGTTTCTTTTTGGAACGTTCTATATGATCTAAGAACTAATATCTTTATCAAACTTCTTTCTTTTTCGAGGATTTTTATCTTTAGAACCAAGTGGTCTTCCACATTTTAATCGTGTTGTAGGCTCATTTCAAATTTTTTTACCCGTATGAACTTTTGGTATTTCTATACGAGCAGGTGCATTTGCAGTCAGTATATATGAGTTGGTAACCCGTGTTGTATCATTGAACCCATTTGGAACTTGATTTTCAATATTTTGCAATATGATCTTTTGTACTTCCATATTGCATTGTTTTATAGGATGATCAAGATATAACAATGATTGTGTTTTCCATGCTAAATCTTGTGAGAATTGTTCTATTCCCCCTCCTAATGTTGAGAAATCATTCTCATTAAAATGAAAATCAGCAAAAAGAGTTGTTAACATATCACCCGTTCGTGGTTCAAGATATCTAATGATGGATGGTGAATTATATCAAACATAAATTTTCAATTTTCGTTGTGGACCCATTTTTGTCCATTGCAGAGGATCAATCGAAACATATACCACACAACCAAATACTCGAAGATGATATATATTTGGTTCCTGACCATTTATTAATTACAATGGAGAATATTTATTAGTGTTGCAACATGTAAAATGGCATATCCCCAAGCAGAAACTGAGAGTTTAGTTCTTATTAATAATGGTCGAGCAATGAGTTGAAGACTTTTAATTAACGACTCAACCAAACCATTTTTGTATGAACATGTGGTATGGGATGTCCAATCTCAATTCCAATCGATGTACAATAATAATGAAAATTTGGAAAGTGAATTCACGAGCATTATCAAGCCTCACTTTCTTCGTAATTTTGTTATTTGAGCAAGAAACCTTACAAATGCAACATTGCGGGTTGATAATAGACAAACGTGTGACCATCTACTTGAAGCATCAATCAATACCATAAAATATCGAAATGGTCCACTTTGTGGATGAATTGGTCCACAAATATCCCCATGTATTCGTTCTAAAAACGATAGTGATTCATGCCAACTTTGACCGATCATGGTCTTATTATCAATTTTTCTTGAGAACAAGGTGTACATGTGATCTCATGAGATTGAAATATCTTCTCATTTTTTAATGGATGAACATTTGAGTTTTCAACAATTCTCCGCATCATTATTAAACCAGGGCGACCTAGTCGATCATGCCAAATCTTAAACACATCTTTATACTTTTGGTTAAATGTGGCATATGATTCAACCACTCTTATCTTTGTGAAATATAATCGATAGGATAAATCTCGAAATGTTTCCACAATATATTTATTTCTAAAAGCCATTGTGGTGATATAAAGATATTCACGATTTTCATCATTCATGGTTTCAACATGATAGCCATTTTGGCGAATATCTTTGAAACTCGATAAGTTTCTTTGGGATTGTGGAGCGAATAATGCATATAGTATAGTGAATTTTGTCCCTCCGGATATTATAAAATTTTCTTTTCTAAATCCCTCAATTATTTTGCATTTCCAGATATCATATTGACACTGGATTTATGTATTCTCAACTTGGAGAAATACTTTTTATCTTATAATATTGTGTGCATCGTAGCACAATCCGCTAAACATATATCTCCATCAATGATATTTGATCAAACATATTTGATGTTACTTTGATCCGATAAAGATATTGACAAACTTGAAAAATATGAAATCAAAGTTGCATATATGAGTTTAACGAAAAAATATTAAAAAATAATCTAATAAAACTTCATGTCGATATCTTTTTTATATTTTATCATTTTTAATTTTGTTAATAAAATCTGTGATGTTCATTTATTTCATAGAATGGTGCAGACCCAGTGAGACGAGCATCATAATTTCATTAGTAGCTCATTTTATTATTCTGCAAAAAGGATAATTTATAATACTTTGTGACAGGTATTGAAAACATTCGCTCAATGTTATGACATTATCAACATGTAATGTCGATAATATATTCTCCAATTTATCATAATAACTTATAACTCAATTTTGGAGATTATTTCAAACATCACACAATGATATTCGTCCACAGACTTATAATCTACGAATCTCATATTTAGTCAATGAGTATTTGCCTCTAGGAGGATCAGGGTATTTTTAAATTTTGGTTATTATAAACGTAATATATTTTTTTTAATAGTAACATAATTTTAAATTTTGGTCATTGAAAACGTATCATATTTTCTTTAATATTAATGTATTGTTAAATTTTGGTTATTATATTTATATTTTTTATGATTGATAAAAAATATTAAAATAAAAATACTTTAAATTAAAATAAAAAATACTAAAATATCTGCAACATGAATGAAAACATACAATTCTAACGATTACAAAACGATAAAAAAAATAACATGAATGAAAATACTTATTGAATTTCTCTAGTTATGCACAACTAGAAATAAAATTGGGCTCATTATTACTCGAAAGGTATGAAACATTTGGTTTGGAATATTATTTCGAATATTTGATTTGGAATATTGCTTCAAACATTTGGTTTGGAATATTGCTTCAAACAATATTCCAAACCAAATGTTTAATTTAAAGTATTTTTATTTTAATATTTTTTTATCAATCAGAAAAAGATATAGATATAATAACCAAAAATTTAGTAATACATTAATATAAAAAACATGATATGTTTATAATAACCAAAATTTAAAATTATGTTAGTATTAAAGAAAATATATTACGTTTATAATAACCAAAATTTAAAAATACGTTACTATTAAAGAAAATATGTTACGTTTATAATAATGAAAATTCAAAATTATGTTACTATTAAAGAAAATATATTAAGTTTATAATAACCAAAATTTCAAAATATGTTATTATTACAGAAAATATGTTACGTTTATAATAACCAAAATTTTGAAAATACGTTGAATGTATAATTTATTTTTAGGGGAAATAGGTTAGAAGTCATATTGTTCGGGGGGAAATAGGCTAGAGGTCTTATAGTTCGGGGAGAAATATGATGGATGTTTAAAGTTTAGGGGGAATAGAATTAATAACGATAGTTTAAGGGGTGAATCGGATGAGAAAAAAGTTCAGGGGGAATATGATTAAAGTACTATAGTTTAGTGGGAATAGGTCGTTTCAAAAATATTTAACAAAAAAGTTAACGGAGGGAGAAATACGATGAATTTTAAAGTTTATGAGGGAATAAGATGAGTAATGATAATTGAGAGGGAATATGATGATAGAGAAAGTTGAGGGGGAATAGGATTAAACTGGAATAGTTTAGGGGGAGTAGGCCTTTTTTTCCTATTTTTTGTAAAATATTCATCTTTATAAGATCATATGCAATATTGGCATAGAAAGACATGGCTTTTATTTTTCTCTTTAGATGAATTATTGTCTTTATCATTTGTACCAATGAGCTTTTTACCTTTAGGATACATTTTAACATCAAATGCTCATGTCATATAATTTTTCCCTAAGATATCAAGTGTCATGATATGAGATTCGAAAAATCTGACATGATAATTATATTTGAAACAAATTCAAATTATTCATAATAATTTTTAGAATATAATATTAAATAAAATAAATAAATCAAAAATTAATTAGCAGATAATATTAAATAACATAAATAAAATAAATAATTAGGTGGCATAGACTCTTTTATAAAAAATAAACATAAGATAAATAAAATTTTTTTTAAAGTATTGCGTGATAGTGGATCTCATTAATAATATAAAACATGTATTTTTTTTTTGTTATTTAGTCCATAATGTTTGATATTTAGTCCATGATGTTTTGTATTTAATCCATGATACCCGAATTTCAGTCCAAGATGTCTAATATTTAGTCCACGATATTCAGTCCATGATGTCTGGTATTTAGTCTACGGTATTCAGTCTATTATGTACGATATTCAGTTCATGATGTCCATATATATATATATATAATTTTCTATTGAGTAATTTTTTAACGGCGTAAAAAAATTACGGTATAATTTTTTTAATGTATATAATTTTTACGGTATTTTTAATTTCATAAAATATTTACTGTGTAATTTTTGTTAACGATGGCGTAAAACATTTTATGGTGTAAAAATATTAGGTTTAATTTTTGTTTGTTAAAGCGATCGTGCTGATAACATGTTAAGAAACTTAATAATATTATCGATCATAAATTTATAAATGGATATATGATATAGATATGTGCATGTACATATTATATATATAATGTATATATATAGATGTTAATAACATGATATATGATATGCATGATATATGATATATGTATATCATATTATAAATCATATATGATATATATATATATATATATGTATATAACTAATTAAGCAAAAAATATAAATTTTACATAAAAACTTTGAATATGAAAGAGTAAAGAGAGAACACGAGAGAATGGAGAGAGTTTTATAGTTTGTAAATTGTGTATTGAATGAATGATTACATTGTTCATTTATTTATTATTCAATTTAAAAAATAATAAATTCACTATGACACTTTCATAAAAGAATCAAAGATTCAATATAACCATTTATAAAAGACATTCATAATTTTAAATAATTATAATTTTTTTTATAGGGGAAAACTCTTATTTCCGCTTTAAATTTATCTATTTGCCTATTTTCTCCTTATGTTTCGTATCGATCTTATTTCCCCTCATGTTTTGGTCAACATCCTATTCCTCCTAAAGTTTTAAACATCTGCCTATAATTTCTTCCGTTTAAAATTCTGTTAACCCATCAATTTAGGTTTTAACTCGATTTTCGACTCAATTTCGACCCGATTCGAATCATAATTAATTTTGACCCATTTTATACTCAATTTTAACCCGGCATAAGTGTGATTTTGACTCGGTTTAAACGCAATTTTGACCCGATTTAGGCTCAAATTAAACTAGAATTTGAAACCAATTTTCACCCAATTTATGCTCAATTTAAATAAAAAATCGAAACAAATTTTGACCCGATTTAGGCTCAATTGAAACCAGAAATTAGGTCCAATTTTGACCTGGTTTATACTTCATTTTACCATAATTTGAAACCAATTATAACCCAGTTTAGGCTCAGTTTTAACAAAAAAATTGGATCCAATTTTAATTTTTACTCGATTAAAATCAAATCAATATGAAATTTTAACCGAACTAAATTTTAATTTAAATAAAAATCGATTTTTATTGATTTTTCAATTTTGACCTGAAGTTTTATCGGGTTTTCAATGCAATTTTGAGTAATTTTGGATTTAATCGAGTGAAACTCAAAATTACACAAAAATTGCAATCAAAATTGCACACCCAATTTGAATTTTCACCCGATTAAAACCTAAATCAATATGAAATTTGAACCGATTTGAATCGAAATTTACATAAAAACAAATTATTTTCCTTTTATTCGAATTATAATCAAATTTGACCAAATTATGACTCGAATTTGGGTATAATTTTGGGCGATTCAGTTTTTAATCGAGTAAAAATCAAAATTGTACTAGATTCGGATCAAAATTGCACCCAATCTTGATTCGATTTTGATTTTCAATCGATTAAAACCCAAATCACTTTAAATTTCATCAAAATTGGATCAATATTAAACCAATCTCGGGTTAAAAATCGAATAAACCGATAAGAATCGGGTTTTAATTAAATTTCAGTTTAATTTTGTTGAATTTCATATTGAATCGGATTTTAATTGGATGAAAATCAAATTTGGGTCAAATTTGTACCAAATTCGAGTCAAAATTATACCAATTTCGGGTTAAAAATAAAAAAAACCTATAAAAATTGGTTTGTATTTAAATTTCGATTTAATTTTGTTGAATTTCATATTGATTGGGGTTTTAATTGGATGAAAATCAAAATTAAGTCAAAACTATACCAAATTCAAGTGAGAAGTATACCAATTTCGAGTTAAAAAAATCAAACATATCGATAAAAATCCGTTTTTATTTAAATTTTGGTTTAATTTTGTTGAATTTCACACCGATTCGAGTTTTAATTAGATGAAAATCGAAATTGGATCCAAATTCTGATCAAATTCGAATCGAAACCGGGAAAAAATGACTCTAAAACGGATCAAATGTAGACCCAAATTATAGTCAAAATTGATCCTAAACTAAATCAAAATTAGATCTAAACCGGATAAATAATTAACCTAAATGTGTCAAAATAGGAAGATTTAACGGAGTTTAAACCGAAAGGGTTATAAGCAGAATTGCAAAACATAAAAAGGTAATAGGATGAATACAAAACATGAGGAGAATAAGATGAATCCAAAACATTAAGGAGAAATAGACAGAATTGCAAAACATAAAAAAGGAATAAGACGAATACAATACATGAGTAGAATAAGATGAATCCAAAACATGAGAGAGAAATAGGCAAAATTGGTAAAAATATTAAAAAAAAATATGAGTTTTACCTTTTTTATAAACATGAGGGAGAAATATGGAGAATTGAAAAAATATAAAAAAGGAATAGGATGAATCCAAAACATTAGAGAAAAATAGGTAAAACTAATAAATATATTGGGAAAATAGGAGTTTTACCTCTTTTATAAACATTAAAGCAGAATTGAAAAATATAAAAAAAGGAATAAGATAAATACAAAACATAAATAAAATAAGATGAATCCAAAAACTGAATAGAATAAAATGAATCCAAAATATTAGAAAGAAATAGATAAAATTGAGGGATATATTGAGAAAATAGAAGGTTTACCTTTTTTTATAACTATAATATTTGCCAATTAATTTTTGAGGACAGAGATTCCAATACCCAGAAAATAAATGTGTGGTTTTGTAATAACAAACATTTCAGCCGTGGATCTCGAAACGTACGATCCGACGGCTGAATATAAAGATTCCTAACAAAAGCATAGTCTCTTAGTCAATGGCTGTTTATGTAATATTAAAATAATTCATCCCAAACGTTGGATCATGTAACGTATGATCCGACGGCCGAAGAGTAAGTAATAAGAAAGAACTAACGAAGTGTAATCTCTTTGTCCAAATCGCTTCTAAAAAAAGGTAGTCTTAGGTCTCTTTCACCAAAGCAACGTGAGATATTTCATTTTATTTTATAACGTTTGAGTTTTTAAATTTCAAAGAATAAAATGGATGAATAATATGGAATATCATTTCCTATCTAAAATGGATTATAGCTAGAGAAAGCTAAAGTTTGATTTTATTAATTTTTCACACAATAAAATCAATGCAATTTTAATCACACGAATTTAGACGAATAATTAGATACAAACACAAAAATAACTCCAATTTAAGTTTCCATAAAAGGAAAATCCTGATATCATGAAAACACACAACGGTTGACCTCTAATTGAAGAGAAATTTAAGGTGGACAAAAAATCTAAAATAATTTCCAAACTATAAAAACCATGATATTTCAAGATATTTTTTTTCATTATTTTAGAAGAAAATCCAACGGATAGTTAATGGATGACATGAGACCTTGTGTTATCATTTTCCCCAGTTTCCTTTGTTAGTTTAATTTCCTTTAATCAAATCAAAACATTAAAACAGTTGGGATTTTATTCCATAAAAGTAATTCCACATGGCACACGACAAATATACCTTCCCTCAATCTGTTTTCCTCTTCAACTTAGCGTACACGTCCACCCATCTTTCTTTTGTCCTTCACTTACTGCTGTCGCCTCGTTCTCATTGACGCAGGATTCAACATCGTTGCATTGTCACAAAGAGAGAGAGAGAGAGAGAGAGAGAGAGAGAGAGAGAGAGAGAGAGAGAGAGAGAGAGAGAGAGAGAGAGAGAGAGAGAGAGAGAGAGAGAGAGAGGAGCTATGTCAAAGGGCGATGAAAGTTCATCTCTTTCTTCTCAAAGGTAAAACCTTTGGGTTCCATTTGAATCCATTTAAATTTCTTATTCATAACCCATTTATACACTCCATGTTCTTGGTTGATTTTCGTTTCTTGATCTTTCGCTTCGAATCTTCTTGTTTCGACACTTTATTACAAGACCTCTGTTTTGGGTTCGGCCTCGTAGCTGATTAATTTCGATCTATTTGTGTCAGATTTTCTGACAAGCACCCCACATGAAAGATTAACTAAGTTCGTTTGTGTGTGCGACAAGTTGTATTCGTTTGGAGGCTTTCAAAGATCTGGATCTCGTTTTCTCATGGGCTTATGTTTTAGTTTATTGTTTGTTGACCTCGTTACTTGCCCTGGTTTTAGTCCCATGGATATTTTCATACAAATTATGGAGTTTCAACAAGAACCCAAGTGAGGAATCTTGAGTACTAAATGTCTGATTTTTATCACTTAATCATATGACATCGATCCGTTGATCACAAGGCGACGTAGAAATTGAGGATCTTTCATGTTTTCCATAGCCATTCTTCGTTCCTCATCATCAGTTTCTCATACTTATTCTACATTAGAAGTCAATAATGTTAAGGCAAAAGTGTTTCAATCAGTTCCCTTCTACTTCAATATGAAATTAATCCTGCCACTTGAATTTGCAATTTGATTAAGCTTCATCTACATCAAGAAATGTCATAATCTCACCAATATATTGTCGTTTAGACGAGTGATCAACACTCTTTAATTCAGCTGAGAACTCAATGAGCATCTGTTTCATCTGACCTCTGTTGCAAATGTTCCTTTTTGTATGTCCATTGTTGGATGCATGCAAGTGTTTTCTCAAGCTTTGTTTTACTGCTTTTAAGTTCTCTTGTGATATAACATGTACCACCTTTTGTACTGTTCTGAATGTCTAGAAGCTATTTTGATTTTGGTATTTTCTGATGTATAACAGATTGTCAGGTAAAGTGGCACTTGTAACCGGAGGAGCCACAGGGATAGGGGAGAGCATTGTGCGCCTTTTCCATAGGCATGGGGCGAAGATCTGCATAGTTGATTTGCAAGACGATCTTGGGCAAAGAGTATGCAGTTCACTTGGTGGTGGTGACTCAAATGCTTGTTACATCCATGGTGATGTAACGGTGGAGGAAGATATGAGCAATGCGGTTGACTTCGTAGTCAAGCAATTCGGCACGCTTGACATAATGGTTAACAACGCTGGAGTATCGGGTGCACCATGTCCTGACATTCGCAATTACGATTTGTCAGCCTTTGAGAGGGTATTCGACGTCAACGTGAAAGGGGTTTTCCTCGGCTTGAAACACGCAGCGAGGGTAATGATACCTAAGAAAAAAGGCTCGATAGTCACAATATGTAGCGTTGGAAGCGTCTTAGGGGGAATAGGTCCACACGCTTACGTGGGATCAAAGCACGCTGTTCTAGGGCTGAATAGGAATGTTGCAGCCGAGCTGGGACAACATGGAATACGCGTGAACTGCGTCTCACCTTATGCCGTTGCAACTGGTCTGGCCTTGGCTCACTTGCCAGAGGAGGAGAGAACAGAGGACGCAATGGTGGGTTTCCGTTCTTTCGTGGCTGCCAACGCTAATCTAAAGGGCGTGGAGCTGACAGTGGATGATGTTGCAAATGCTGTTCTCTTCTTGGCGAGTGACGAAGCTAAGTATATAAGTGGGGATAATCTCATGGTTGATGGTGGATTCACTTGCACTAACCACTCCTTGAGAGTGTTCAGATGAGTGGATGACCATTTTGGGTGAAAAGTTTCTTTAGTGTTTTTGTCTCTCTCAACTCAGAGTAGTTTCACATTGGAGCTTGTTGTGTTTTTTATCAAACATGAGACTCCAAATAGTTACTTCAAGCATTTATGTTTATGTTCTCTTTTCCCCCTAAAAACTTTGAATAAAATTTGGGGTTTATTTATTTTGCATTTTTTATTTACAAGTATTGGATTAAATGGTTTTGGCAAAAGTCATAATTTTATAGTACATTTAAAGGGGTCTCCTAATAACTTTCATTCCATATTCCATATGTTGACTTTGCCTGCATATTGTTACTCTGCCGCGGATCCAAATTTTCGTCTACGCTTTCATCTCAAAATTTTAATAATTTAGATTGTAGTTATATTTATAGTAAGGATACAAACATGTAGTAACATGATCAAATGCAAAAACTAAGAACTAAGACATATTCGAGTTATTAATCTCACGAAAATTATATATATAATTGTTTTGAATTTGATATATACTAAATGTAAAAAATTATGATTACAAATATTTACAATAAAGATAATGCGTTTAGAATCGAGAATCGTTTTATATGTCTAAAGATTTTAGAAAACTCGTTACTTTGTCATTTCGAATTCATGAGTCAGATAATTCTCTATGTGTTTACATACTTTTCTAGATGTGTATCTAAGAACTCTTTCATCTTGCATGAGCATGAATCCCTAGCTCGTCTTAGATATATTTGTATATATTGCATACAAAATTCTCGATTACTCGACTACTGCATGCTAAGCGAGTGAATTGGTTAATATCTCCTTGAAACTTTAAAAATATCCTTTATATTCTTTGCTCCAACTAGACGTAAAATCTTTTTTAGTAAATTTCATCATTGGCTTCACCAGATTTGTGAATTTTTTTTATAAATCTTCGATAATATTCAGCGTTTCGAATTTCTAATACATTTTTAGGTTGTGGCCTATTCATTATTGTTTCACTTTCTTGGGATAAACCCTTGTTTCAAGACAATGTCACACATAATCTTGATTGGGCTCTACCAAAAGTTGCATTTCTTGATCTTAGCATATAGATGTTGCTTTCGTTATTGCTCCAACATTAGACGTAATCATTTTTGTTTCTAAAGGCTCTTTGAGTAGACTAACATATGACTGTTAAATACATTGAAAAATCAGACCAAACAGTCGTGGAACACATAGTTCACATGAAAACGGTGGGAGTGTTGATCCAAATGGAATAACCATGAACTCATTAGGCCTATAAAAAGTTTGGAATGCATTTTTTCTTATATCCTTTTTCAAAGTAGGAAATTCGGCGGTAGCTCAATGCGAGATCAATTTAAGAAAAGCAAGTCTCACCCCTCAGTTGATCCAAAAACTCGTCGATCTTTGGCAACATTATCCATTATTGACGGTGTCTCTATTTAAAGCTCGATAATCTATACATTATCGAATACTATAGTCTTTCTTCTTAACAACAACACTACTACTCCCCAAGGTGTTTTGTTTGGTCATACAATACCTATCCACAATAGTTCATCAAGTTGTTTCCCAAACTCGGTCATTTTCGTAGGTTCCATTCTATATGAAGCCTTCAATATTGTTGCGGTACGAGGTTTCAACTTTATCTTAAATGGATCTTCATGAGGTGGCGATAGGCCTTGTACCTCGTGGAGTACATCTTTAATATATTTTGTTACTTGAATCTCTCGATTTTTTACAAGGTACCAGCTTCTTCTAACGTACGGTAGCAAGGTACAACTCGCATCCTTGCTCTAGAAGTTGTTCCATTTGCATAGTCAAGATAACATGAATTTCCTTGTTTCTATAAAGTCCTTGGTATTTTTCCATTCTTCTGAAGATGCGCGACCGGCAACAAGAGCAATCTCACTCCAGATTTGAAATGAACAACCCTTCTAGAGGATGGGAACTTGCTTGTTAAAAGCTTTCTGAAGCCAAAAACCCAGTTCATATCCAATATTACATCCACTACAAACAAATACCATTTCCAATCACCATATCTGTTGGTAATACCTAAATTTTCGTTGGTAATGATATTTTTTTAACAAATTCCAACGAATTCCAGGCCATTGGGAAACGATCATTGAAAAATCACATATATTGCGATTTGCAACGATATTTTAACGGATAATATCCGTTGAGAATTATCAAGATATTGTAACATATATCTCCTTTGGAAGTTCCAATGGATGCCCGTTGCAAATTTTCAACCGATACTTGTTGAAACTTTGCAATGGGCATCCACTGGAAATATGCAACATGTATCCGTTGGAAATCTATTACATGTATCCATTGAACATGTTGGCGGGACTTAGCAACGAATACCTGTTAAAATCGAAATGGCGGGAATTTTAAAATATTCCAACGGATACTCGTTGAAAATTTTGTTCTTTTATTAACAGACATCTATTGATAGTTTGAAGAATTTAATTAAAAAATAAAATAAAAACGTTTTCAATATATAAAAAAATTATACAAAATTAAAAAACAGATTCGCTACATTTCATCTAAACTGGCATCGCCGTCTTCATCCCCGTACTCGCCAACGCCTCGTGAAGGGATTGCATCGGATTTGATAATCGGTTCTTGTCTCGGCGTTGTTGCCCCCATCGATGGTGGTGGTTGATATGCTCGATCGATCATCAACTCGATGATACTCTCCATATGACGCATTTGTGCTCGTATTTCTTGAAGTGTAGATTTTTTTCTTGAAAAGTATCTTGCGTTGCTCGAAGAGTGTCATGCATTGTTCGAAGAGTAATCTCGAGCTGCTCAATGTGTCTTTCTTGTGTAAAAGTCTTTTGCACCGTGGGGGTACTGAGGCATTGTCGAAGATTTCTTTTTGTATAGAACCTAGATCGTATATACACCCTTTTACGGCCTAACAGACTACAATATAAAACAAATTAAAGTTAGCATATTGATTTAAAATATTCTATATAAATTAAAGAATTATTATAAAAATAATGTTATTATATACCTTTAAATAAATTTTGTTCTTTTGTAAAGGACTAAGATCGTCGAGAGTTGAATCGATCGCTTGTGTTTGTTGTGTGATCTTCTCTATCACAACTTCCACCGTCTATTCTGCTCGAGGGTTAAAAAATTCTAGTTCGTCGACCTATTCCCTGATGACAGACTTCTTCTTGGCGTAAGTTTTAACAACCAACACAAGAAGAGTCAGTTCTTTCCCATTCTCTACATCTGTAACATTATAATCATATGATTAGTTAATAATTATATATAAAAATAAATTGTAAATATTAATGTAAATATTTCTTACCAATTATTTTTTTAAAACGATTTATATACCGAGGTATGGTGATGCGGACCACCTTGGAAATTTTCTCGTTGTACCAATATTTTTTGGTATTTTCGCTTTTGGCCTTGAAGTTCTCTAACTCGCAATGTTGGACGAGTTGGTTGAATACCTCGTCTGTTGTCCATGTCGGTTTAGCATTATTCTTATAATAGTTACGCTTGGTGTTGTTCATCATCAAACACACTCAAACTTGCATTTTGCGCATTCAAGCGGTATAGATGGTCCGTGTAAATTATGGCATCACCTGCCAAAAATAATAAAGTCGATCTTTTAAAGAAACTTGGATGAGGTTGTTCTTTGTGTGTTTAAAAACACCATTTACATTAAACCTACACGTGTAAACAAAATCATTAATAAATATTTATAATTAATTTAAATATCAATATTTGTAAATAAATAATATCTTACCATAACGTCTAGTCAGGACGTTCGGGATCAATAATAGGAATAGTGGAGTGCTCATCGAAAGTATCGATGAAAGCGTCCATATCCACCATAAATCTTCCTCATAAATCTCGGTGGTGCCGATATAGGTGAAGGAGACCGATATGATTGCGAAGGTGGTGGTGGCAGGGCTCCTGCGGAACCTGCCAACAATCCACCATGACTGATAAATCACCGAACTCTTATTGTGTTTAAGTGTTTAGGAGTTATTTGTGAGAGCAATTGATGTTTTGGTTTTGAGATTATGTTGAAAATGAAATGTGCAACGGATTAAATACAGATTCCATATGTTGACTTTGCCTGCATATTGTTACTCTGTCGCGGATCCAAATTTTCGTCTACGCTTTCATCTCAAAATTTTAATAATTTAGATTGTAGTTATATTTATAATTAGATGTAGTTATATTTATAGTAAGGATACAAACATGTAGTAACATGATCAAATGTAAAAACTAAGAACTAAGACAAATTCAAATTATTAATCTCACAAAAATTATAATCATAAATATATAATTGTTTTGTATTTGATATATACTAAATGTAAAAAATTATGATTACAAATATTTACAATAGAGATAATGCGTTTAGAATCGAGAATCGTTTTATATGCCTAAAGATTTCAGAAAACTCGTTACTTTGTTATTTTGAGCTCATGAGTCAGATAATTCCCGATGTGTTTACATACTTTTCTAGATGTGTATCTAAGAACTCTTTCATCTTGCATGAGCATGAATCCCTAGCTCGTCTTAGATATATTTGTATATACTGCATACAAAATTCTCGACTACTCGACTACTGCATGCTAAGCCAGTGAGTTGGTTAATATCTCCTTGAAAATTCGAAAATATCCTTTATATTCTTTGCTCCAATGACACGTAACATCTTTTTCAGTAAATTTCGTCATTGGCTTCACCAGATTTGAGAATTTTTTTATAAATCTCCGGTAATATCCAACTAAACCAAAAGAGTTTCCAATTTCTATTACATTTTTAGGTTGTGGCCAATTCATTATTGTTTCACTTTCTTGGGATAAACCCTCGTTTCAAGACAATGTCACACATAATCTTGATTGGGCTCTACCAAAAGCTGCATTTCTTGATCTTAGCATATAGATGTTGCTTTCATTATTGCTCCAACATTAGACGTATTTGTTTTTGTGTTTATGAAGGCTCTTTGAGTAGACTAACATATGATTGTTAATACATTGAAAAAACACTCCAAATAACCGTGGAACACATAGTTCACATGAAAACAGTGGGAGTGTTGATCCAAATGGAATAACCATGAACTCATTAGGCCTATAAAATGTTTGAAATGCATTATTTCTTATATCATTTTTCAAAATAGGAATTTGGCGGTAGCTCAATGTGAGATCAAAGAACACAAACTCTCACCCCTCAGTTGATAAAAAAAATCGTCGATCTTTGACAACATTACCCATTCTTGACGGTGTCTCTATTTAGAGCTCGATAATCTATATATTATCGAAAACTATAGTCTTTCTTCTTAACAACAGAACTATTGATCCCCAAGGTTCGGTGTTTGGTCATAAAAAACCTATCCACAATAGTTCATCAAGTTTTATCCCAAACTCAGTCATTTTCGTAGGTTCCATTCTATATGAAGCCTTCGATATTGTTGCGATACGAGGTTTCAATTTTATCTTAAATGGATCTTCATGAGGTGGCGATAGGCCTTGTACCTCGTGGAGTACATCTTTAATATATTTTGTTACTTGAATGTCTCTATTTTTACAAGCTACCAGCTTCTTCTAACGTACGGTAGCAAGGTACAACTTGCATCCTTGCTTTAGAACTTGTTCCCTTTGCATCGTCGAGATAACATTTATTCCCTTGTTTCTACAAATTCCTTGGTATGTTTCCATTCTTCTGGAGATGCACGACCAGCGACAAGAGCAATCTCATTCCAGGTTTGAAATGAACAACCCTTCTGGAGGATGGGAACTTGCTTGTTAAAAGCTTTTTCTCAAGCCTCAGACCCAGTTCATATCCAATATTACATCCAGTAAAAAAAATTAATTTCCAACGATCATATCCGTTGGTAATACCTAAATTTTCGTTGGTAATGATATTTTCTAACAAATTCCAACGGATTCCAGGCCATTGGAAAACGATAGTTGAAAAATCACATCCTTTGTGATTTGCAATGAAATTTTAACGGATAATATCCATTCAGAATTATCAAGGTATTGTAACATATATCTCCGTTGGAAGTTCCAATGGATGCCCGTTACAGAGTTTCAACCGATACTCGTTGACACTTTGCAATGGGCATCTATTGGAAATATGCAGCATGCATCCCCGTTGGAAATCTACAACATGTATCCATTGAACATGTTGGCGGGACTTAGCAACGAATACCCATTAAAATCGAAAAGGGGGGAAATTTAAATATTATAACGGATGTCCGTTGAAAATTTTGTTCTTTTATCAATAGACATCCGTTGATAGTTTGACGAATTTAATTTAAAGATAAAAAATAAAAAATAAAAATAGTTTTCAATATATAAAAAATTATACCAAATTAGAAAACAGATTTGTTATATTTGATCTAAACCGGCATCGTCGTCTTCATCCCCGTACTCGACAACGCCTCGTGAAGGGATTGCATCGGAGTCGATGATCGATTCTTGTCTCGGTGTTGTTGCCCCCGTCGGTGGTGGTAGTTGGTATGCTCGATCGATCGTCAAGTCGATGATACTCTCCATATGAAGCATTTGTGCTCGCATTTCTTGAAGCGTAGATTTTTTTCTTGAAAATTATCTTGTGTTGCTTGAAGAGTGTCATGCATTGTTCGAAGAGTAGTCTCGAGCTGCTCGATGCATCTTTCTTGCGTAAACGTCTTTTGCACCGTGGGGGTACTGTTGAGGCATTGTCGAAGATTTCTTTTTGTATAGAACCTAGATCGTATATACACCCTTTTACGGCCTAACAGACTACAATATAAAACAAATTAAACTTAGCTTATCGATTTAAAATATTCTATATAATTGAAGAATTATTATAAAAATAATGTTATTATATACCTCTTAATAAATGTTTTTCTTTTGTAAAGGACTAAGATCGTCGGGAGTTGAATCGATGCTTATGTTTGTTGTGTTATCTTCTCTATCACAACTTTCACCGTCCGTTCTACCTGGAGGTTAACAAATTCTGGTTCGTCGACCTATTCCCCGCTGACAGACTTCTTCTTGGCGTAAGTTTTAATGACCAGCACAAGAAGACTCGGTTCTTTCCCATTCTCTACATCTATAACATTATAATAATATGATTAGTTAATAATTTTATATAAAAATAAATTGAAATTATAAATGTAAATATTTCTTACCAATTCGTTTTTCAAAAAATTTTTATCCCGAGGTATGGTGATGCGGACCATCCCTTGAAATTTTTTGGCCGTACCAATATTTTTTTGTCTTTTCACTTTTGGCCTTGAAGTTCTCTAACTCCCAATGTTGGACGAGTTGGTTGAATACCTCGTCCGTTGCCCATGTCGGTTTAGCGTTCTTCTTATAATAGTTACACTTGGTGTTGTTCATCATCAAGCGCACTTGAACTTGCATTTTGTGCATCCAAGCGGTATAGATATTCCGTGTAAATTCTAGCGTCACCTGCCAAAAATAATAAAGTCCATCTTTTAAAGAAACTTGGATGATGTTGTTCTCACTACAAAAAAACGCGCTATTTCCAACGGACGGGGCAACGGATCCGTCCGTTGGATGAAAACAACAACGGATTGCAACAGATATGTTAATACTTTCAACGGGAGCATATCCATTGCAATCCGTTACAAATTCCAACGGATTGCAACGGAATATCTCCGTTGCCAAATCCGTTACAAATCCGTTCACAATTTGCGACGGATTGTAACGGATAAGTTCCGTTGGCCTTGTTCGTTGGAAGACCGTTAGAATCCGGGGAAAATATTGTGACGGTCATCCGTTGACAATTGTAACGGTCATCCGTTACCATTTGTAACGGATGGCCGTTGATATTGTTAATTTCGAGGTTCACCCGTCGAAATAAATTCTTGAGATCTTGTAACGGTCATCCGTTGACAATTGTAACAGTCATCCGTTACCAGTTGCAACGGATGGCCGTTGATATTGTTAATTTCGAGGTTCACCCGTCGAAATAAATTTTTGAGATCTTGCAACGGTCATCCGTTGCAAATGCCAACGGATGTCCGTTGGAACTTTAACTATATATATGGGAACCAAAGATTGCATCAAACAAACCACCAATATCAAGTATCTTTTGTCTCCATTGTTGAATCTAAAACAACTTTGATAAACTTTCTCACCGTCCGGATCCGGAAAAGGATTACCGGTGGTGAGCAAGTTTATTAGGGTTGTTTTGGATTCGATAATAGAAATAAAGATACTGGTTTTGGTGACGGAGGTAGCTGTCGGATAGGATTCGAGGCAGCGAGACCGTTATCATCTATTAGTTAAAGTTATTTTTTTATATAAATTATTATTGTTATCCTATGTTAATTATGTAATTGGAAAGAGATATAAATGAAATTTTAGACTCTATATTTCGTGTTATTCGGTTTTTGCGCACTGATTGTGTTCGATATGAAATCAGTTCCACTTACATCATCAATATCATAATTATCAAAACTTAAACTATTGTAATATG
>CM071865.1:40159318-40268398 GCA_036759665.1 Gynandropsis gynandra | reverse complement strand
TTTGTGTGTTTCAAAACGTCATCTTCATCAAACCTGAAACATTTAAATTAAACGTTAGATCATATTTAAAATATTTAACAATTACAATAGATAAATTAAATTTATACCAGAGCGTTCCCGGCGAACGTTCAGGATCGATGATCGGAAGGGTTGGACGCCCATCAAAATCATCGATCAATGCATCGATATCGACCATATCGTCCTCCTCAAATATTGGCGGAGCCGATTCAGGTGAAGGAGGACGATATGGTGGGGGTGGAGCTCCCGCGGAACCAGCCAACAATCCACCCGACCCGATAAACCTTCTAGGTCTCATCATATTCTAAAATTTCTAGGTTTTTGAGGAGGACGATCACGTGAAATTATTTCGACCGGTGAACCTCGATATTCACAATTGCAACGGTATTCCGTTAACATTTCTAACGGATGTCCGTTACCAATTGCAACGGACGTCCGTTCGCATCTGTTGCGTCGGATTCTAACGGAGATTAACGGAGATCGCTAACGGAAACTTACCGTTAGAAACCCGTTACAAATTGCGACGGATTGCAACGGATACGGCAACGGGCTATTTCCGTTGCAAATCCGTCGCAAATTGTAACGGATGGCAACAGAAATGTTCCGTTAGAAATATTCTTGGCTCCGTTAAAATCCGTTGCGATTTGTTTCCAACGGACGGATCCGTTGCCCCATCCGTTGGAAACTCAATGTTTTTTTGTAGTGTTAGTCCAACGAGACCAAGAAATTTCACTTGTAGGATTTGGTACAAAATGGCGTAGAAATTATCATCCTATATTTAACTACTAACGCAAATATCGTAATTGAATGTGCTTCTATGTGTTACGTGCTCGTAAGTGTGGAATGTGTATCCCCAAGTAAATATAATTGGCCAACACAATACATTTATTACATGACCATTAGCCAAATATCTTAACCAGGTAGGATGTCTCTCATCGGAACCCTTGATCTATATAATATAAAAATGAATTATTACTTATAATATACAAAAATACGTGTATGACGTAATCTCTTAACTACGAAGCATAATGTTGAACTTTCATTTTGGTGATTTCATTTTCATTTATATAAGGATACACTCATTATTTCTTTATCAAGTATCATGTAATGAAAGTATGTTAACACATGTATATAAATATATATCAGTGATTTCCAATATGGTACTTCTAAAAAATACTACGTTTATATCGGTTATGTCATTTACCTTGACCTTGTGGTTTTCGATGTCTACGATCTCTACCACATTGTATCGATTATTGTAAATCTCTAATCGTGTTTAATCGTTCATAAAAGATTTGCATTTCTCTTTGCATGCACGATCCTCTTTTTTTGTATATTCTTTCAAAAATATTTTTATATGTTCTGAATGTATGTCTATAGGAAAGAAATCTTCTATTTCAATCAAACAATAAGGTTTCTTCCCAGGTACTAGTCAAAATGAATCTGTATCCTCCATACAACATGAACATGTCAGTCTCTCGTACGTGCTCCATCAAGATGACATTTCATAGGCAGAGAAGTCATTAATTGTCTACAAAAAGACCACTTTCAATGTGAAGTTGTACTTCGTACTTATGTCATAAGCAAAAATTCTATTGTTCCACAAATCTCTTAATTTCGTTGCTTCTCAACCTGTTTACAATAGACATATAGAACATCTTTTTGTATGATATATATTTTCGTGAAGATGATTTTTTTGGACGAAATCTGCTTTCATTGCAAACAAGTCTGTATCTTCTCCCCAACTTAACATGTAACTATTTCTACAAACATCAATTTTCTCATGTGGCCTTTCCAAATCTTTTAAAACATTTTTGTTTTATAATATATCTTAAGATTATTTCTGGTAAATATTCCTGCACGATTTTGCAAAATGAATCCATGCAAGATTTAGCTACATTGTATACTCATCAATCTTGATGATAATGATAAACGAGACTGACCTTCACTACAACCTTCATATACATGTTTTTTCGCTGCATCCAATAGTTAAAAAATTGGTGTGCCTCATTGTTCGACATCTCTTCATGCATTTGCTCAACAACTCCATGAAAAGCATATGACACCATTTCCACACATTGATTGGTCGTCAATGTTTCATAATGAACTTCTTCATTCTTTCCATTTCTTGTGCTTCTTGCACACTATCCCTATCACCACAATTTTTTGCCATAAAATAACCAAATTTTGTAATTCTCTACGAAACCCACCTTGTAAAGGTATTTGCGAACAATTTCTTGACTTAGATACTTCATGTTTTTACATCTCTTACAGGGACATAAAATTGTCACCCATTCTAGATACAAATTTGCATCGACGAAAAACTTATGAACTACTCCAATCTGTGTGAGAAATCTTGAGTAACTTCTTCGGTTACAGGATCTTTTCTTTTATACATCTACTCTTTCAATCTGTATATATCTCTATTTGATGAAGATGATATTGTTTGAAAATATATTTTTTGTTGATGGTTTGATGGTAAACAATTCGAGTTTGATGTATAAATAATGATTATTTCAACGATTCCCATTGGAATTACCAATGGATGACCGTTGAAATAGAATGTTGGATTATTCCAATGGTAGTCTCGAAACTCTAAACTTTCCAACGAGCATCCGTTGGATTAAAATGTCGGTTTTCAACGGGCTTCCAACGGATGCATGAACAAATTTACAACAGATATTATTTGTTGATCATCCGTTTGCAATTCAAATGGATTGAAACAGACTTCTGATCGTTGATAATTTCCCAATATCAATTACAATCCGTTACAAATGTTATCAACAGACGGATCCATTGATACGCCCATTGATATTCATCTGTTTTTTAGTGGTCATACACATCTATTTAATGATGATGAGTTTCGTATCCAACTTTTCATCATGGATAATCATAACCACCTTCTCAAGAACATTTTGAAACTCCATAATTTGACCTCTTGGGGTGTTTTCCCGAACCTCACTGCTTGTCTTTACTAACTCTATAGAAAAATTTTGAGATGAGTTGCCCAATATCAAACTAGATGTGGGCAAAAATACCTCCCACGACTTCAATTCCTATACAATGCAAATACATCTTTCAGAATCCTAGTCTTTACTTTCACTGACCGATCCGAAATTCCCAATTTATGGATAAATAAATAGTTACTCTACAAAGACTTACCAAAAATTAGATCATTGCCATTTTCCAGTTCTATGTAGTCGTCGAAGCAACCATTCAAGGCGTAACCTTTATTAGAACCACTGTATGATTTGGCATCTACTCTCCAAGGAATGAACAACAATGTCCACCTTGCATTTTTCAAGCACCTAAATGTGGCAAATTTCTTCTCCAATCGAGTAATTCACTCATTAGGCTTCATTGCAGGCAAAACACCTCCACAAAATTGTTGAGGATCCCATTTAGCCATGATATCTATAATATGATGGCACTTTAACATACACCCTAGTCTTAGATTACAGAGTGGAGTAGGTTTTGACTGTGGTGGTGGAAATGATAGAGCTTGTGGTGTCACTTCAGAGCTCACTGAGTTCTCGTCCCGACTTTTTTCCATCCTACCCCAATGGACTCGATGAAGATTCTAGGAACAATGTGTGTCCTAGCTTTGTCCTTATCCTTTTCCTCTAGTCGTGACTTTCAGCAAGATGTGTAGAATTACACTATTAGCTACCAATTACATAATCTTTTTCCGACTATATTCGTACAAGGTTACACATCCAATTAAGCAAGAATTTTCTTTTATTTCAATTCCAAAATTGTGTGGTGACTCGATTTGCATCCCCTCTACTACTACTTTATTTACAATTCTTTCCACCATGGACTAATCCTATTGATCTACGATGTCACCTATATCCTACCACTCATCCCAACTTTCCTCTAGGTATTCTTTTATACCTTTCTCTATATTCTCCCCAGGATCTTCCTTCCTCTCATGTTTCAGAATCATATTACAAATCTTCCTCAAGATCCTCTTTCGGATACTCGTTTAGGGCTACCTCCGAGTTCTTCGCAGCTATCAATGTTTCTGATACCACCCTTTTGTCGTCAAGCTAGATTTTCACATTCGCTATCTCATTTAACATTCATAATAGTTTTCTGTATTCTAGGGAAAACTTTCATGACTCCACCGTAGGGTGATACCGCATAGCCCATTCATGCATAGCCAACTGTGACGTTAATCGCTCAAAAAACTTCCAAACGCATTCCAATGTAGAAGTTTCAGGCTAAGCTTGAATCAGACATTCACCTCGATGCTAGATATGATTCCTTGGCTCGAACAACTCTTCCATCCTGCAATCAAAAAATTTCCTTTGCACATAAATTTTTCAAGTCAAACATCTGACAACTAGGGTGTTAAGTCTTACCAATTTCTCTAAAAAATGGTTTCTAAAAAACCGTCACAACATCATTTTAAAAACATTGGTTCTGATACCACTCTATAACGCCCTAACCTGAAATTTGCCTTCGAGACTTGACACATCCACCCACTACAAAAAAAAAATAGACGATTTCCAACGGAGCCAAAAATCTATTGCAATGATTGATTCCCAACGGACGACAACGGATCGAGAGCCGTTGGGAATCGCTCGTTGCAAATCGAGATCCGTTGTGATTCCCAACAGTGTTACAACGGATATTATCCATTGCAATATTCCAACGGACGGATAACATATAATTTCTTTGGTAGTTTGTAACGAATGGCCGTTACAATGCCTGCAACGGATGCCTGTTACAAAACTGAAACGGATGCCCGTTACCAATTTGTAACGGATATCCGTTGCCCTTCCATTGGTACGAAAAATGCGTGGGAATTGAAAATTTTCAACGGATGCCCGTTGGCCGGTTGGAGGGAAATGGCAACGGGCATCCGTTACAAATTAGCGGAAATTTGGGATTCCAACAGATACCCGTTACAATTTTTCAAAACTTTCAACGAGCATCCGTTGGGATTGTTGCAAAAAAAATTAAAAATAAAACAAATTTTAAAAAATCTAAATTAATAAAAAGAAGTTTTTTACAAAAATTTAAAACCTAATTCTATTACATATCATCTAAATTTCTGGCACTGAATTCATCTTCGTGGTCGCCAGCACCTCGTGAAGAAGGCGTTGCATCCGAATCGATAACCGGTTCTTGATGCGGCGTTGTTTCCTTCGTTTGATGTTGCAATTGAGCCTGACCGATTAGCAATTGGATGACGCTCTCCATGTGCCACATCTATGCTCGAGTTTGACGAAGTTGTGTTTCGAGATCCTCGATAGACTGTTGTTGCATGTAACTCTCTTGAATCACTGGGGTACCATCGTGGCGTGCTCGACGATATCCTTTTGAAGCACACCGAGACCATATAGACACCCCTTATACGGTCTAACCGTCTATAAAATAAAAAAATTTAGAGTTAGAATCGTTAGAAAATATTTTATTTACTAATCAAATTATAAACAATAAATTTTTTCTTTACCTCCAAATAAATTTTGTGCTTTTGTAAAGGAGTGAGCTCGTGGGGAGTTGAACCACAAGCTTGTGATTGCTGTGTGATCTTATATGTCACAGCTTTCATGGTCTGTTCTGCTCGAGGGTCGATGAATTCAGGTTCGTCGCTCTCTTCCCCAACGATCGGTTTCTTCTTGGCATGAGTTTCTAGAACTAGCTCAAGAAGAGTCAGTTCTCTTCCTATTCGTTGCATCTGTTATATAACATACATATAATTATATAAATATTGTAAAAACAAAAAATTTAAATAATAACTAAAAATAAATTTACCAATTCTTGCTTTCTCTTTGGAAATGATTTTGATCCCGAAGTATGTCGATGCGGACCATCTCCGGGAACCTTCTCGCCGTATCGACATTTCTTGGCCTTCTCGCTCTTGGCCTTGAATTCCTCAGACTCCCAATGTTGGACGGTTTGGTTGAAGACCTCATCCATTGCCCATGTCGGTTTGCGATTTTTGTTGTAGTAGTTGTGCTTGGCGTTGTTCATCATCAAGCACATTCGAGCTTTCTTGTCGTGTATCGAAGCTGTGTAGATGCACGACGTATCCTTCTTCCGCCATCAGTATGCTCGCTATAAAATAAATTATAAAAAATTAGTTTAGAATAAATGTAATTAATCATTTTAAATAGATATAGTATTTAACTTACGATGAAAGTATACCACCATCGGCGGCGTATAACTTCTGGTGTCACTTGCCAGGAATAATAGAGTCGATCTTGTAGCGATGCTTGGATGATGTTGTTGTTCATATATTTTAGAACATCATCCACATCAAACATGCACATGAAAATAAAATATTTAGATAATATTTGTAATTTTAAAAATATAAATTATAATTTGAATTCTTACCATAGCATCTCGTCATGGCGATCAGGATCGATAATTGGAAGGGTGGGACGCCCATCGAAATTATCAATCAAGGCGTCATTATCCACCATATCATCCTCTTCATCAAATATCGGTGGTACCAATATCGGTGAAAGAGGCTGATATGGTGGCGGTGGAGACTAGGCAGGGTTCCCGCTGAACCCGCTAACATACCACCAGAACATATAAATCGTCTAGCCCTCATTTTATGTTTTCAGAAGTATTTGTGTGTGTGAGAGGTTTTTAGTGTTTGAGAGGATTTGATGTTTTAGATTTGTGTTGAAAATGAAACTATTCAACGTTATATATACAGAATTTTCTAACGGGCATCCATTGAACGGATGCAATTAATTGACATGACGTTATATGTCTCCAATGGGCATCCGTTATAATTTCCAACGGATGCCCGTTGGAAATGCGTACTCTCGAGGCAACGGACGTCAAAACGACCATACGTCTCTCTGGGCAACGGGCATCTGTTACAATTAGCAACAGATGCCCATTTGAAACAACTATAGTGTAGGCTAGCCATGATGATGCTTTGCAACGTGTATCTATTGCAAATTTTAATGGATGCTTGTTACAAATTCTGTAACGGGCATCCGTTGGTAATGTGTAACGGATGCCCGTTAAAAAGCCTGTAACGAGCATTTGTTACAAATTACCAACGGATGCCCATTGAAATTAGATTATATGAAGGTTAAATCTTTTCTTGATTGTATATTATCCTTAGTTTTACCCGCCACATTCAAAACAATATTGATGATGTTATCGAAAAAGTTCTTTTTGATATGCATAACATCTAAATTATGACGTAAGATCAATGATTTCCAATATGGTAGTTTCCAGAAGATACTACGTTTATACTAGTTATGTCATTCATCTTTACCTTTTGGTTTACAATGCCCACGATCTCCACTGCATTCTGTCGATTCTTGTGAATCGCCCATTGTGTTCAATCTTTCTTAAAGGATTTGCGTTCCGATTTGTATGTACGGTGCCTCTTCTTTTTGTACAACATTCTTTCAATTTTTCTTATCTTTTCGGAAAGCATATCCAGGAGGAAAAAATCTTCTATGACAAACAAACCAACATGGTTCCTTACCATGTACTAGTCGAAATGAATCTGTATCCTCTATAAAATATGGACATGTCAATCTTCCGGGCGTGCTCCATCAAGATAACATTCCATAGGCAGAAAAGTCGTTGATTGTCCACAACAAGACTGCTTTCAATGTGAAATTTTGCTTCGTACTGACGTCATAAGCAAGAATTCTTTCGTTCCTCAAACGTCTTAATTCATGAACTAAGGGCTGCAAAAAGACATCAAAACTTTTCTTTGGTTGTTCTGGTCCTGGAATCAGCAACGTCATAAACATTATCTCTCTTTCCAAACACATATCGGAAAGCAAATTATACGGAGACAAAATCACCGACCACGGAGAATATTGACTTCCAGATTGTCCATATGGACTAAAACCATCGATGCACAGGGAAAGATAAATATTTTTTGTTTCATACGCAAACTCAGGTAATATTTCATTGAAATCTTTCCAAGCCATACCATCCGATGGATGTTGCATTATCCCTTTGCCCGTCGAGTGTTTTGCGTTCCATCTCATTGCCGCATAGGTTTTTTTTGATGTAAATAACCTTCTCAACCTTTTTGCTACAGGCATATAGAACATTTTTTTGTATGGTACATATTTATGTGAAGATGGTTTTTTTTAGTCGAAATCTGCTTGCACCGCAAAACTTGCATTCCAACAAGTCTTTATCATTTCCCCAAATTACAAACATCAATTTTCTCATGTGGTATTCCCAAATATTTTAGAACATTCTTTGTTTCGTAGTATGTTTCAGGAGCGTGATTATTTTCCGGTAAATATTCACGCATGGTTTTTCAAAATGAATCCATGCAATTTTCAGCAACATTGTAGTTTGTTTTAATACTCATCAATCTTGAAGATAAAGATAAGAGAGACTAACCTTCATGACAATCTTCATATATAGGTTGTTTTGTCGAATCCAATAGGTTAAAAAATCGGCGTGCATCGATGTTCGACATCTCTTCATGCGGTTGTTCATGAACAACTCCAGAAAAAGCATCTGACACCATTTCCACATATGGATTGGTCATTGATGCTTTATAATTAACTTCTTAATTTGTTTCTACTTGTGCTTCTTGCACAATATCTATAACGCCGCAATTTTCTCAGTGAAATAATCAAATTTCGTAATTCTCTAAAAAACCCACCTTGTAAAGATGTTTGCAACCAATTTCTTGACTTTGATACTTCATGTTTTTGCATCTTTTTCATGGACATAACATTGTTCCGCATTCTTGACACAAAGGTTGCATCGATGCAAAACTCATGAATTGCTCCAATCCGTGTAAGAACTCTTGCATAATCTCTTCGGTTATAGGATCTTTTCTTCTATACATCCATTCTCTTGGTCTACATATATCTCTATTTGAAGAAGAAGATATTTTGTTGAAAATATATTTGTTGTTGATGGTTGATGCTACAACCTTGATACTGATCATTAAATAGTGTTATTTCCAACGGACATCCGTTGGAATCCTCAACGGATGCATGTTGCAAGGTCACATGAAATTATTCCAACGGCAACCCTCGAAATTAAGAATTTCAATGGGCATTCATTGCCAATACAAACGGACATCCGTTACATTTGGCAACGGATGTCCGTTAGCCATTTTTTATGGTTTTCTAATGTCTTTCCAATGGACGGTAGCAACGGAACTGATCCGTTGATCGTCCATTGATAGTTGCAACGGATTACAAAGGATGGTAGCCCGTTAGACGTTCTCAGGTATCCATGCAATCTGTTGGAAATTTTCATCAACGGACGGATCCGT
The DNA here is from genome assembly GCA_036759665.1 of Gynandropsis gynandra. Lineage (NCBI taxonomy): Eukaryota > Viridiplantae > Streptophyta > Magnoliopsida > Brassicales > Cleomaceae > Gynandropsis > Gynandropsis gynandra. The sequence goes on along the minus strand of CM071865.1, from coordinate 40,259,136 downwards.
TAATCCATCCGTTGCAAACTGGATTTTTTCTTTGTTGTGACCATCACCCTCCCGGGATTGCCATGTGTTCAAATTCACATTGAATTTATTAAATAATACTAACATTAATATAAGTAAGTCCTTGAAAATTCTAATACACATTCTCCAAATAACATCTCGAGATTTAGTTCAAAAAGGAAATGCAACAGAATCATATATAGGTAAATACTGATTGGAAAGAATTAAATGTCACACTTGACACTTGTTTCCCAGTTATCGTAAACATCTACAATATATGTCCATTCATGAAGTTACGATTATCAAAATCTGAAGATTGTTTTTTTACTAAAGAAAATGACGGTCATAATCATTATGATTGAATCACGAGATCTTCTTGCCAAATATATGACTAATTGTAATAATCGTGATTGAATCACAAGATTTTTCTTGCCAAATATATGACTGATTACAATCATCGTGATTGAATCACGAGATCCGATGTTAACATTCCCCTCAAGTTCGTAATGATCATGAACTGGAAACTGTAACATCGTTAAAACCTTTACCAAGAAAACCGAATGGGACAAAACTTGGTGAAGAAAAAAACATTATTGTCACGAAGCAGTCCTTGTGTTTGCATCATTCGAACTTAGTCTTTTCGACGACTTTAGGATATTGATCAAGCCAATCCTGTTTTGTGGACTTGTACTACTTCGCTCGCAGAGAGCTTTTGTAAATCGATCTGCTAGCTGGTTCGAACTTATTGTGTATGTAGTTGAGATGATTCTCTTTTTTATTTTCTAACGGATGAAATGGCAGTCGACCTCGATGTGCTTCGTTCTTTAATGAAAAATTGCATGATTATCATAATGCAGGGTAGTTGGATCCTCTATAGTGCTGCCAAGGTCTCAAAGAATGGCTCTAACCCGAATGAGCTCGCAGGTAGTGTTAGCCATGCTTCTGTTCGGCTTCAGCACTCGAGCGAGGGACCACACGCTGTGTTTTACTCCTCTAGGTTACTAGGTTCCCCCAAAAAAGTTGTAGTACCTAGTTGTAGACTTTCGAATAGTTTTCTCTAGCCCAACAAGCATCACCATACCCCATGATCGTTGTATAACCATTGCGCTCCATACAAATTCCTTTTCTCGGTGACCTCGTTTAATTTTTGAGAATTCTCTCCATAAGGAATGAGTGTTGTTTCCCCGGAGCATGCATGTGTTTACTGGCTTGGCCCATGAAAAAACAAATATATGGCCAAGTGATGGTGAGATAGATTAGTTTTCCCACAATCTGTTGGTATTGAGACGCATTTGATACAAGTTCTCCCTCTTGATGATCCTTATGCTTCTCTTCAATGGGCATCTTAACCGGTTTGGCGTAGAACTTCCCTCTTTCAATTAGGAGATCAAGAATGTATTTACTTTGGGACAAGAACAAAACATTAGTAGAATGAATAACTTCAATCCCAAGGAAATATTTCAATTCTCCTAAGCCTTTTATGTCGAAGGTTCGTTTTAAGAACTCTTTGTTGTTTTCAAGCCCAATGCATTCATTTCCCGATATAATAATACCATCAATGTAAGTGAGACGAATGGTGGTGCCTGATTGAACCTGAACTGAACACATAGAATTATTCGGTTCACTTTTAACGAACCTGTGAGAAGTGAGTGTGCCATGTAGCTTATTGTATCCCACTCTTGGGGATTGTTTTAGGCCATATATGGCTTTCTTGAGTTTGTAAACTCAGTTGGTGCCCTTTGCATATCATGGTGGATAGTGCATGTAAAAATCCTTATCAAGATCTCCTTGGAAGAATGCATTCTTGACTTTCATCTACCAGGTCCCAGTTAAGGTTAACAACCACTAATAATAAGATGCTACCATATGGAGTTTAGCTACTATAGCAAATGTCTTGGTGTAGTCCTCTTCGTAGGTTTGTTTATAGCTTTTTGCTATAAGCCTGGCTTTATGTCATTCAATTGACTCATCACTTCTATACTTGATTTTGAATATCCACCAACAACACACGACTTTCTTATCCTTTGGAAGGTCCACAAGATCCCACGTCTGATTTGTATCAAGGGAACATATGTCTTCGTTCATGGTAGACTCTCACTTCGGATGATTGATGGCCTCACTGTAGGAATTAGGTTTTTATCTTTGATCAATTTTGCTAAAGAAGGAAGAGTGATGAGTTGGTAAGAGAGAGGTATCACAATAATTTTGTATTGGGTGAGAGATAACAAGACATTTGTAGTGCTCTTCCTTGTACAATCACTTTGAGACCGATCTTCGGATCCTAGTACTACGTCAAGGGACAACAACATCATGATGCTCTTGAATAATTGCATCTTCGAGAGTCTTCTCCTCCTCTTCTAAAGTATCGAGCTCTAGAGTGTGATCTCCCAAGACATCAACAATTCGACCAGTTGTACGATCAAAATCATCTGCCACACGGTTATCTCTGATCATGTCGTCAGGCCTTCTGATTGCCCTTTCTCTTTGGTTTGTTGTGTCCTCGGACAAACCAGTTGGACATTCATCCGCTACCTCGGTGAACACACTCTTGTTTGTATTCTAGACGGGGATACGCGGGTGATCAACTACTAATTGAACCTTTTCCTCCATGGATCGGGGGTCTACAATCGGTTGATGTGATCCTGCGTCAACTCGTTTTTTCAGCTGAGTAACAAAAAATGTAGAGAAGATTTGAAATCTTGTGATACCGAGAGGTTTTCAAGATCTGTCCAACTTTGTTTCTCGTAGATTTCGTGTTGAAGTGGACTTTACGGTACATGATAATCTGTCCCGAGTATGGTAGCATTTGTAACCCTTCGAGGTCATACTATATCCCACAAACATGCACTTCATGCTTTTTGGATTGAGCTTAGTTTGTTGTTGTTATGTAGGAAACACATAGCAAATGTACCCAAATATACGAGAATAATCAATATCAGGTATTAGTTTGTTTAATACATCATATGGAGATTTATCTCCAAGACATTTGGTTGGTAGACGATTGATGAAGTGACATCCTATGATAACAAAATCCCCCCAGAAAAGTTTTGGAACTTTGCGATCAAACATGATGGTTCGAGAGATTTCCATCAAATGTCGGTTCTTTCGTTCTGCTACACCGTTTTGTTGTGGGTGTATAGATATGAGGTTTGTTGAACTACCTCATGATGGTCAAGAAATGATCCGAGTTTATGATTGATAAATCCACCACCGTTATCTTTATGAAAGCACATTATCATTAATTCATATTGAGTTAGAACATGGTAATAAAACTTGACAAAATACCCAGACAATAGATTTAGATTCAAGGAGGTATAACCGTGTAAACTTTGATTTATCATCGATAAAATTAACAAAGTATTTCTTCCTATCTCTGGAATAGCATAGATTCGTTCATATATCAGAGTGAATCAAATCAAAACATTAATCATATATTGTTTCTGAGACTGTGAAAATAGTTCTACAATGCTTGCCCGAAATGCAAGACTCGCACTACTCATGATCAAACATAATATGAGAAAACACATGCATAAGAGCTTGAAATAAGGGTGTCTTAGTCTAGCATGCCACAGTCTATCGAAAGCATTTTTCTTACTATAATGAGAAGATAAAGCTGATAAGGCACGAGCAATGAATCTGAGGAAGCATTAAGCTCTTCAAGGACATTTATGCCATTTCGTAAAGGTCAACCTCCTATGACTTTTTTATCTCAATATCCCCAACTAGAATTTGTTATAATCAAAACACACAATATGATTATAATCATGAGCTAATTTATGAACCAAAAGTAGATCATTTGTAAAATCTGGAACATATAAGGCGGTTGAGTGTTGCTTACGTAAGTTCAACTTTCCTATTCCTTTTATCGGAACACTTTGCTCAACTGCTATAGTTACTTCCCCTATCATTTTTTGCACATGCTCAAGTAAATTTTTATCTTTAACCATGTGCAACATAGCTCCCGAGTCAATAACCACATGATATTTTATTTGAGATAGGTAAGCAGAGTTATCGTCCTCCTTAGATTTTGTCTTTATGGTATTTGTGGTCTTGAGTACTCTGTAGATCATGTGTTCGAGAACCTCCATTGTCACATAAGTTGGTTGCACCACCGAAGATGTCTTTTATGAGATGCAAGAGGTGTAGTCTCCCTTGAGAACGAGCCATGTTTGCTCCGAGTCCTAATGTGAGGATGAAGGATCCCACATCTCTCTTTTGAGTGACCTTTTTTCTTGCAGTGATCACAATAGTAAATTTTCTAATAAGTTTGGAGTTTAAAATTGTTACTAGAACCATTGTGTTGCTTGCTGATGTTGATTTTATAAAACAAAGATTAATCAGCGGAAGCAAGATTAGAAAGATTAAGAGCGAGCGTAAGATCGGGCGAATTAGAGAGAATAGGAATAACATTCCTCGTATGTATTTCTTTAGAACTAAAGGTACATATTTATACAAGTAGAAAGGGTGAAAAATCAGGAAAATACATGTACAAATGCAAGGCACAACTTTAGATGTAACATGCATGAACTGGAGCAGTCAACAAGGCATATGAGACCACGGAGGTCATAAATTGGCTTGACCAGGTCGCAGGTCGCAGGACGCAGAACACGGGACGCGCCCTGAGCAGAAAGAGCGGGATGCAGCCTGGGACGTGGACAAGGGAGTGGGAGCGACCTGAGCACAGAGAGCGGGACGCGACCTGCGGAAAAGAGAGCGGGATGCGGGTCATGAAGAGCGGGAAACGACCTTTCTTCTTAACATTCCCCCTCAATTTTAGGCGTTCAAACGCAACATAAGTGAAGCCTCATTAAAACCTTTTCAGAGAAAACCAATTGGGACCAAAAACCGACAAAGGAAAAAGAGTACAATAGCTTATGAGCTCGAGGCCTATCCGGTAATGGAGATCTTTGCAGACTTTTTCACTTGTGGCTTTGGTGAAGACATCGACCAACTGATCCACGCTTCTTGTGTATAAGAATTCAATGACGCCATCTTCGAGCTTCTCTCGAACAAAATGACCGTCAACTTCAATATGTTTTGTTCGTTCGTGGAACACCGAGTTGGATGCAACGTGAATTGCCGCCTGATTGTCACAATGAAGCATCGTGGCATGCGAAGGTTCAAGGCCAAGATTTTTGAGGAGAGCCCGGATCCAAATGAGCTCACATGTTGTATTTGTCATAGCTCGGTACTCGGCCTCGACGCTGGAACGAGAGACCAGCGATTGTTTTTTGCTTCTCCAAGTCACTAGGTTCCCCCCGATAAATGTGCATAACCCCGTCGTTGATTTCCGGTCTTTGCGGTCACCGGTCCAATCTGCATCACAATACCCAATTAGACTGGTGTCGTTGTTTTTACTCATTAGTATACCTTTCCCTCGAACGTTTTTTATGTATCGGAGGATTCGGTCCACCATTTTCCAATGATGTTCCTTTGGAGCATGCATATGCTGGCTGACCTGATTCACAACATAACACAAGTCAAGTCTTGTTATCATGAGGTATATTAGCTTACGGACAAGGCGCCTATATTGTTCTATATCATGAAATGGTTCCCCCTCACGCAAGTCTTTGTATTTTTCTTTGCTGGGGTTCTTGGCCGCCTTAGATCCGAGTTTACTGGTTACATTAAAAAGGTCTAAAGCATATTTTCTTTAAGAAAGAAATAAATTATCATTAGATCTAGTTACTTCAATTCCAAGAAAGTACTTAAGTTCACCTAGATCCTTTATATCAAATGTGTCTTTTAGAAAACATTTAACACTTTCTATTCCTTTATTATCATCACCTGTTATAACGATATCATCAACATAAACTAAGAGAACGATGATATCGGAATTGTTTCGGATGATGAACATGGAATGATCAGCCTCACTCCTCTTAAAACCATACTTTGGAACAACATCATAGATCCTAGTGTACCAAGCTCGTGGGGATTGTTTAAGTCCATAGAGAGCTCCCTTTAGTTTGCATACAGTTCCTTTTTCGGTTTCGAGGCCCGGGAGAGGTTTCATATTGATCTCTTCCTTTATTTTCCCCTGAAGAAAAGCGTTTTTAACATCCATCTGCCACAAACTCCAATTAAGGTTAATAGCAATAGAAAAGATAATGCTAACAGAATGAAGTTTAGCAGCAGGAGCAAAACTTAAAGATAAAGATACCCTTGCTTCTGATTATACCCTTGCACTACAAGGCGAGCCTTATAAACTTCTACCTCACCATTACTTTTCTACTTGATTTTGTATACCCATTTTCTTCCAATGGGCTTATTTTCCTTAGGAAGAGGGACAAGATCCCATGTTTTATTCTTTTCTAAGGCAGCTAGCTCCTCAACCATGGCTTCCTCCCATTTTGGCTTCCCTTCTGCTTCTCTATATGTTTGTGGCTCGATATCCCTGTTAATTTTACTAAGAAAAGCTTTATGATCAGTAGAGATAAATTCCAAAGAGAAAAAATATTGAATAGGATGTTCGGTTGCCACGCCATTGAAATAGGGTGTTTGGTTGCCACGCCATTGAAGAGGATTGTGAATCCATTCCGAGATTGGTCGCCTTATTCTAGTGCTTCTCCGAGGCACTATCTCATTTAGAATCCTTCCTTCAACTTCATCGACGTTATGATCCTCATTTCGGTTGTGATCATGGCCTTGTTCTTCGTTCTCATGATTTGAGGCCCTAGTTTCCTCCTCATGATTTTGCTCAGTAGGTATGATCTCATCATGGCTTTCTTGTTCTTCATTTTCAGAGATTTCTTGGTCATTTTGTTCTTTATGATGCACAGGTACACTTGGCAGGGGACCTGTTTATTGTTAGTTGCCGAAATAGTATTTATTAGGTTTTTAAGGGATAAACCTATATCATTTGGTTCTGATATTTCTTTAATGTCTTCCGAGAAGATTTTATCATGAAAGTTTTTTTCTTCGAGGAACATAACATCTCGAGACACCACTACATGCTGTATTTTTGGATCAAAACACTTGCAGCCTTTTTTATTTACTGAGTATCCAATGAACATGGCTTTAGTGCTTCTTGGTTCCAACTTGTTTCGCTGTGTTAGAAACAATAACAAAACACACACAACCAAAAGTTCTAAAGTACTCAAGGTTAGGTTTTGTAGAGTTTAATACCTCATAAGGTGATTTCTCCTTTAGAACCTTTGTTAGAATTCTATTAATAATGTGACATGCAGTCATGACTGCATCGGACCAAAATCTTTTAGGAACATCTCGATCGAACATGATAGTTCTCGAGACTTCCATTAGGTGCATGTTCTTCCTCTCGGCCACTCCGTTTTGTTGCGGAGTATAAGGACACGAGGTTTGGTGTGTAATGCCTTGTTCTTCAAGGTACCTGCGAAACTGAAGACTAGTATACTCTCCACCATTTTCAATCCTTAGACATTTCATTTTAGCATCATATTGAGTTAAAACACGCTTATGAAACTTTACAAACACATCATAAATACAACTCTAAGACGAGAGAGTATAAAGCCATGTAAACTTTGATTTTTCATCGATGGAAGTTACAAAATATTTATTTTAATCACGAGAAACACATGGAGCTGTCCAAACATCAGAATATATTAGTTCAAAACAATTTTAATAAACTGAAACAGAGTTCGGAAAAACTTGTTTTATGTGCTTTCCTAAGATGCAAGCTTCACATGCTTCATGTTTATCTCTAAGATAAAAAATGATAATTATAACTTTGCTATGAGGGTGTCCAAGTCTCGCATGCCATATAGAAACTTTATCCATATTTGAATTTGATAGAAACACAGACTTAGGATCACAATACATAGAATCGATAACATAAAGACCATTGAGGAGCATTCCTTTATCGATTACCTGTTTGCTTTTAATATCATGCATCCAGAATGAGTTAGAATCGAAACAAACATAGAAATTAAGGTCTTTTGCAAGCTTTTGGACAGAAATAAGATTACTAGAAAACTTTGGAACGAAGAGATCCCTTGTATCATGACCGAGAAGCTTATGCTTCCATGTTCCTTTAATTGGAACACTCTCCCCATTCGCAATACAAACAGAGCCACTATGAGCTTTTATATCTTTAAGCAAGTCATGATTTTTGATCATATGATTTGTAACTCCAGAATCTATTATAATATGGTTTTGAAAAACAAAGAAAGCAGAGGTAACATTACCTCCCACTTTATCTGCTTTGTTTGTTTGATTTCTTGTCTTAATAATTTGGCGAAAATCCTCGAGGTCTGCCTTACTGACAAACTCAGACTCAGAGTCCATATTAGCCTTACCTTGGCCGTCACAGATTTTGTTCTTCAAATGGGGTTGAAGGATCCAACAACGATCCTTTGTATGACTTTTTTTTTGCAATGCTCACAAGAAAACTGCTTTTTGAAAGGCTTGGTAGTAGTGGCTTGCCCAGAGGTGCTTTTGGAGACATTAGCATCCTTGGTCATTCCTTTAAAGAGACAGTTTCCCCCTTCCTCTCTTTTAATCATTCTACAAACTTCATAAAACGAGGAAAACTCATTTTGGCGAAGTATGTGATGAATAAGGTTCTTGTATTTGTCGTCGAGGGAGAATAAAAGATAAAAAATTTGATCCTCGTTCACTCTCTGAGCAATTTCCACAGGATCTGCAGTATGAGGCCTTAAAGAATTGAGTTCAGACCATAGTTCTTTAAAATCCTCCAAAGTCTGGTTAAAAGCTTTCCCTCTTGCCTTAGATTGTTAAAGTCTTTATGTAATTCATACACACGACTAATATTGGATTCATGTCAAAACTTGTTTCAGCTCGTCCCAAAGCTCCTTGGGAGACTCTATGTGCCCATATGTACGAAATATGTGAGACTCGAGGGAATTCTTGTAAAACAACTAAGGTACTGAGTTTATTTTATTCTCATTTTTCTGATCCGGCACTTGAATCTACCGGATTTGCATCCCATCCTATCACAAAACCCCAAAGACCTCGCATGCCAAGATTGACCTTAGCAATCTTCGTCCAATGGAATAATTGTTTCCATTGAACGAGATTGAGATGCTTTTGGTCGAGTCCATGACAAGAGATCCGAGAAAATAAAGGGAAAAAGAGAGATTAAAAAGTTTGACCGAAAATAACTTTTGAAAGAGAACAAATTTCAAAAGAAACAAAATCGATCAAAATATGTTCGAAGATTAATCACCGGAAGAAAGATTAGAAAGATTAAGAGCGAGCGTAAGATCGAGGGAATTAGAGAGAATAAGAATAACAATTCTCTTATGTATTTCTTTATAACTAAAGATACATATTTATACAAGTAGAAAAGGTGAAAAACAAGGAAAATACAAGTACAAATGCAAGGCACAAGTTTAGATGTAACATGCATGAGATGAAGCGGTCAACAAGGCATAGGAGACCATGGAGGTCATAAATTTGTTTGACCAGGTCGTAGGTCGTGGGACGCAGGATGCGGGACGCGACCTGAGCACAGAGAGCGGGACACGACCCGAGAAACAAAGAAGGGAGCGGGACACGGGATGTGACTTGAGCGCGCAGAGCGGGACACGACTCGGGATTTGGAGAAGGGAGTGGGACGCAGGTCATGAAGAGCGGGATTCGACCCCTATTCCTTCTTGATTAGAATGCACACATCATTAAGGGTTGGAAAGTCCGATTTATGTAGGACATGGTTGATAAGGTCGTGGTAGGATGCATCAAGGGTGGACAAGTGATAGAAGACTTTGTCTTGATTATGACGAGATAAAATATATTTTGGATTGTGATCTCCGAACGCAGATCTTCGAGCTTGCCCCACAGATTTTTTAGTTGGGCTATGAGATCACTGAATGGACGCCCCTCCGGAAGGATGGATTGAAGCGTCTTCTGAAACTCATAGATTCAATTGAAGTTGGAGATATGGACGTATACGACTTTCATTTCATCCCACATGTCCTAGGCTTTTAAATATGGCTATAGGCCTAAAGAAGATGAACTTCCAGAGAATTTTGGACGAGAGCAAGGGTTGTGGATTCATCCTAAGCCTTCTTTGCTTGACCTACCCTCGCATCAGCTACTTCTCCTTCTTCGGGGTGGTTTTAGTTCCACAAACAGCAGCTTCGATGTTTGTTTAAGAATTCTGGACCAAATGGTGTAGTTGCCTCCATTTAGGAGAATCAAAATGTGCTTTGTAGCATCCATTGATATGCAGAGAATAATAAGACGACGAGTAAGAAGAATCGAGTCCTTAGAATTTCTACTCTAATACCATAAAAATTTTGGTAGAGACAAGATCGATTAACACGAGAAGACATAAAAAGAATAAGGTTTTTCATCTTATTTATCACAGGACATAATAAGAACATTTATAGAAAAGATTACAACATTTAAAACAAATATGAAAAAGAAAACTTTACAATTATATGAAAAGAGAAGAATATATGCATACAAAAAAGGCAGGAAAGAGAATAAGTACCGATTAAAAAGGATCAACAAGTTTCCATAGGTTAATGATACTCTTGGATCCGAGGATCTTCTTGCCAAAGATAGTGTCGACCGTAATCATCGTGATTGAATCATAGAATCTTCTTGCCAAAGATATGATCGATTTTAATCATTGTAATTGAATCACCAGATCTTCTTAGCAAAGATATGGCCGAATGTAATCATCTTGACTGGATCATGAGATCTGATGTTAACACACGAAAATCACAAAGGGGTGAGTACGATTAATCGCATCCAATAAGACCGAAGTATGTACGGTCTTCGTACATGTAACCACCCACTCATGATACATAGATAAACATACAAATAAAGACATCACTTGACACATAATATGTTCCAAATGAATATGCACAATCATCAACTAGGAAGCCATTATGATCCTCGCTCATAAGGTTCCACCAGACCCGCACCATTGTAGTGCTCGCAAGGTCCACCCAATCCCACCTTTCGACACAACGCTTGAAAAATTCACACATGTCACTAGTCGACATACCATAGTGCTCGTATAGTCTTGTTGGACTCTAGTACAAATGTAGCATTCACAATTTCGATCGACCCTAGTCTTCTAACTCTAACGCTCAAAAGAACCCACCTAATCCATGCACAAGTTAGCGCTCCCTTCACGATCACCAAGTCACCACAACACTATCGTCTTTGAACCGTTAATCCTTACGCAATACACTCACTTCACATTGTCAAGTCTCTTACCAAATTATCATCCCAATACAATCACCACGACCCCCAAACTCAAGCATCATGATCCAACTTGAGCCCACCCAATTTCCTTCATGTTTGTTGAGGTCTTGGAATTCCTCAGAAGAATTAAGATGCACCACCACAATGCTCCCTTGCACGAATGATCTAAAACCAATCAAACATAAAAAAAAATCACTTAGTTAATGAAAACGCCCGGCCAAACATGTCACAACAAATCAAAATTTTAAATAAAGAAAATATTCGGGTCAAACACCCATTTGCTCGGTCAATTGTTTCTCCAGAATTCTTGAGATCGTTCGAAATCTTAATATTTTTATCGTCTTCCTTGTTGTATACTTGATCAGGCATTTTTGGTTCTCAACTGAGCACTGTGCGCAGTGGAGTGAAATTCATTAAAATGTGCGACTCCATCTCCGTAGAACTTTCTTCTCTACCTTACTAGACCATACACATTTTTATTTCTCACCATATGAATTCCACTGTTCATCGTACGAGTTTTCTGAATTGAATTGAACCTACCATTCTAATTTTAAATCTCTATTTATCAATCACTACAACTTTTATGGTTCTCATAGATACGAACGAAAACAATGACAAAGTTCTCGCATTAGGTTCACCGATGGTTTGACGATGGTGGGATCTTGTGTTATGGTTTGACAATGGTGGGATCTTGTGTTGTTTTTGACGATGAATGTAACCTCAACAACATATGTCCGTCACTTCTCTGTCATTCGATTCCCCGTCTTCATTCCCCTTTCTCTCCGTCTCTCACTCTTCCTCTCTCACGTTCTCTCCTCCCTTATTTATTTAGTTTTTCCCTTATTTTTCTTTTCTTCATCTTTTCAGTCATTTAGAGATTAATCCCTTATATTCCCCAGATCTTATAGTCTCCATCTATGACCGTGCTTACCTCCAAAATCTTAGACATGTCTATTATTCACTATAACCATAAAAAATATATGTAAATACATATATTTATTTGCTTTCACAAAATCAAGATATTACAAACAACTTTATCGATATACGAGATGGTGCAGTCTCAAATGACAACAAACTACGTGGGATAACATTAGAGGTGTCCAATTCGGGTTTTCCAATCAATCCGAACAACATGGTCGTATATAATATGAGTTACCCAAAGAACCCATATAGATCCAAAGTTTAGACTTCGTTCGGATTCGGGGTTCGGGGTTCGAAAAAACTCGAATAACCTGAGAAAGCCAAATGTTTCTAAAAACACTTAATGATAAATTTTAATTATCCAAAGAACCCAATGTTGGGTTGCTACTTCAAGTGCGGAAGCGTGCTTTACAACCCAGTTATTCGATCTAGTTATGTTTAAGGATTATTTTCGGGGTTTCAACGAAGAACGTGAAATGACACGATTCCGATAATAACTATTATGTTGAAACTGTTCATAGGATGTAAGACTTGATAGTGCAAGTCCTCTACTCGCATCCACGCCGAGATCGGATTCTGCAATCAACGGTTAGTGCAGATTTTACGATGAACGAAACTGTTTTCGTTCTTCGTTTTTTTTCTTTCTGACGACTATTAGGTTTTAGGGTTTTGATTTCGTGCTAATGAAATCTGATCAAGAAAACCTGTTTTTCGTTAAATAAATATTATTGAACTTTTCAATAATTAAGAGTTAACCCTATGACTATTAAATATTACGCAAGAGGCGTAATACTTTCAATCTTCCACTTGCCTTTACGTAATATCTCAAATAGTTGAAGTACATGTATCTTCATACACATACTTGCCCGTACATCTATTGTACTAACCCCAAAAGAAAACCAAATACAATTAAATTCTTCGGTGCTAGCGAATGAATATAATTGCATTCCACACTATTTATCTAACAATCACAAGCAGATACCGAGACACTCGTATACGTGTGACCTCGTAGGTTCATCACTAAACTGGTAGCCAATTAGTCTCCACTAACTAACTAATCGAAGTTGGCGTCTAGCAACACTCCCCAACGACCGGATAGCGTGAAACAACATCCTTACTCATTTGAGTAACAATATTACCCAAAACGACTCAGGGTGAAGTTGACGTTAGTATTTCCTTCCATCTTTATAGCTCCGGATGCATCCTGGGCATGGTCATAACTGTCAGCCTTACAGATCATCAACTATGTCTCATGTCAATCACAACTAACTGATGGATGAACCTAAGAAACACCTTTCTTCATTCATTCAATGCATTCTGGCCAGAGAAACGTACATTCATTGTGATTACTGACAACATAGAGCTCAAACTCTTACCAAGAGTTGACGGATCCCATCTTGATCAGTCACTAACTACGCAAATATCTAATTATTCCCAATATCTATTCAACTAGTACTCTAAGATACTAGGTGTCCAGAATCAAAGAATAATAGATGAGATGCTAGTTACTATGCTGATCTCAGATCTAAGGAAAAACTAACTATCTAACTATCTCGAGAAATCTTAATGACAGTTCATTGGTTATACCATTAAGCATTTCTCCCTTTAGGTCAATTCAGTGATCACATCATTATGTGAATCACCCATATATGTGATTTAGTAAAAGAGATCCACTAATTTCTATCAACATAGAAACTTATCACATATATGTTGTTCTTTCCGGTTCACTATAGTTTGAGTAGTGATCATACGAACAAGAACAATTCAGATTAAATCATACCAAACTTGACTCTCTTTATTATGATCTCTATCATAATGTCAAGTTTCAGATTTAATCTTGGACTCTATCATACACTTATGAAAACTCATCAATGAAAATAATGCCATATATTATTAAAAATAAAATCGATGTCTAAAATATACAACTCGCTACAAGTCTATAAACTAATGCTAGCTAGTCATCTCTCTCAATTTGATCCTCAGCTTATGCTTGTCAAACTCCTTTAACCCAAGCGCCTTCGTGAATGGATCTGTTGTGTTTTCCTTTCCATCCACCTTTTGGATTCGCACGTCCCCACGTGTTATGATCTCTAGTATCAGGTGATACTTCCGTAGAACATGTTTCGATTTCTGATGAGACCTTGGTTCCTTCGCCTGAGCAATAGTCCCGGTGTTATCACACAATAGAGGAACGAATTCCTTTATCGAAGGTAACACACCAAGTTTTTCTATGAACTTTCCCATCCAAACCGCTTCTTTAGTTGCTTCGCAACCTACTATATATGTTGCTTCAGTCACCGAATCGACTATAGTAGCCTGCTTGGAACTCTTCCAACTTACTGCGCCTCCATTCAGAAAAAACACATAGCCTGAAATGGACCGACTCTCATCCTTGTCTGTCGAGAAACTCGCATCAGTGAATCCTTCTAACTCCAAGTTAGAACTACCATAAATGAGGAACTGGTCCATAGTCCTTCTCAAGTACATAAGGATGTTCTTAACAACCTTCCAGTGTTCCTCATCAGGATCTGCCTGATATCTACTCACTACACTTAGTGTGTAGGCTACGTCAGGCCTAGTAAATGTCATGGAGTATATGATGGCTCCCACTGCTCTAGCGTAGGGAAGCCGACTCATGCACTCTCTTTCCTCCGGGGTCTTAGGACAATCCTCCCTAGAAAGAGAAATTCGAGTGTCTATCGGTTGATAGCCCTTCTTGAAACTTTCCATGTTGTATCGTCTCACGATACTATCAATGTACTGGGATTGTGACAATCCAAGCAACCTCTTCGATCTATCCCTATAGATCCTTATTCCCAGAATGTAGGCTGCTTCTCCTAGATCCTTCATGGAGAATTGATCAGACAGCCATGACTTAGTCTTTTGCAATGTCGGAATGTCATTCCCCATGAGCAATATGTCATCCACATAAAGCACAAGGAAGACAATCGTGCTCCCACTAAACTTCTTGTACACACAAGGCTCTTCATCGCATCTAACAAAGTTGAACTTTTCAACTGCCTTATTGAAGCGGTTGTTCCAGCTTCGAGAAGCTTGATTGAGTCCATATATGGACCTCTGAAGTTTGCATACCATATGACTTTATGTTGGCAACGTGAAACCCTCAAGTTGAGCCATGAAAACCTCTTCCTAGAGCTCTCCGTTAAGGAAATTTGTTTTCACGTCCATTCATAGTCATAGAATGCCGTTATCGCAAGCAGAATCCGAATAGATTTAAGCATTGCCATAGGGGAGAACGTTTCTTCATAGTCAATCCCTTCTCGTTGACTATACCCCTTGGCAACTAGACGAGCTTTATAGGTATCTACCTGCCCGTCTGCTCCAATCTTCCTTTTGTAAACCCATTTACAACCAATTGGTCCGGAAGTCTCTGAAGGATCAACTAAAGTCCACACTTTGTTGACCATCATAGATTCCATTTCGGATTCCATGGCCCTCCACCATTTCTCAGAATCTGGACCTTGTATAGCTTCTTGGAAAGTCAACGGATCGTCATCTCTATGACCGATCACGTCCTCTTGCACAATCAGATTGAGTCTCTCAGGTGCACGATGAGAATGTGTTGACCTTCTCAAAGAAGCCTGTGCAGCAGGTTCAACCTGCACTGGGATACCTTGTTGGACTTGTTCTTGAATAGGTTCTATCACTTCAACATTTGAAGATGAAGCCCCGATGCCTATCAACGTATCATCCAGCCAAGATTGCTCATTTGACATCTCATGTCCCTGAGCTTGTGTTGATTCGTCGGATTCTTGAATTTTGTCAAGAACTATTTCTCCACCATGAATTCCCTCCTCAAGGAATTACCTTTCAAGAAAGGTTGTCGTTCTGGCCACAAACACTTTGTGCTCAGACGGGTGGTAGAAATAATATCCCATAGTTTCCTTGGGATAACCTGTGACCCTACACCTGTCAGACCTAGCATCTAGCTTGTCTGGCTGAAGTCTCTTAACGAAGGCCGGACAACCCCAAACCTTGATGTGTCTCAGGTTTAGTTTTCGTCCCTTCCATATCTCATATGGAGTCTTAGAGAGGCTTTAGTGGGAACTTTGTTTAAGATATAAGCGGGTGCCTCTAAAGCATAATCCCACAGGTTTATTGGAAGATCCGTGAACCCCATCATGGATCGGACCATATAGAATAAAGTCTGATTTCTCCTTTCGGACACACCATTATGCTGTGGTGTTCCAGGAGAAGTCCACTGAGACAAAATCCCATTTTGCCTTAGATAATCAACAAATTCATGACTTAGATATTCACCACCCCGGTCTGATCTCAACACTTTGATACTCTTACCGGTTTGTTTCTCCATTTCACTGCGGAATCTCTTGAACATCTCAAAAGATTCGGATTTGTGTTTCATCAAGAACACTAAACCATATCCGACATATCATCAGTGAATATGATGAAATATGAATATCCACCCTTGGCTTGAACTCTCATAGGTTCACATACATAGGTATGTATGAGTCCTAGGAGTTCTGTAGCTCTCTCTCCAGTTCCACCAAACGGAGATTTGGTAATCTTACCACTGAGATAGGACTCACAAGTTGCATATGATTCATAATCAAAATGGCCTAAAAGACCATCTTTATGTAGCCTGTTAATCCTCTTCTCATCGATAGGACCAAGTCTACAATGCCAAAGGTATGTATGCTTTTGACGATCATCTACCGTTCTCTTTTGGTCGAAACATGCATGTTAATTTGTTCAATGTTAACATCAGGTAAGACATAAATCCCTTGTTGCAAATAACCATTCACATATGAATCATCACCATGATAAACAAAGCAAATGTTATTACTAAAAACTGTTCGAAATCCACGTCTATCAAGCATCGAAATATAAATGATGTTCGAAACAAACTTAGGAACATAGTACAGTCGTCTAACAACAAAGTCTTGCCCGTAGGCATTACAAGAGAAATCGATCCTATAGCTAGAGCAGCAACACTTACGCCGTTTCCAACCTTCAGATTGAATTCTCCCTTCCTGAACCTCCTACTGATCCTCAGCCCCTGCAACATGTTGCAGATGTTAAAACTGCTACCGGTATCTAATACCCATCTAGATGAATCAATAGTAGTTAACAAAACCATGAAAACATTTTCCACGTATGTCTTACCTTGTTTCTTGCCCTTTAGAGACTACAGATATTCCTTGCAATTCCTCTTCCAATGCCCCTTCTTCTTGCAGAAGAAACACTCAACATTTGTTTGGTCGGCCTTGGTGGCGCCGCCCTTTGCCCTGGTCACACCAGTCTTAGGCGCGCTCTGCCTGGTCCTGGGCATCTTCTTGCCCTTCCTCTTCTGCTGAGAGGACTGCCCAACCATCAGAATAGATCCTGATCCCCTCTTCCCTATGGACATCTACTTCTCATACTCAGTGAGCATGTTGTGCATCTCATGCAACTCAACATCTAGCTTGTTCATGTTGTAGTTTACCACGAACGGGGAGAAAGAGTCCGAAAGTGAATGCAAGATCATCTCCTGTTGCATCTCCTTGCAGAAGGTGCACCCCAACTTCTCAAGCTGTTCTATCAGATTAATCATACGAAGAACATGGGGTCCCACAAGAGATCCCTCACTCAAAGCAAACTTGAACAAAGTCCCTGACAACATGGACCTTGCCGTCCGAATCTGCTCACCGAATATCTTCTTAAGATGTTCCATGATCTGCTTGGCAACCATATGCTCATGCTGCTTGTGGAGTTCGCCACTCATTGACGCCATAATGAGGCATTTCAAAGTGATGCATTTCTCCTCATACTTGGTGAAGTCACTGAAAACCTCATCGTTTTTTGGATCTGACGTTGGAGGAGGTGGCTTATCGATCACATTGATCAGCTTCTCATTTGTCAGCACCAGTCGCAGGTTGCATTGCCATTCATCGAAGTTTTCCCCAACCAGCTTGTTGGTTTTAAGAATTGGACGCATGTTGAATTTAAACATTCTCAAGAGATTTATAAACAAAAGGAAAATTTACAGCAGAAAGTTAGACATCGTATATATCATAAAGACATGGACTTCATCTATATGATATATTTGATAATCAATGCTACAATAACATTAGAAATCTTATTTCCTATTAGCATCAATCTATAACTATATGCTTGTGCCCCTTGATAGTCAAGATGTTTCCCAAACATATAAATAGATTCTTTATAAATTTTATCCCCACAAAATTTATAGTGAATTAATTTCGGCTCTATATCAAATAGTCACCTGGTAGTCAGGTCGTTCCTATCGATATAGTTGAGTTCATCCTTCAGCTCATGTTCGGATGACAATTAAGTTCATGTCCCCCAAGTAGTCCAAGCGTTTATAAGAACTAATTGTTCTCTCCCACTAGAAATCTAATGTCATAAGCGTACGAATTAAATTCTTGAACTACATGCCTCCTGGTAGTTAGGTTGTACCATGTAAACGAGAACCTATTCAAACGTCTACAACGAAGGAAAAGCCTAACGATAAACAATTTATCGTCTAAGAACTCAATTATTAATTTAAAAAAAATTATTAAACTTGATTACCCACGCATGCTGTGAGATTAGTGTATGCAGGTAGCGCTTCCAGGAATTTTTCGCACGAGCATGATTGTTACGCGCGCCCGCTCGGGTTGTAGTGCTTGTCCGCTCGGGTCATGCACATTCGCCCACTCGGGCTCGTGAGAAAACGTCAGCTCGGGCTGAATGAATTACGCCCGCTCGGGCTCACGGTACCGCCCGCTCAGGCACATGGAAATGCTCGGTCGGATAGGGAAACGCTTAGGCTGCAGAACCGCTCGCTCGGGCTCCCCGAACCGCTCGGTCGGACAGGGAAACGCTCGGACTACAGAACCGCCCGCTTGGGCTCCCCGAACTGCTCGGTCGGGCACGCAGAACCGCTCGATCGGGCTGAAGGAGTGAGGACAAGCCCCGACCAGGCTAGGGTTACGAAACCCTACATGCCGCCTCCCTTGCAGATGCCCGCTCGGGCTCAACGCTATGCCAACTCGAGCTCGATGGAACGGCTAAGGTTAAGGTTTCTGAAACTCTTCGCCCACGCCGTTCGCCCTTTGCGTCGACTCGACTCCTCGACCCTCGCACAAGACGCTCTCGCACAGCCGTCGCCGCACGAGACTGGCGCTCGCGCGATGCGCTTTGGCGATCGAATCGCTTTCTCATCAGTCGCGCGAAACGCCGTTCGTCCGCGGTCGACACGGGGTGTCTTTGTCGCCCCTCCCTTTCGCCTGCAACCGGCATCCCTCGCGCTGGGGATTCGACCGTCTCCCATGAGTCGGTTTTTCGACCGTGCAACACTTCTCCTCGCATGTTCGTTCGCATGCGCGTGTGGCGTGCGCGCCTATGTAATTTTACGATCCGATTTTCACAAAATTCCAAAAAAATAATCCTAAACAGACGACCAGACGCTCTGATACCACTGTTGGGTTGTTACATCGGGTGCGGAAGAGTGTTTTACAACCCGGTTATTCGATCTAGTCATGTTTAAGGATTATTTTCAGGGTTTCAATGAAGAACGTAAAATGAAACGATTTCGATAATACCTGTTACGTTGAAACTGATGATCGGATGTGAGACTTGATAGTGCAAGTTCTCTACTCGTATCCACGCCGAGATCGGATTCTGCAATCAACGGTTGGTGCAGATTTTATGATGAACAAAACTGTTTTCGTTCTTCTTCTTTTTTTCTTTCTCATGGCTATTAGGTTTTAGGGTTTTGATTTCGTTATAATGAAATCTGATCAGGAAAACCTATTTTTCGTTAAATAAATATTATTTAAGTTTTCAATAATTACGAGTTAACCCTATGATTATTAAATATTCCGCAAGAGGCATAATACTTTCACCCAAACTACACGAAGAGCCTAAAAACTCGAACTATCTGAATTATCCAAATTACCCAAATGTGATTCGAATTATTTTTGTTCTTTAATATTTGAGTTATTTAATTTATGTTTGAAGACATTTATTATGAATTTAGTTACATAGTTTTGTTATGTTATGTTTGAGATTTTTATTTTTATTTGAAGTCAAAACTCGAACTATCCAAATAACTCGAATTACCCATAATATTTGAAGAACTCAAACTACTAGAAATACAAACAACCGGAATTATCCAAATAGCCCAACCTATTCAAATTATTCAAATGTAATTCGAGATTTAATTTTGGCTCCAATACTCCAGAATCTGAAAGCCCCAAACCTGAACCGAAACTCTAGAAACTGAGACAAAAAACATTCATGTCAAGTTTTCCATAACCCAAAGAATCGTGAATGAATCGAAATCCGAGTAAATTGAATCGAAACCCGATTGGACACCCTAGATAACATTGACATTGGTTCGTCCCTCTGAATTTTTTTTATCTTGTCTAGGATGAGTCATTTTACTGGAAACGCTCGGTTTTATCCTCCAAATTTATAAAACGTGACGTTCAATTTGAGATTATTGGATTGAGATTTGAAAATTGTGATATCCTCTACAAAATGATCATTTTGTAGAGAGTTTATTTTGTAGAGAGCTGTAGATACACCCTTATACAGTATATATAGCTCGCAATGTCTAGGCTCAACCCATTTCTCCCATTCTCTCATTGACCTCACAACACTACTCCGCGACTAGGATCCCAAAAGAAGCAGTAGGAGCATCCATAGAACTGCGTCAAAAGGTACAAGGATTACTTTAGAATCTAATTAGAGGTTTACTGATCCATCACTCAGAAATCTGCTAATACCAACACTTGCATGTCTACATTCAACGGAAGGTTACATGGGAGAGGAGCGAACGATTGAGGAACTAACTACCCAACTTGAAAGCATCCACAAAAAGACCCAAGCAAACACCGGCTTTCCAGTAGTTGATCATCACAACAAGAGCCTGAAACCTCCCCTTTGGCATTGATGAAGGCTTCTTATACATGAGCATGCCGATTCCTTCAATGGCGGCAACCACAACTCCTGCAACCAGTACATCCCAATCACCTGTCTGCCCGAGAATTGTGGCCAGAGCATTTGCAGTGTAGAAACCCAGTAGGAGCAGGAATATCTTCATGGGAAAGTTCTTTCTTGCAGAGTTCAACTTCTCGAGTAGCTGTTTGCCGCCCGCAATCGCTATTCTGCCCAATCGGGTGCTACCGAGACCAGTTCTGTCACTGTCGATCTCTTGCCTGTCGTCTCCTGAGACAGTACCTGGGTCCATGGCAAGTGATATCTTCCAATCTGCTCTTTTCATCTGGAAACTATTTTGTGTAAGAAATTCACAACCAAAACAAATTTACCTACAGTGTTAGTTCACAAATGGCAAACCTTTTCAGCTGAAAAACAAAAAGCCTAAGGGAACCAAACCATTCACAGGAATTGAACAAGCGCACTGTTAGGATATAACTTTTACCAAAAGAAGAGAAAAATCGGATTTCAACAGGAGAATGTTACAATCTGAGCAATGCTATGAGTGGACAATGTGAACATATCCAACATGTGTAAGCAAAAGGACACCAATAAAGATGGTGATCAGATCTTTGAAACTTACCTTCTCGCATGATAGACAAAAGACTTTATACCAACCCTTGAAGTTATCCTACTCCTGTGGAACACAAAGACCTTGAACGACAAGCATGGATGATCTGTGACATCATTCTCCAAGATTGACAACCCCGAACATAGCCATGAAGCTTGGCCTTGACATGCCATGGACTACAATTACTTGCAAGCAAAAACAATTTGAAACCACGAGTCAGAGACACCAAAGAAACAGAAGCAGCGGGCTAAGATAAACCCCAATCATATAAACTGGAATCTTATATCTGCAATCAGATAAACTCCAACCATAGAAATCAATGCAAAACCCAATCAGCCATAACAAGGGATAATGGCAATAGAGAAGACAGAAGAAACATTAGGGTTCCATCATCCAATTCATTAGCTCCAAATACTATATAGTGAAGGAATTAACTTCTCACTCTGACACTTACTTGACTTTTTCAACCCTAATCAGAAGAGGATGACGAATTTGAGAAACCCTAATGGAGAAAAGAAGAAATCAACCAAACCCAAATCGAAATACACCGGAAGATCATCGAAACCAGGACTCAGCGGCGAAACAACGGGCAATCGCCTTATCTTTGATTCTTCGTCCTTGTTTTTGGTCTATCTGATCTGAAAACTTTTCTCTAATTCACTAAGTGTTGCAAAATGCTGAAATCATTTCTACTGTTACCCATTGGTAAATTTCAATATGATAGTAATTTTTTCACAAAAATTTGTTGAGTTTCAATCGGTTTTATGTCTACTCTTCCTACGAGGGAGATTTCAACCCGAAGAACCGTAATTAGGTGAATTTCGTCTTCCACTGTTCTTCGTTGAGTTTACGTATATGGAAGAATATGGAAGGGAGTTGGTGTTCTACACGAGACTCAGTTAACGGATATACAATCATTATGTGAAAGATTATTTAATTCATTAATGGTCAATGATTGTATATAGCTTTGGAAAAAGGACACTAAACAACGTCATTTTACCATTAAACTCTACAAAAGTGAGGACGTCAAAATGGTTCATCAGTTGTTGCGGGTTCAAGGCAAATGATATGGGTCGTACCTGGAAGAAAAGGGTGGTCCATCACGAATTACATAACACATTTCGCAAATGTCCAACGCCTTCGTATTGGCGAAAGTGCAGTATCCACAACGCCAATAGCTTGAATCCTCAGTGGTTCTATTTGTGCTACTTGCTATGGATGTGATGTTTCCACTTGTCGTCCCGTGGCAATCCACGTCCGATAGACCACTTTCTAGAGCTCTGACTAAGTTCTCGAAGTAGTTTCTAGTGACCCTGACCAAGAAACAGTTATCGAATGAATGACCAGACTCTTCCCTAAAACATTCCTAAGGAGGAAAGAGTACCTTGTCAATCCTGCCAGTTTTGTGCGGAACTCTTTAAAACTTTCCAGTGGACCATCGGCTTCCAAGAGAAGTTGGATTTCTTTTTCAGCAAATTGATGGAGCCGTTCAAGCCCAGCTTCAGCTTCTCCTGAAAACGAAAAGAGATGACAATAATTAACACGATAAATCAAGACACCATAAGTCATTAACAAAGCTAGCCTTGGAACAGACTGATAAGACTCTAATAAAGAAGTTTGTCATATTTTCTGTTTATAAATTGGAACGACCAAACCAATCTAAAAGAAGCTTTGTGATAGTTCATCCTAGTCGGACTCAATTAACCTTAGAAACGAGAGTGAAGCATGTACCTTGTAAGTACTCAAAAAACTGTTTCTTAGTGTGCTCATAATCAGGTAAGAAAAAACCATAGGCATATGTCCATTTCAGCACTCGTCGGCATTCAACTATCTAATGATTGTAGAAAAAATAAGTGAGCAATAGCTAAAGATTTTTCAAGCATGCCACAGAAGCACTATATAACTTACCTGCACCCACGCCTCTATAATAAACTTCAGTTGCGATTGAGACTGACATTGTATGCTACTCAGCTTCTCAAGCTATCAATTCAACAACAAAATAAAACTTCTTGAATAAGTAAATAACAATCAACTATATAATTTTAGATCAGCAAGTTTTATGCTGTTTACTTACATGCACGGTTTGCATTTGCCTTAGATCGGCTATCGCCTTCTCCCTAGACTGCAAGCAACCACAACATTTGTGTTATTTACTTATTTAAAAATATTAAAATAATTCATAATTTTTTAGATTAGTATCAGGAACATAGGCATTAAGGATAGTAGTGGGTAAATACACATACACGTACCGATTGATTGTTCGCCCATCTTTCATAGTAGTGGGTATACCTTTCAAGAGAGATCTTTGCCATCTCTTGGATGCTTTCAAGTTCGTCAAACTGCACATGGAGATTATAAAAGCTGGTAAATGGAATCCAAATTGAAAAATTGGCTATAAACTAGGAGACCGAAATTGATGAATAGCGCTCATACAATTCCCACTTGCTTTGCTGCTTCATAGCGATTGCAGAAAAAAAAGCCACCTGTGGTCTGATCATGATCTGACCATGCACCTAGACAGAGCCTTTAAGTGTGTAATACAACTGTTTAGAATCTATCAAGCTAAGGCAGTCTGTATAAGCAACCATTTATTCAACTTACCAGCAAAACTCATATTTACACGGAAGTGAGCATGTCATATGCATACAGCCTTGGTCTTTCTCTATTGGCCTTCTACATTTCGGACAAAGCTTGGAATTCGCTAAGATCCTGAAAGGCAAATTTGGCAAGTTTACAAACTGAAACAGTAATGGAGAGACTTTCTTCTAAGCATTCGAACTATAAAATAAATGTCCATCTGGGCCGACATACCAATTTATACTCTCAGACTCGGATGTATTTTTTGATATCCACTTAGCAACAGTATCACAGTCTACAGGACGGTGCACTTCTTCGGCACACTGCAATGTCAATTCAAAGAGTGGAATTTTCTTTGCTCATATAGTTTCTAAGAAAACAAATAAAATGAAACAATTCCACTGCACAAAGAAGATACTTACATTCCAGCAGAAGCTGTGAGAACAATGGCAGTTGACATCATAGTTACCACTACCAGCAACATAACTTACAGCATAATCACACCCTGGAGCTGGACACCACTTGGTCTACAATAAGAAAGAATCAGCATAAGTCCTCATATCATCACCAAGAATGTTTTCCATTTTTTTCCAATTGTCTCTTTCCAACCAGGGATATGTTAAAGTTGCTATAAAACTTAAATTGATAGGTTACCGTTCTGCTGTCTTCAACATATGATCTGACAAAATATCGGTTGTACTTCTTACGATCTTCATCAGAAACTAAAGCGTGGACCAAATCTTGACAAATAGCAGCTGAACAAGATGGATACGGACATCGTAACATAAGACACCCAGGACCTTCATTAATCGCCGTGCGGAAATAACCTAAATATGGGTGAAAAGTCAGAAGGATAACCTGATAAAGATGCAAAAACAAAACAAAATTCAATGGCTAACCATCTATAGTGCAATTCCAACTAAAGACCAAAATATTCCACACTAAACATATCAACATCTAGTATCTCCATTCTGTGTGCAGCATTAGTTTATGCAGAAGAATAACAGATAAATAGTAAGCTATTCATCGAGCAAAATAAGTGCAGCCTCTTCCATCAGTGAAAAATTACGATATGTTATAGGAAATAGGTTTTGATACTCTCCAGGTAATTGGGAAAACAAACCTTCCCAGCATGTTTCACAAAATGGATGACCACATGCAGCAGAATGCAGTTTTTCACAAAGGAAATCCTCAAAACATATGCGACATCGAAGCTGCCAAAACGAGAAAAGAAAAAATACTCGATATCCGACATACAAAGAACAATGAAGAGCCTAAAAATCACGTTTTACTTTGTCAGATGAACTCGAAATGACAATGGCAATGATAATTATAAATTGGTTACTTACTTTCCTAGCAAATGGAAAATAAATAATCGGATTCTTCAACAGGCCAACAGCCTCTCGGACTTTTTCCTCATCCGCAAACCATTCATCGTGAACTTTGCTGACACACCTGAAATTTCGCAAATGCAAGATTGTTACAAAATCTGCAAAAGCTATATTAACTATCAATACAACGAACAAAGATCATCAAAATACTGATTTATCAGAAACCATAATCTGCCAGAAAATCTTACTACGGACAAAGAATGTCAAAATGCTGATTTATAAGAAACCATAATCTGCCAGAATAGCTCAAATCAGAATGAAAAGAGGAAAAGAGTACAAAATATGGAAGCTTCACCTAAGTACTCGTTTACATATTGCAAATGATGAATCAATATTAAATTTTCAAGATGGTTAATCCTTATATTTCCTAGAAATGTAACCCTCGACTACCAAGAAAATCTAAGCATTGATTATCTAGGAAATGTAATGGTTGTTGGAAGTCTGCCATTTATATCTCTTATGCAACATGATATAAGATTTGTCAGCACTAAAATTGTCTCAATTCATGCAGGTTTGAACAAATATACACTGGCAAGAAGCAAAGGAATCGATCATCAGAAGAAGAATTAGGCCAAAAATTAGGGTGTATTATTCTTCATTATTTGGCTGGTGATATCAATTTAGGCATCAATTCTCTCAACAAATTTGAGACTTTGGTTGCCGTCGACTCATCTTCAGATATCAGCAAAGAAAACTGTTGAGGTGTTCCTTTGTTCTCGTTGCACTTGATCCTCGAGACCCTCGATTTTCTTTGCTGTCATTTGTTGTTTTTGCTTTAGCAAATGGAGATTCACCACTTCTAGCGCCAATTTGTCCAGAGACTTGATGCTAAAACTCTTTATAAAAAGAGAACCGTTTGATTTTTATAATCAATGAGAGAATTACAAGGTGGAGGTGGTTTTGGGAGTCACCTTAGCTTCCTTTTTCTCTCAAACAGATTCCACAAAACAACTACCTTCCCACCCCTTTCCCCTCACAACTATATAGCTAAATAACAACCTATATTCTCATTTGCAAACATTCACTAAAATATAGGTATGGTATGTTATAACTTTGTCTTTCTCTCGGCCCTCTTCTTCTCATAATGAAAAGACACGCAAAAGAAAGCCGCAATAGCGAAAAAGTCATTAGAATTACCAATTGTAGTGGCGAAGCAGGATGGCAGATGAACCTCTTGAAATTGATAACACTGTAGAGATCTTTGAGATATCATCTTCCTGACGCTTACGAATGTCTGCCTCACCTAGAATTGTATAATTTTTCTACAACACAAAAAAAAAAGTCACACCCATCATGAGAAGTCCACCAATATATCAAAAGAAACAGAGACGTAGAACTTCCACAGCATTAATAATTCTCTTTGCAGGGAACTGAATGACACAATATGAAAAGAAATGGAAGAATACCACCACATATAAAATGAAAAATGTCTACAGACAAGAGTAAGGAAATATCAATATTGACCTGTTCAACGAAGAACGGTCAACCAATAGTTTTTAATTTTCCTGCCATAACTATAAATTGCACCATAGTCTTTAAAGAAAGAGAGAGAAATGGAGCAACACTGCTTCTGCTAATCTTGATGACTATACATTCTATAGAATCATATATTCGATTCCAGGTTCCGGAATCTAAATGCTACAGCAAATAACCCAAAAAATGGACAAAAATACTTTCCCTTGTGAAGAACGTAGATTGATTAAAGATTTCAGAATACTTTCCTTTTCTCTTTCTAATTCTGACAACAAAAGTAAGAATCCAAAAAATACCCACAAAGAAGACAGGCACGAGATCATCTCTAAAAAACAATTTACTTCATCTGAAGTTGCACGAATGAGATGCTAACGATGTGAAACTAGTGAAAGAAGAAGAGAAACCTGGTGGTGACGGAAGATGAGATCATCGGAATCATCAACGTCCTGCTGCATGAAGTTGTAGTCCACGTGCTGGGAATCTTCGTCGACGACGTCACTGCCACTGGTGAGATCGTCGTCCGCGTCCATTCTTGGATGTTTCTGCTCTCGTTCGCAACGAAGGTGGTGATATTTCAATTAGAGAAAGAAAGGGAGAGAGAGAGGTGAAGTGTGAGAGGTAAATAGGAGGGGCGATGGTATCTATGTAAATTTGGAGGGAGCCAGGGGGTGGAAGTGAAACTGTGGTAGTGTATGGATGGAGGTGGTAACAAAAATGGGCTACCCGCATTCGGTACAATAGATATACGAACAGTATACTGTTTTTAATAATAACATCAATGTTTCTATATTATTTTCTATTATATAATTTAATTTTCTCAACATAAAATGTAAAATACTTTACGATGCTAACTAAAAGATGACATTTGAAAAAATTCAATTTTGGCTGTGATAATATTCCTTGCTTTATAAGAAAAATTTCGGATCAATTTATCTAAAATTTTGAATAAATTAATTTTTTTCGAATTAAATTGATTTTTTAGCTATTTAGAATGGAGATATTTAGTAAAAATTTGAATAAAAGAAACAAAATAAATAATAGAACCTTTTTTTTATAGAAAAATAGTAAGAAAATCAATTGACACATACGTTTATCGTTTCCCATATATGATTTTGGTGATTCGATATATTATAATCAATGTTCTAAAAACATTCTAGACGTCTCTCTAGGCATTGTCTAAGTGACCCTTGATCCTCCGATTAATGCCTAGACATTTTTTTAGTGACGTCAAAATGACGTCATTTTGATTCTTAAAAAAATTAACAATAATATTGATCACGCGTTTACTTTTTACCGTCTTTGTTTTCATCATCGCATTCATCTTCTTATATCTATTGTATCAACTCTCTTCTATTGTCTATTGATTTCACCTAAGTCTCGTCCTTGTCTTCGTCTCTAATTTTCATCTTTGCCTTCATCTTCGGTTTTTTATCCGCCATCGTCTCTCGTATGTTTTCATCACTTTCTTCTCATATCATTGTCTCTATTTCTCATCTTCGTCTTTGTTTCATCTCCACCATCGGCTTCGTCTCTCGACTTCATCATTGCCTTGGTCTAACATCATTCTCACTCGACGTCTGTTTTTATGTATTTTGTTTTTTATGATATTGTTTGTCGTCGAAAATTTGATACTGTGAATTCAAATATTTATAAATATTTTTTATAAATACTAAAATTATTTATTTATATATGTGTTTTTATTTACTTATAAATATTTCGAATTAAATATTTAAATTATAATTATATTAAATAATATATATATATATATATCTAACCCGCCTAGACACCGCCTAGTGTTCGCCTGGCGTTCTGGGCGCTAGGTATCCGTTCGCCTAGCGCTTTCTTGAACCTTGATTATAATATTATATAATGCAAACACAAATTAGAATCAAAGTCAAGTGTCTAATGTATTGTCCCACATCTGATACATATGATTGGGCAACTCTAAAATCTTGAACTAGCTTTTAGGATTAGTTAGAGTCAACTCATATTGACATGGTATCAGAATCAGGTTCGTATATACGTATTTTGGGCCTCCGATTGTGTTCGCGCTCTAGGCCGAGCCTGTATGTGACGGGAGTATTGTGATGTATTGTACCACATCGACTAAAGAC
Source organism: Gynandropsis gynandra (assembly GCA_036759665.1). Classification (NCBI taxonomy): domain Eukaryota; kingdom Viridiplantae; phylum Streptophyta; class Magnoliopsida; order Brassicales; family Cleomaceae; genus Gynandropsis; species Gynandropsis gynandra. The sequence continues at coordinate 40,229,971 of CM071865.1, read as the reverse complement.
ATGGACCTTATCTCATAAATATGGTGTTTGACAATTATTAACTCTTGAGCTACCAATTAGTTAGGACCAATGAAAAAATGGAAAACGAATGGATATTTACGGCACCATTTTGTTTGCACATTTTGGGATTGTTTTAGACTGAAAGAAAGTTATTTAAAATAAAACTATTGATTTAAAATTTTTATTTGATACAGGAATAAATATTTATAGAAAGAGAAATAAACCTTGAGCAGATGTTATACCTCATGTTTCCAACACAATAGGTTGTTCTTGAACACTCAATACACCAAAGTAGAAAGGCTTCATCACAAAGATTAGCTATAACCACCAAAAGAAGGAATTCGCAGTTTATTGATGATCTCTCCGAATGGTTGAAGGTACTGCAAAAAAAAAAAAACAACGGCTTTGTGATTACTTGCGACGGAAAAAGAAGAAGAAAAAGGAGATGGAATGATAATTTAGCTTACTTGGTTATACAGCAGCAGCAGCTTTGGAGGAGAGGAAATCTGAGATCTTGTCGGTGTAGAAATCCGGTTGAATCGTATTGTCAGGGCTTTGAAGCTTTGAGAGGGAGGTAACGCCTTCAATACAATGCAAGAAAGTAAGCATTAACCATGAGCGGAACCGTGTCAGTGGAGTTTTTCCGGTTGGTTTATTTTTATGTCCCACATCGGTTAGGACATGAACTTTGACTCATATATATGATACTGGACAATTCTAAAGTCTTAAGTGAGTTTTTGGGATTAGTTAGGTCTAAACCCATATTTAATATGGTTATGATAAGTTGTCCGACGTCGGCTAGAATCGTGAACTTTGAACTCATATATATGGTACTGGTCAAACCTAATTTAATATTTTACCTGAGAGGACGAGGAGAGTCTTGCAACCACCGTTTTGGCCAAACAAAATGTCAGTATCCAATCTATCACCCACCATACATATCTGTGACTTTTGAATCCCGAATCTGTAAAATGGAAATGCATTGGTGAAGAATGAAAAATGAGGGGACACGCGTTTCAGAGAAATGTATTCAACAATACTCTCCTGAATGAACTTGGTTCAGTGTTAAGATGTGATCATGCTATTTCATCGTGTTAGCCAAACCCATCAATAATGAGTGAAATTAATGACTTTTTTGAGACAATTCAACTTCATTGGCTTTTTCCTACTCTTGTCAGACTACCAACGAGACAAACAGCAAGTACGGGCAATTTAAACATCTGCATTGCCATAACTCAGAAACTGAAAAACAAATGAAAGACGAGGAATAAGAGAATATGCAAATCTTACTTGTTGGCTACGTAATCCATCATAAAAGTTGAAGGTTTTCCAACAACCAGAGGCTCACGTTGAGTGGATCCAGCAATAGCTCCATTCATGGAACCACCACCTGAGACAGAGGGTGAATGCTTAGTCAAACACAAAGAAAACTTGGTCACCAAAGGGGTAAACAATGAGTTGCTCTTGTTCACTGAAACGCAGGAGACTAAACGAATACACTGTGAATAAACAGTGGCTGTTGGTTTCGGTTCTTAACTCAATCAAGCAGACCCAGATGGACCCAATACTACTCAGGATACAAATATGACGCAACATGGAATACTGAAGCCTAAAAATGAAAAACATTCACCCGATGACAAACTAAAGGCTATCCAGTTATCATGTACTCCAACATATATTAGACTTCTGATATGCAGTAGCTAAACAGTACAGCAAAGTCGGCTATTTTTGGTTTTACACCATTGAGTAATATTTTAAAATCTCAAAAACAGCTTACTATAATGCAAGAGATACATGACAGCAGACTGTTGTTTTTGCATGGGTATTGCCAAGTTTAATCATCAAACGGAGAACACGGTGTGACACCATAATGGTTAGCAATTCAAAACTTTTGTTTAGTAACAAGAAGAGCATAACATGCATCATAAAAAAATGGCTGAGAATGCATACAAGAAGCAGACCTGCCCATTCCTGAGCGTCTGTAAGGTGAGTGACAGCATCTCGGTTTGTAGCAATGAACAGACACCCTGGGTTTTCACGGATACAGAGTGTTGCATACCTTTCAGCAAAGAAAAAAGAATTTATATCATCAGGTAATGCACTTGAAGTTCACAAGGATTTTAAGATTACGAGCATTGCTCATTCATCAGTACTAAAATTGTAAGAATATTTCCTCTGATAGAGGCACATAGACAAAGCAGAAGACAGGAATTGAACCATTGCTTTCAAGGTGTTTTTTATGAACGTGAAAAGGATGTATTCAAAATCTCAAATTCAATTTGAAACATGACCCATTTTCATGCATACACTCTGTTCTGACTTTTCATTGCTAGTATGTATAACTGAATAACCATAGTGGGATGACCTACTGTGTTTTGTAGTAGTTGAAATAACGATCAAATCCAACCACCACAGCTCCGACCTGGAAAGCATTTATCAGTAAAATTATAAACGGTTTCCATCTAAAGAACTGAACTTCCAACTCTCTAAGCTTTGAGCACAGAAAGACAAAGATAGCAAAAGAAAGCAACCAGGGAAGGAAGCATACATCCTTATCATGCTCCATAAAAAATCCTGGCTTCAGTTCAATCTGCTTTTTACCGTCCTCCTGTATATAAAGAATAAGCTCTTCAAGAAAATACGGCTTGCTTAAATAAAAGGGAGTAAAGGAAAATAAACGAGATATAAGGGGTTCTAGAATATTGCTGCTTCACAATGAGTTCATTGACACGAGGAGAGGACAATGATCAAAAGACACAAGAAATATGAAAACAACTTACTACAGAAATAACCCGCTTAAGCTAACAAGAAATGTCACTTGTACATACCGGCCCTCCAAGGTACTGAATACCCGCAAGCTCAAGCTCTTTCAAGATGCCATCCTCACCAACCACGTAAACCTGAATAACTTTGCATCAAGAACTCGCAAAAGAAAGGAGGATGTTTTGGAGACAGATATGCATTGAACAACTCGCATAAAAGTTTTACTTAGCAAGTGAAGTTGAGAGATTTTTCTAGAGGATACTACAATGAGAAAATACTGATTCAACAGAATAAACAACAATTTGAATCATTGCTAACATCTCTGAATGTGGGATAGCACACCTTCTTATCTTTTGGGAAATTAATGGACTGCAAGTATGCAGCTGCAGCAAACGATGAAGCAAATATCTCTTCCTGTAAAGATATCACTTGAATCAAAAGAGAAAGATTGTTCTGCCAATAGCAAATATTTATACTGGATTAAGATTTAAGCCACTGACCTCGCTAACAGTAAGACCGAGTGTTTCAAACTTTTTACCGTATTGTTTCCTTGACTTTGTTGAGTTGTTTGTAACAAAAACCAATCTTTTCCCCTGGAAAGATGAGATAGTTTTCGATTACAACAAGAAAATCATTGTTTGTACAAATAACTGACAAAACAGGATATCACTATAGCAAAAACAATTATTTGGCACAGAGAGCTAAAGCTTTTAAGGGGCACAATGAAAACATAAAAAGGTAATGTCATATCAAACTCATTGAATTGTATCATGAGATTGTGTACCAACCTTCGACCGAAGCATATCCAGAGTTTCAGGAACTCCTTCTATCAATTTGTCTCCCTTCCATATCACTCCTATGGAAAATAAAAACGAATGATTCAGAACGACTCACTCGTAGAAAACAAATATTCTCCTCGGGTGTTTTGAACCCCGAATTCCAGAAAACTAATGAAATAACTGTTTGAATATTATATATACACAACGGTTTGAAGATTGATTTTTACAAATTTGGAACATACACAGAACATATTTAGGCAAAGAAGAGGCAGTATGGTTTAGGAACTAAATGTCTCTGTATGTACATGAAACCAACCCGCACTACCTCCAGAGTTTCTTACCATCCAAAAAATTAAACTTCTCTACTTCACAACATTCCTTCAATCCCAACCATTCTAAGAAACGAACTAACTAAGTCACCATAGAATTCCAGAATCTGTGCGCGAACAAATAGATTTCACGAAATGACAAGGTGATCGGCGACGAAACGAAAGTGTTGCACTAACCGTCACAATCGAAGAGGAAAGTCTCGACAGAATCAATGAGCTCATCGGCATTCTCCAGTGGCCGAGCAGCAGCCGCCACCGCTCGCAGCTCGAAACTGGAACTCGTCATTCGCAGAGGCTTGGGGTGGCTCTTATATCTGAGGACAGTAGAACCGAGAAACAGCGAAGAATGGACGCAGTAGCGGCTCCCGCCGAGGAAGAATCTAGGCTTCGCCGAGAGATAAAAAGCAGAAGAAGAAGAAGAAGAAGACGAGACTGTTGAAACTGCAAAAGCCCCTGCTCTGCTCAGCATCCTCTCGTTTATTTTCTTCTTTCCGCTTTCTAGGGAATAACTCGTTTTTGTTTTAATATAAAAATTAGATATTATTATTATCTGCTATATTTTTGTGACTTAAAATTAGAAATAATTTATTGGTTAAATATTTTAAGGCCGTTACGCGCGTGGGGAGGATGCTGACGTGTCTTAGTGAGTGGACAGAGACGAAGATGTCATCCGAAGGATTTTTCCAAGCCAAGGAACTTCAATCCAACCATGAATGGTTGAAAACCCTTCGATCCAAAAGAGATGAGCGTAGATCTAAATTAATTCGTAAAACGTTAACTATAATTAACTAACAATTTCTCCCGCTCCATTACAAAACCCATCCACTTACTAGATTCTCACCACCCACCTCCGCCCTTTCGGCTGCTTGACTCCGCCCCCCAACCACCACCCGACTCACCATCACCACCACTCTTTCTACCATCCGACCCGCCTCCCCACCTGTCCCCACCGCCACTCTTTATCTCGACACCTCCGCCGCTAGAATCACCACCCCAACCGCCACCACCTCCGCCGCTAGAATCACCACCCCAACCACCACCACCTCCGCCACCACCTCCGCCGCTAGATCCACCACCCCAACCGCCACCACCTCCGCCGCTAGAACCACCACCTCCGCCGCTAGAACCACCACCCCAACCGCCACCACTTCCGCCGCTATTTCCCCAATCACCGGTACCACCTTCACCCTGATCACCATTTCCATCTTTAGAGACGGAACCCCACTTGGGAGTATCATACCCGGAATCCTGTCTATCATTGTTCATGTTATCTCTGCGTCCTCGTCCTCGGCCACGACCGCGGCCACCATATGGCCTTGGCGCCCCACTGGGATGCCCGACACGGCCACCACTATTTCTGTAATCACCGCCTCTACCTGCACAATTCAGTACGGTAAACGCTTTTACACAAGGCTTTTATACTAAGGCGTCACAAATAGAGTTTTATTAACAGCGAAATAAAAGATTCAGCAACAAAAGTCTGGAAATAAAGCCAATAAACAAATAGGAAAAGAAACCAAAAGTGACAAAGGAAGAACAATGACAACAACCACGAGAGTCCAAGTTGTCAACATAAATGAAAAAACTGAGGCTTCAAAACGTTACCTGATCTTGTCCCCGGTGTCGAATGATCCCTATCAAAAGAGCGGCCTTTAAACCCTCCTTCACCGTGTGAACTACCCCAACCACCTCCTGCAGAAGAGCCACGCTCAGCTGGGCTTCTCATCGGTACCCTGGCAGCAACAGACCTAATGGATGGTTCATGCACCGGGTCATCGATATGCCTCTGGAAGTATGCGACAAGCCTATCAAGGTCCTCAAACATCCTTTTCCTAAACTTAAATCCCTTGGGATATAAACCTATATATTCATGGTGTGGGTTTGTGCTTCGAATGTAAGTCAGTATAAAGGTGCCTGGATGTTCATGTGAAATCCCGAAACTGTAAATGATACGTGACGGGTTCTCAGCCTTCTCAATCCTGAGAAGTTCGTCAACATCTGCTTTGGTTCCCTTCCGAAATTTCCGATAATTGAGCATAGCCTTGAGATGAGCTACCAAGGGATCAACATAACGATCCATGACCTGCAATATGAAGATGGTTAAACCTCAAAGATGAGCACAACTAAGCCAGCACGTTACCTCAAGATAGGGTATTTTCAAAAGCCAAACGTGTCCAAAATCATGCAACTCACTGTTAGTTGCATTTAGTTATTTACCCAAGCAGAATAAGCCCAAAGAGTGACACCAGAAATAATGAATGACCCACCTCATCCAAATCCTCAAATGTGTCCTCCCCAATCTTCAGTGTCTTCCCAATTCGTAGAAGGCTTGTTATGTCCTTGGTTTCCTTCCCACCTTCAGCTATATCCTTGTGAGCATAAACTTCATCGTAAATCCTGAGTGTCAAAGTCAAATAGTTGGGTCCACGAGAACTTGGACGAACGATGCTTTCCCCGAAATCCTTGTTGGATAAATACTGCCAGAACATATCAGGCACCGAGAAACAGTAAGAATTAGGAAATCGTATATAAGCGTTCTTGTCACTGCTTTAACTGCTAATGCAATGCTGCTTGAACCTGTCAAGTTCTGTGTATTCACTAATGCCAAGACAGCTTTTACTGTAACATTGTTCTAAATGAAAATAGAAGTAAAATATAAGACCAAATGATTAACCACGACCATCCAAGGTAAAATGCCAACATACCTCCATCGCTTCATCAGCAGTAATATTTTGGAAGCGCGGATGGACAATCATTCGAGGCTTGAAATGCTTCCTCACCTGCTCCTTTTCTTTTCGAGCTTTTTCTTTATCATTCAGGAGACTGCTCTGATCCTCATGGTAATAAGGATCAAAGCTTTGGACATATTGGTGCCTGTTACTTTTCATTTCACTTTCTTTGCAAATAAGGAACACCTGGAACCTATTCTTTTGGATTGATTTGATCTTGCATGTGAGAATGTCACCTTCATGCAGTCTGTCTGACAACTCAACAATATCCCTCCAGTCATCAGAGTAATCTTCCTTCATAAGCATCCCAGTTAACCCAGAATCTAATGCACATATCGCTCTTCCACCCTGTATCCTCCTAACTGTGGCCTGCACAATTCGTCCTTCAGCTACAGTTTCTTCACTTTCACCCGAAATCATATAAAATGTTTCATCCACACTTGGTTCTTCGAAAGGCTTCCTCAACTCTTGGAAACCATTGATCAACTCATTCCTGATATCATTATAGGTCTCCTTCTTGTTCTCTCGTTTCTTACTAGTCAAGTACGCATCAAGGTCAAGGCTACGCAATAAACTAGGTCTATCTCTCACATGCTCTATTGCCATCTCTACTGCATCCTCATCATCATTTGAATCACCTCTTACATCCTCATCATATATATCTTTTGCCAGTTCTTGCGCAAGACCATATGATTCAGGGTGTATTCTTGTGTCGTCCAATAGATCAATAAATTGGCTGCTACTAGCAGCCAGCCCACTTCGACGGATACGCAAGAAGCCAGCTGCATTTACAAAAACCTTTTTACCAAGCCCATGAGATATCAAGTCCTTGCGGACAAAAATTGAACCAGCTCTGACAAGAGACCTCTGCAAGGATGCAGCTTTCCTAGGCCCAAGTCCAGAAATGAACTGCAAAGGGGAAAATAGCCATTCGTGGCTTGCAGCCAAATTAATGTCAATTCCAACCTGGTTTGTAATTTCAACCATAACCTGTTCAATCATTCCATACTTCTCATCTGGCGAGAGGAAATTTTCCAAGGCATGAAGCTTCCAAGATAAGATTTCCCTACCCGGTCCACATAAAGTGGCAACTGTCGCCAATGGGTTCTGAAGATAGCGTCCAAGAGCAACTGCACGCTTCACGATTCCAGACTGCTGAGGTAGCTGTTCTTCGGAGATCCGGGAATTTTCATACAGCCGGGGAAAAGCTTCGTCGATATAAATAGAGCCTAATTCATCAATCTCATGCCCAACATCTCTAGGATTTTCCTCCACGTTCTTGAAGATAACCTGATAGATAAAATGAAACAGAAAGCCTCATTTACAAAGCAATGTAGCCACATATATCAAATGAAGTAAAAACTATTACAGAGAGGGGCCTACAAAACTAAGAAACTCAAGCTTTTTCCTGTCAGGTAGCAAATGAAACGATGAACATAAACCTCAAAGCGCAGACAACATAACAGCCACTGATGCTAAACCTCAAAGCGCAGACAACATAACAGCCACTGATGCTAAACCTCAAAGCGCAGACAACATAACAGCCACTGATGCTAAACCTCAAATCTGGATCTCCTAGTAAACATGAACCAGATACTGAGCAACTCAGAAGAGGCACCAACATTTTACTAGAACCTGTGCCATGATAAATAAAGAATGATGACACGAAAAGGATCTGTACATGTCCAAAAATCAACGGCCCAACAAAAGACCCTTGCCCTGATTATTCAATAACATTAAGATATATCGGAAGGTATCTAAAAGCAAAATTGTAGTCAAAGCATGATAAAGTGATGTATGACAGATCATGATGCTTAATAGAACCTCAAAGCAGCATCAAGTGAGCCGCCAATATCAAAGGAACCCTAATAGCAGGAAATTGTTTTGAGATTACGATCATAACTCTAAACTTGTAAGCTACATTAGAAAGAGGATGGAGCCATACAAACCGGTGAAAAGTTCTTACCTCATAAATATCATCCTTCAGACGAGTACAATTCAAGTTAGCAGCTCCTAAAACCATAACATGAGGCTGGTGGTCCATCATGAACTTTAAAAGACGACCCTGGTCATTCTTTTTGCGTTGCTGGTCAGTGACATTTTGAGATCGCAAAGTGAGAGACCCCGCGTAAAGCACATCAAGCACCTCTCCAGATGAATCCAGCATCACGAATGTATTTGCTGGTTTTCCAGGACCCCAGCAACATGACATGACCCTCGGTGCAGCTTCATCATCTGAGCTCATGTCCATATCCTTCTTTTGATATGGCCCAGCAGACACTTTGTTCCATAATGCCTGTCCATACTCTGAAAGCAACCAACTCTTTGCTCTGCTGGTTAACAAGGATCTTGCTTCTTTCTCCATTGAAGGCAAAAGAAAATTATGAAGTGCATCCTCCAGAATCAATTTCCTCTGCTCATTCCAGAGTTGAGCGTATTTACTTACACCAACACTCAGATAGTGTTCGTTGCAGTCACTAATTAACCTATTCATGTAATTTTCTGGTAGCTTGAAGGTTACTTGAAGAAGTTTCTCCTCTTCAGCCTTCTCGATGAGAAGCCATTGTGCATCCAAGAACTTGCTCAATGGCTTATCACGTAACCACTTGATCCCCGAAAACTGATGGAAAGTGTCTATTACCACATTCCCATCTCGAGTTGGACTTGTTGAGACCACTGCATTCTCCATATAAATGCCACGAAAATACCTTTTGACTGAAGGCTCGCAACTTATCTCCAGTGCAGCCTAGTAGAAAAAACATCAAATGATATTTTAGAATAAAGATAGCAGTATCCCTTTCAATATTGGATCAAGCAAAAACCATCCAGTGCACAAAGTTACTTATACTGAAAAGTGTACCATATGTCGTGCACCCTTAAGGACAGCTTGAGGATTCTCAAACATTGCGCACACAAAATTTGATGCCATATCCTCTGGTGTTTCCTTTGCATCCTCCAGTTCATCAACCTACGATGCAAGCAGTGGCAAAATGTCATTCCTGCAAAACACAAACACCAATAACAATAACAGCACACGGACCAGCTTTTCTAAGGACAACGCTAGCCCAAGTTGCTCAGCGCTGTATCCAAACTTTTTTGCAACCTCCCAAAGCCCTGCTTTGCTGCAAATGCTATACATTGATTTCCTTTTGGGCCTCTTATACTGCCCTTCATCAACATCAACTTCACCAGGAGGAAAATACAAGTTGAACTTCGAGTCTACATCATCAACTTCTCTTTCAGTTTCAGCAGCCTTAAGAGACTTAATAATTGATTCAAAGAGATTTTGATTTAGATTAAGCCTTGTCTCATCATATACATGCCTAGACTCTTCATCAAAACGCTTCATATAGTATCCATGCAGTGCTGCTTTCCTCTTTTGAAGAAGTAACCATTTTCTATCCAAATCCTGAACCATCCAGAAGACCTGCATGTGAATTTACTTGCTGTTATTCTCCAAAAACTCTCAAGAATGAAGAAGTGGACACCGAAATCAGCACTGTTCAATAAGCTCCGGCACAGCTGATAGAGGTCAACTTACCTTATGCCACTTGACCTCCAGTTTCTTGCCTGCATTGACATCGAAAGCAGCACTGTCCAATAAGCTCCGGCACTGCTCCTTCCGGTACATGGCTATAAAGGGTATCTAGTAAACAAGAAAGCATCACTACAACAACCAGATCATTTAATCTAATTATTTTTTAAATGTCAACAAGAAGAATGAATCAATATGAACCTCTAATTTCTGCACATGATGCAACTCCAGAAACCTTGTGATGTCATCCTTGTTGATAGAGACATCCCGCCCTTCAAAAGCATGCAATCCTTGTTGATCCGGACCTTTTAATAGGGTGGTGAGTTGTGCGCATATCCAATTACTCTCTTCCTCAATACTAATTTCATCTATGGGAGGACTACCAGTGCTTTCCTCAGATATCTGCAAGAAGTTGATATAAGTTACAATTAATACAAACCATGAAGAACATCAAACAAAACCAAGGAGCAAGAACGAGTAAACGAATACTGCAGCAGAAAAAAACCTGCATTCTCTCAGGAATATCAAGCATGCGGATCTCATCATCCTTCTCTGTCATATACTTTTCAGAGAGAACAGTTGGTTCAAATTCATCTTCGAGCCTTCTTTCCATCCTTTCATTGGATGCCAAACCTTTCTTGCGAAGTTTCAAGAGTTCTTCAACATCACCGAATATATCAGCAGCTTCTTGCAAAGCAGACGATGAAACTCCTGGTGCCTGCCTAGATTTCTTTCCTTTCACCTTCCTCCGCCTGAAAAACAATTTGATTAGATCATCCAATCTATATATGACCAATGAAATATAAAACAGAAAGAACTATACCTGACAGGAGCACCATGCTCATCGAACTCATCTTCTTCAACAATGAAGTCTGCCATTTCATCATCATCCCCAATCTCTACATCTTCCTCTGCCAGTTCTTCCTCGTCGCCCACATCCTCAAGTGGACCTCCTAGACACAAAAGGTGCATAAACACATACATGCAGAATCTATATACAGTATCCTTTAGAAGAGCTTAAGAGAACATACCATCATCATCATCAAATAGCCTGTTTTTAATCTTCTCCTCAGCAGTTCGTCCACCTAGACCACTTCCATCAAACTCATCATCGGAAAACCCCAATCCACCTTCAGATTCCCTTCGCGCTTTCTTCAACCGTTTATACTTTTTCTGTTACATATAAGGAATCATCACTAGATATTTTTGCAAGTACAAAATCCAAAAGAAAGAATCACGCATATAGACATGTACAGAAACCAAGAGATTAAAAGCGCAGGTATGACTAACCTTTTGGATATTGATGTTGTTATCTTGGAGAAGCAGATAATCATCTTCATCGAGATCATCATCCCTAGTTAATTCACCAATCACAAACAATCAATCAGAAAGATAACAGAAACAGCACTGGATATTGTTCCCAACCAAATACTGTAAAGATATAAAAAATACTTTGAAAATTGCATCATGCCTCTGTTTTCATAAAGTTTTCAGCAGTTAAGAAAACATGATAAAATAAATAAAAGATTCACTTTTTTCTTCGTTTTTTCTTTTTCTTCTGCTTCTCCTCATCACTATCTTGCCTCTCTTGTTCTTCTTCTTCTCCTCCTTCTTCGTGTTCGTCCTCTTCTTCATCAACATCATCCACTATGAACCCATCATCTTCGTACTCATCCTGACCATCTGAACACAAGAAATATGATTCACATGGGCAACAAAAAACTCATTTGCTTAAAACTCAGAGCAAAAGACTGGATATACCAAACACATGACCTAAAGCAAAAGATATCAAAAGTTAATCTTCCAGGCTATGTATGGTAGAAAATAATCCATAGGCTCTTAGGAAAGAAATCGACATCTTCCACTACAAATCCATCATCCATATACTCATACTAGCCTTCAACACCAGAGATGCACTTCACATGGCAACAAAGACACTATTCGCTTAAATCTCAGAGCAATAGACTGGACAAACCATACTCATGACTGAAAGAAAAAAATATCAAAGTTTAAACCTCCAAGCTAGCTACGCAATAAAAGAATCATAGTCTCAGAAACAAAAGCCATTATCAACATTGCACAGATTGTATCTCAAGAGAATATGGGTAAATAACAAAATGAAGAATAAAATATCTGCTCAATAACACAAATATTATCCATATAAATTTAATCCGTCAGACAACATAAGCGATTTCCTAGGTTTTTTATGCTCCCAAACTCAAATCAAGCTATTTCAAGAAGCCTTCAGCATTCTTTCACACGAAGAAGCTGCAGTGCTACTCAACTCAACAGAGCAAGCCACTAACTTCTGTGTCACACAATCAACCCAAGTACAACGGCAGACACAAAAACTATAACAACGAGAGAAAGAGACGCACCTTCTTCTTCATCTTCGTCCTCATCATCGCCACGGTTGCCAACTGGATCTCCATGGACCGGCTCTCCCTCTTCGTCCTCAAGCTCAGCGTCGTCTGAGCATGAATCGGAACAACAATCACTGTAAAATTCAGAAGCAAATAAAACCCTAGTAGAATTTACGGCAATTTACTCATGCCAACTAGGGTTTCAGCCGCAGAACTCTATTTACCTTCTTCATCGTAAACGACATTCCTCGCCATGCTCCGTCAAAGCGCACAAGAAAACTCCAAAAAAACTGTAATCAAAGATGCATGCAGCGATTTCTATTCTGAGAAGAAACGGAGCACGAAAACCTCGTGCTTCTGGAGAGAGAACGATTGAAAGAAGATATATTGACGAAGAGAACGAGAAGATCGGAGTCGGTGTAGCAAACCTGTGATGATTTCTCGAAGCGAATGCGAAAAGCCCTTGCCAAGAATGGTTGAAACAGAGCGAACGGCGGTGAAATATTTGAAGTTTATATGGAGATACTCATTCCGGCAGAGACTTGGCAAAATATTCAAAACTATTAGTAAATTCCATATGAGTATTCCATAAGTATATCCGAATCGAGTCGAAAATTTGGGTGGGTTTATAGATATAGATATTAATTTGATATACATATTAGTCAAATATAAATACCATGATAATAATCATAATAATAGAGCCAAATGTTTAAATTATTTGTATTTAAATAGTTATTTAATTATATATATAAAGATAATTATATAGAAATATAAAAGCGGAAGTTGTGTTAGATACAATCCGTGGAAAAACAGATGGAGATGACTAAGAATGAAAAACTTTGCCGTGACAGTGCAACATGCAAACAAAAAGGTGTGAACCAATAGAAAAGCTGTGTGTGAAAAACCACTAAAAGAGTTGGTAAGATTGGAACAATTTCAGTGTGAAAAATTATCTGAGATCATATTGGAACACTAACAAATGCTATAAGAGCTCGTCTTCATTGGTTTAAAAAAGTTTTGGGTTGATTTACTAAGATTCGGTTAAAATCGTGAGATATTTGATAGGAGAAGAAACTACAACTTTTTTAAGAGAAATTTATAGTTTATCTTAAGATTTTGGTTTAAATAAAACTAAATTTGAAATGTATTTGAAACTATATAGCGGAAAAGAGTTATAGAAGGTGACCAAAAGGTTGCGATAAAAAAATAATTACTTTTTGAAGGAAATAAAAGGAAAGCCTGAAACACTATAATCTTAAGCATAACAAATCAAGTTTAAAGGAAAATCATCAAGCATCAAGCAAACAACCATACTGCACATGTTGAAAGTACTGGACAATGCATACATATCTAAATCTCTTTCTAACCAGATTTTTTTTAAGCACAATTCTATGGTTTTAAGATGACTAAGAGCTTGTCAATAGAGCAGAACATATATGGATTTCTTAGAATAGTAGCATATTTGGAAAATGTTAAAGTCATTTTCTCTAATGAGGATCAAGTTATCAGTACATATCTATCTAGACAATATGATCAATTGAGCTACCTTGAAATATGGGAATATATCACGGACTTTAGACGAAGTCAAAACTATAATTCGTTTGAAAAAACTTGAGTTAGGTGTTAACTTGGGAGCTCAAGGAATCCAAGTTGACGGTTTATTTTTCAAGGGGAATGCTAGTGCTCGAAGAAAGAATGGATATTGAATTAGAGCAATCGAAAGGGATGTAGCTCGAGCAGACTCAATTGTAAGTCAATGAAAAGTTATTCGTTGTGTGGTTTAAAAGGTCATCATAAAGGTTTATCCACGCGAAAACAAAGTGAAAATGAACCTATTAGCCAAGGGAAGGTCAGAGATGAGTTGCCATATTGAGGGAAATTGATATGGAGGTTGTGGGGTTGTCTGTCTCGAAATCCTTATTTACGTCAAGATAGGATATAGACGTTTAAATTCTAGTATTGAGTGTACCTATCTCATTACTGTAAGAGTAGAGTGGTTCTCAGAGTTGGATAATGATGTAGGTGAATTCGTAAGGATGGAAACTGATGATGACATCAGACTCGAAGCGGAACCAAAGGAGGGTCACACGAACGAGGAGCTACCACAAGGAAACGAACACACCAAATCTTCCCACGATCTACTCGCACGTGGACGGCAATGAGCTTACGTAACAAGGCAGTGGAGATTGTGATGGAGATATGGGAGACTCTTAATCAGAAGGAGGATTTGGGTCCAACCCAAACAAACATCACGTCGGTCTTTTACATTGAACAGGTCTCCATCTACCCACCTTAGGATCGACGGGCTTGGGCGATACAGATAAAGAAAGACAGAAGATAAAGATATTTCCTTATCCTTTCCAACAGCTAGAAAGATCTCTCCAATGGCTATGAAATATTCCAATCCAATCTTATCCCACCGGATCATCTTCTTTCCCGTTCCGAAGATTCCCGATGGTCATAAAATCTTCCCAATGGCTAGTAGATTAATCCATTATCCAGCATTTACACATTTTCCTTATTGTAACATGGAGTCTCTCCTATTTAAAGGACTACATTTTATTTGTAAGAATACATTGAAATTTTGAAAAAATAAACTCTTTTCATATTCTTGAATGGTGTCAAGAACAAGTGACTTCAACTTCAATTGAAGCCATTATCTAACTGTATCAAGAGATTTTCACACCTCTTCTGGTGTCTATCACTCCACCCCAAACATCTCAACTTCAACCATCAACCTCCATCCTCTATCTTCGTTGGATGAATCTTGAAGAGAGCTCTTAGACCAGTTAAGAGATCCTCCACTATCATCCACCGTCAACGGACGACTTCCTGAAGAGTGTCCTTAGGTCAGTCAAGAAATCAATCTTGACACCCCGAATCCTACTCGAACGACCAAAACCGTGTTATTTTCAAAGTGATCGACATTAGAGACATCAAGATACAATGATGGAAAAACCATGTGGGAGACGCAAATGAGATATGTTCCACGAATCATAAGTTATAATCTTTTTTGGAAAATTGGAGAGTTTGGGTTGTAGGTTCAAATCCTCAAAAGGTATTCTCAGGGTAATGAAAGGATGCATGATTGTGCTAAAAGCCAAGTTATCTAATGTTTCTATTTGTTGCATGAAAAGACAATGGAGTTACACTCATGTCTAATTCAGAGGGACACAAGTGAAACAATTTGTTGACAAAGAGGATTGGGTCATATCAGTTAAACTAGTCATGATCAGACAATCAAGGAAAGATACCTCAAAATGATTTGTGTCATCTCTACAATTCAGTGAATATTATATCTAAAAAACTCATAATATTAGCTTTGAAGTTGCACAAATTGTAAAAATGATATTAATGGCGAAAAGAAGACAATGCTCAATGAATTGAAATGTATAAGTTATTTGGGTTAGTGTAGCACAGACTACTAAGAATTTGGTTAATATATCCTTGTCATTGAGTATGATGTTCTATGAAGAATTGTTGGACTTAGATAATGAGATTAGGTTAATGAGTCAAATGCAGTTAGAAGATATGTCAGGTGCAATCAGACTTCATGACTTGCACATGTAACCAATGGGAAAATAAATGTAGATGAACAAAACAAAAAATCTTTGTCGTGTTAGGTGCGATAGAGGCATAGAAAACGTGTAAATGTTTTAGAAGCAAGTTTACATCGGGTTCCACAAAGTGTGTCAAAGAAGTAAAAGATGATCACAATTTTAACATTTCATAAATCTAACAATGTGTCATATTTCAGGTCCAACACATTATTTTTCTTCCTTTTTATGAGACTATCCCTCCAGCACCCGTAGAGTCATCGCCATCGCATACGTGAAAAGAACTAATATTATAAAAAATGATGGATGAAGAACGGCATAAACTTACACGTCTTGACCTGAGCCACGATGATGACATATAATGATATTTGTTGAAAAATTTCAAATATGTACCTAACTTAGTAATATTGTAAAAATTAATGAACTTTTTCTTATAGATTCGGTTGTTATCAACTTTCTCTATACATGATCAAAACAAGAAAGGTAGATTTTGATCAATCATATTTCAATTGATCGTGTACATTTTAAAAAGTTAAAGATCGTGGGTTTTAAAGCATTCATGGTAAATATTTACTACTAGTTGTTCTAAATTTAATATTATATTATCTTAAGTTTAGTAATTAATTATTAAAACATGTTTCAAAAAATTATAAAATTTGGTTTGAATTTAATCGAATCGCGGTTTTAAGATTAAAATCTCTCATTATAAAAAATAAACATATGTGGACGACTTTTGATGTATAAGAAGAAATGTGCACTCATTTGAACAATTCAAAATTTAGACTATAAATGAAAAAACACATAAATCTTATAAACCCGATCGAGATGGCTTTGGAATGAACACGTATACAGTTGGGTTTCATTCGTTCGTGATGATGTACAGACAACTAATACATAATAATTATTTAAATATTTTAAATTTATATTAAACCTATATGAGTTTTTATATTTGTTTATTTAATAATAATTTTTTATAAACAAAAGAAAAAATGTTTTTTTATTTGAAAACCCCATGAAAATATGGATGGTTCATGGGTCTATGCCAACAAGAACATGATAAATTTATAAAGTTATTGGAATGAACATCTAAGATTTCATTAGGAGAAGATGATTTTCAATCGTCTTTAACTCAATAAGAACTGATTGAAATTTATCTCGATGTATATTAATTAGTAATTATTTTCAATATGATATATATATGTATCTATTTATGTACTAACATTTAAATATTTATAGTGGGTCACATTTACGAAATGTCGAATATTCGGTCTTGGAGCAATTACGCATCAATTTTTTACAACCTCTTTAAAAGGTAAAAATATATGTAAAACCAAGAAGTTGGAAAAATAATTGAATTAAATAAAAAAACGAATTAACAGAAACCAAAGTTAAATTTGCATAAATGAAATACGAATTGGTGGATACACAATAAGAACTTAGCCAACTAATGTGGATTTTAAAACAAGTATGCCAACTATTGTTTAGGATACACATTATGATAACAAAGAAACTTTGCAACCGTCACGTTCAAACTAGATATAATATATTTTGTAATTTGAACATTTAATTTTTGTAATTTAATGTAATATTATATATATATTACTTAATTATTATACTATAAAATATATTAATTCTTATTTTTGAAATAAAAAAATTTCCTAGAAAAATAATTCGAGTAGGTTCGTCCGTCCAAGTGTTGGTCAATGGTCAACTCTTCGATGGATTTTCGAATGGAATTTTTTATAGATTGTCCGATGGATTTTTTAATAGACTATTTGGTCGTGATTTGGTCACATTTCAGACGATTTTAGGGGTGTTGTTGATCGTCCAAAATTCTAGATTCCTTTTGAGATGGAATTTCCATCCACAATTATAAATGGATCATATCCGATTTTTTTCTGGACGCTCGTTTGCCGACGGATTTCGAGCGGTTTGGTCTTTTGCAATCTCGTTGTGTCTAGTAGTACTTGTATATGAATTAATGGTTCCTTGGGTGTAGATTGATCGTCCTTTCTCTCGTGATGTGTTTGCTTAATACTTTGAACTTCTTATTCATCTTCTTTGTGCTTATGTCATATTTATGTTGGTCGTTGGTTTCGATGTCCACATTGGATGGTTGGTCAAGCCATTTATATTTTGTATTAGTTTCTCTTTCACTCGATTTTAAAATGGGGTTGATATCAAGGCAATATCATCTTATCTGAGGTTAGATGTAAAGACCGATGACAACGGTTAATTAGTAAACCATTCTTCCATCCTCTCTTTCTCATTTAAATGCACATGGAAAGGGCTCAAACTAGAAAATAAAGCATTGGTGAAATTTTGTTTAGTTTAGATAGGGCACTCCAAAGCATGCACTTTTTACGTGACTAATTATTAGAAAACCGTTTTCAACTTACAATAAGATCAAAGTCTGGAACTCGTCTTATCCTAGTGGTTGTCTCTCTTGATCTCTCATGCGGAAAATAATGGATCATATCTTTTTTGGATGCAGGTACAAGAATAATATTTTGCCCCAACATTACTAGAAACACATGAATTTCGAACGACCGTATCCGTCTGGAAACGAGCGTCTATAAACTCAATTCGTTCTAAATTTCAAACGGGAAACATAGTCCGTAATCCATCTGTAATTCTGGACGAACTATATCATTCTTAAATTTGCAGAAAAATCGACGGGTCCATCGGTCGAAAATTTTCGGACATTTTACATAGTCCACAAACAGTGCAGACGACATACGTTTGTCCGAAATTTTTTTCTGAGAAAACAATAATTTTTTTGAATATAAAAAATTAAAATTTTAGATATTAAAACTTTAAATGAATTACATATTATTTTTCTAAAAAAAATTATAAATTATACACAATTTTTATTATAACTTCTACAAACATGTCTAGGGTTGTGAATTATCGTCATCGGCTTCGTCATCGCATCCATATCAATCAATCGAAGGCATTTTTGCCTTAAGCATACGTATCATGTCGAGTCTTGATATTGTCATGCAGATTCTTGTTAACTAGCAGTCAATTGTTGTTGAGTCTCTTCTTATGCTTGTTCGTATTACATCATTTTATTATACCATTGTCCATCTATTATTTTTGTTTAACTCTTGGAGGAAGCTAAATGTTGTGATATCATTTCTCCAAGACCGAAAACCTCTTGAATAAAGATGATTCCACATGGTTCTCTCGTTACCAAAAATTTCTTTTTTGCATAGCAAAGACAAACCAACTTAGCGGTTTCTTTGTAAACTTGTTGATTTGTCGCCATCGTCATAAACTTTGTAATGTATTCCATAAACTCTTTCGATACACCTTGAGTTTTTGGATCAATTATTCTATACGTCCATTATCTAGAAATGAAAATATTTGATCTCGACAATGATGTCATTGTAATAAGAAAAAATAAGATGATATGAAGTAAAATGTTTGACAATTTTGTGTGGGAAACGAGTGTAGGTAGGTGTGAGTGGTTTATATAAGTAAATTTTGAACTGATTAAGGACATATTATGGACTAAAATCAATATTTTCCAATGAACCGTTCATAAACCGTTCTAAATTTCGGATGGTTTCCAGTCAGTTGAAATAAATGCGCAATTTTCCGAAAATTTTCCAGACGAACGAACATACCCATCTTGAAATTCTGGAAGAAAGCAACATCCATCCAAAATCACGGATTTTCATCCCATTTAAGGTCCATCCGTAATTACGAACGAATTCCTAATCCGTCTGGAAATTCTGTTTGAAAATTTTAATTTTATTGCAGCGAACTCCCCACAAGAACTGACCAATCTCTCCCTCAATTGTTTTCCAATCACGAGCTTATCTCTTGGTATTCACATTAGGGGTGAGCAATCCGGGTTTTGGTCTGGGTTTCTCGGGTTTCAGTTTGGGTCGGATTCTTCGGGTTTATGAAAACTTGACCCAAAATAAACCCCCAATGTTTTTGATCCAGGTTCCTCAGATTTCGACTCAGATTTGAATTATTTGGGTTATAAGGTATTGGACACAAAATAACCTAAATTAAATTTAGGTAATATGGGTTTTTTGGGTTTTTTAGTTCTTTGGTTATTTGGGTTCGGGTTCTTCAGGTTCTTCGATTTTTAACAAAAACCACGCCATGTTAGATGTATCGAGTCGTGGTTGTCTTCCCATTTCTCTTGCCCTATTTTTTGTGGCTTTGTTCTCTTCCCCTCCATTTTCACAAAACAAATTGCAAGTTTACCCATAGAGTTATCTATTAATGAACCATAAATCTGACTTGGCTCTTGAACTGATGTAGCAGAAACACAATACTTGAACAAAACGAAATCACAAAGAGGACCATAACACCAGCGTGCCTTGGATTGTGCCTCATCTCCTACGTGCATCTTTCTGACCCATTTAGACCATAACACCAGCGTACCATGGATGGCCCACAATACTCGGGAAGATGCCCTTGGAGCATCATCACGAGCAAATCCAGCCTGTCAAATAAAAACCAATGGAACTCGCTTCCATATTAACACAAGCTTGCAATCAACAATGATACAAAACCAGGAGTAGCTAAGAAAAAAGGAATTGACCTTAACCATCCTGATTCCATTATCGACAACAAACGACTAAATATCTTCTCCTTCCGCCATAACTTACAGAAATAACCCTTATAAAACAAGCAAGAAGAATGAAATTGACAAACCGAAACATTAAGACGAAAAATTGATAATCTTGCTTCAACGGAAGAAAAAATATGCAAATGTAACACGAAGACGATGTTCCCTAAGCATAGGGAAAACACAATTGAGCATCCGATGTAACACAAACAGAGATGAATCTATCTTACCAGGAGAAGACATTCGACGACGAAGAGAGGATATGATGAAGAGGATAATTTGGTCGACGAAAAAGAGAGAAGAAGAGAGCGAAAAGACAACAAGTGAAGATGAGACGTCGACATTCAACGGCGAAGAGATGAGAAGACGGTCTGCAACGAAGAGATGAGACAACGAGGCGAGCGAATGAGACGTCAGTGACGATGTGAAAAATCTGAAGATGAAGTGAAAAACTCGCGCGAAAGAGAGAATAGAGATCGGCATATCGATAATGAGAAAAAAAAAACAAAACCACACAAGGAATAAAAAGATAATTTTTGGGTTTCTTGGGTTTAACTCGAACCCAGACCGGACTGACCCGAACTGAATGAGTTTTAAGATTTGAACCAATATAGGTTTTTAGGGTAATCCTTTTACACATGGTTCGGATTTTTCGGGTCTGTCGGGTCCAGATAATTTGGAATTCCCACCCCTAATTCAGATGGTAGAAAACCTATTAGTTTGTACCTCATAGTATGTGTCTTAACATAGTGCTTCATTTTCCATAATATTTATCTAGCGCGAAATCATCACTGAGAAAATGCCAGACGTCTCATCTTTCCTTCACGATATTAGGAAAACTAGCAAAAAGAAGCTCTTGTTGTCCAAACCTCAAATTTCAATCCTTTTGTAGAAGATTCTTACCTTAATATTTGATTTTATGGTTTTCGGTCACTGATTTGATTTGGAACTAGGAGTGTAAAAAACAGCCCGATCCCGCGGGTCCACCCGAAGCCCACCCGAAAATACGCGGGCTCGGGCTGTGAAATTAACGGCCCAAATGGAACCGGGCTTTCGGGCTCGGGCCATCTGTGAAGCCCGTTTTATTAGAACCCGGCCCGTCGGGCTTCGGGCCGGGCTTCGGACCGCCCGATCGTGAGCATTAGGGTTTTTTTCAGAAAACATCATTTTGGGTTGCCTTGCCTGCCTCTCTCTCTTTTTCGTTTTGGGTTGCGGTTGCCTCTCTCCGTTTCGATTCGAGCTTCGTCGTCACTCCGCCCGAGCTTCGTCGTCCCCACCCGAGCTTCGTCGTCATTCGTTCGAGCTTCAACGTCCAGCTTTGTCATCTCCCCGCCCGAGCATCGTCGTCCCCGCCTGAGCTTCGTCGTCTCCCTCCTCCTGAGTCCCGTTCGAGCGTCTATCCTCACCGCCAGAAGGTATATTGACTCGTGTATTACAATGTGGCCAGAATGTTAGGATTTAGGGTCTGTCCTCACCAAGCGTCTGTTCACTGGAAAATTAGGAACCGAATGGAATTACAGATTAGGAAAATTAGGATTTGTTAGGAATTAGTACAGATTAGTCATTGAATCATTTCACTCGTTTGTCGATTGTGTTAGGAAAATTATGTATTTAATCTGTAAAATGATGGTGTTAGTAAAATTAGGATTTAGTGTTGGTTTCGAGTCTTCATTTAGTGCTGGTTCGAGGGTGCTTAACAAATATCAAAGCCGCTTGTTGGCTTCTAATGTTCAGGCGTTAATTTCTGCTCGTTCATGGCTATTTGGTTATTCTGAAGTTCGTAAGTATCTACTTATTATTTGATTTTCATATCGTTCATTATTTGATTTTGATATCATTTATTCATTGTCTTGTTAAACAATTATAGGTACTCCTAACTTGACTACTTCTTCTAGCGTTGCCACCACGACAATAGCTACAACGGAGGAAGATATGCAAGTTCATATGTTTGAATGTTGAAGTTTCAGAATTTGATGTTTCGTTTGATTATCTAATGTTTCTATTTTTATGTTAGTTAGACAATTTAAGGATTTCGTAACGTTTTTAATGTAATTCGGAACATTTTAATTAATGAAAAGACATTTTAGATACGTTTTTACATTAATCCGTGGGCTGCCCGAACCCCGCCTGAAACCCGTCGGGCCGGGCCGCGGGCCTCACCATTTTGGCCCATTTGAATTCGGGTCGGACCGGGCCCGAACCCGAAAGCACCGGGCCAAAACGGGCTCGGGCCGGGTTCGGGCCGGGCCGACCTGAATTACACTCCTATTTGGAACATATTTTAGTAATTTTTTTCTTTATACTCGATTAAAACCCCTCCTATGCAATCTTTTTATACATAATACTCTACTTTAAGATAGTTAGATTCAAAGATAATCATTTAAAAGATAAAACATTTTGGTGCTATATTTATGAATAATGTGAACAAGAATGAAAAACAATGATGAAACAAGAATGAATTTTATTGAACTTTGAACTTAATTTAATCTTGAGTTTTTTCCACACACAAATTATGAACTATACATCAGCTATATACAGCCTACCAATCCATCAAGAATCTATTACACAATCATAACGAATTTTGTAACTATTCTTTAACAGAATTGGTGAAGAGGAAGTAGTCTTGATATCTTGAGTTCTTGCAAAATACTCTTGTTGATTCAGTGACTTTGAATCCTTCGAACCTTCTCCAGCAATTCGAGTCTTCTCCTTGATGTTCAAAGCCTTGATTGCTCTGGTATTTATGTCCTCTATTCTGGTGTTTAAGTCCTCGAGAGCTCTGGTGTTTAAGTGTACTTGCTGAGTGTTTCTGATGTTTAAGTCCTCGTCAGCTCTGGTGTTTAAGTGTACTTGCTGAGTGTTTATATTGTTTAAGTCATCGGGAGCTCTGGTGTTTAAGTGTACTTGTTGAGTGCTGTCAATATCCTTCCTCAAAGTGATGTTGGGTGGTAATCCTAATCTCAGTTTGTTTTTGAGGAAGAGAAAACTTCTTCGTGGTAAGGATTTAGTAAAAATATCAGCCACCTGATCTTCACCTGAAATATGTTTTGTTATAATATTTCCAAGTGTAACCTTCTCCCTTATG
Source organism: Gynandropsis gynandra (assembly GCA_036759665.1). Taxonomy (NCBI): domain Eukaryota; kingdom Viridiplantae; phylum Streptophyta; class Magnoliopsida; order Brassicales; family Cleomaceae; genus Gynandropsis; species Gynandropsis gynandra. The sequence continues at coordinate 40,206,237 of CM071865.1, read as the reverse complement.
AAATGATAATCCAATTCTATTTGCTTTGAACGAGAATGAAAAACTGGATTAGTGGAAAGATAAACAGCACAAAGGTTGTCACAATGCAATATTGTAGGTTGTTCTTGAATTATTCCAATATCTCGAAGAATAAAGGATATCCAGTATAAGTGATAGGGAAAACCTCTTGATGCGGAAGACTTGCTGCAATACATCCTCGATGGATTGCCGGAGGACTACAAACCGATTGTCGATGCTGTGAATGCCCGCGATAGCATCATTCCGATTGAGGAACTTCATGAGAAACTCCTCAATCACGAAGCAAAGCTGCTTCAAGCCGCACCATTGCTCTTCACGCCGCCAGTCAATGCTCTTGCTGCCAACACTCGTTTGAACCAATACAACTGCAATCGACAAATTGGTTCAAATCAATGGCGTAGAAATGACAACAGATCGTCATCGGGATACCAAGGTTGCTATCAATTGTGTGGCATCTACGGATATAGCGCTCGTAGGTGTCCACAGCCATATTCACATGCTGCCCCAGTCGGAACTCAAAACCCTAGTCGTGCGCCGTCACCAACGTGGGGTTCTTCACCACGACCATGGCAGCCGCGTGCGTGGTGCATCGCATCACATTACATCAGATCTCTAAAACCTTGCCTTACACATCTCATATCGCGACGGTGAAGATGTTATTGTTGGACATGGCTCGACATTGTCGATAACTCATACGGGTTCTATTTTGATGCCTCTCTCTACTTGCTCCTTGTCTTTACATAATGTTATATATGTGCCATCTATACATAAGATTCTTGTTTCGGTGAATCAGCTTTGTCACACTATTGATGTCTCTGTGGAATTCTTTTCACATCATTTTCAGGTGAAGGATCTCAGTACGGAGGCACTAATTCTGTTACTTCGCGGTAGAGATGGTGTCTATGAGTGGCCGAAACCCAAGTCCACCCAACCTCCAATTGTGGCTCTTCATAGTGTCAAGACCACTTCCACTTTGTCTTCAGAATTTGTCGTTGCATTCTCCGTACAAGGGAGGTGAAAAAGTGGTAATTGGTGATGGTTCCTCCTTGCCCATCACTCACATTTGTTCTCTCTCGATCCCTAGCTCGATAAATGATTCTTGTTTGCATCTTGATGAAGTTTTATGTGTACCTACGATGAACAAGAATCTGATCTCCATTCATCAATTGTGTCGGACTAATGACATTTCTGTGGAATTTTTTGATGATCATTTTCAGGTGAAGGATCTAAAAACGGGGGATCCTCTACTTCGCGGAAAGGTTAGAGATGGTGTCTATGAGTGGCCGAAACCCAAGTTCACCCATCCTCCAATTGTGGCTCTTCATAGTGTCAAGACCACTTTGTCCGAGTGGCATTCACGTTTAGGTCATCCTTCGCTTTCTATTTTAAAGCGTATTGTTTCTAAGAACTCTTTACCATTGTCTGAGTCATGTTTGTCGTTGTTATGCAACTCTTGTTCCAGCAATAAAAGCCACAAATTGCTTTTTCATGAATCTTCCATCTCTACGTCGTTTCCACTTGAAATCATCTTCTCCGATGTTTGGACATCACCAATCATCTCGGTTGATGGTTTCAAATACTATGTCATCTTTGTTGATCACTTCACTCGTTATACATGGTTGTACCCTCTCAAACAAAAATCCCAAGTTCGAGAAACCTTTATCACGTTCAAAGCTCTAGTTGAAAAACAATTCCAAAGCGTCATCCGTACTATCTACACCGATAATGGTGGAGAGTACATTGCCCTTGCTTCATTCCTCTCCACAAACGGCATATCCCATCGTACCACCCCTCCTCACACGCCTGAACACAACGGTATATCGGAACGTCGTCACCGCCATATCGTTGAAACCGGTCTTTCTCTCTTTTCTCATGCGTCCTTACCTCCTTCGTTTTGGTCATACGCATTCCCAACCGCGGTTTATCTCATTAATCACTTACCCACTCCCATTCTTTCGTATGACAGCCCATACACTAGACTTCTTGGCACCCATCCGAACTATCTTAAGCTTCGGACTTTTGGCTGCCTATGTTATCCGTGGCTTCGTCCATACTCCGCAAACAAACTTTCGCCTCGTTCTAGACCGTGTGTCTTCCTAGGATACTCCACCACCCAAAGTGCGTACTTGTGTCTTGATCCCATAAGTTCACGAATATATACATCTCGTCATGTAGAGTTTCATGAAACCGTCTTTCCATACTCCAACTACTCCCAATATTTCACAAACAACGACTTCAACCCTATTCCGCCTGCATCCACATGGTCGTCACCCGTTTGTGTTGTTCCATCTTGTCCAATGCCACTCGTGACACCGTCTTCTTCCGTCACTCCTGTAACGGATCCTTCACCAGAAATGCTCACATCACGGGCGCCCACGGACATGGTCTCTGTTGCAGCTAACTCCCATTTGGATGTTCGGGAAATTGCTGATGGTGGCAACATTCACCCAATGCAAACGAGATCCAAAACAAAATTATCTCAGGCGACTCGCCCGACCGGGCACCATGTACACTGCCCGATCGTGCATCATGCCCGAGCGGGTGACCCTACCACCCGAGTCGTGAAAAGTTACGGGGATGATTTAACAAAAGTTACCCGATCGGGCTCTACCTCTACACCCGATCGGGCACTCCCTCCAGACACCGAACCAACAACCGTCTCTCAAGCCCTAAAAGATCAGCGTTGGAGGGAGGCAATGAGCGAGGAATTTGATGCACTCGTTCGTAATGGAACATGGGATCTTGTACAGGCTTAACATGCATCCAATGTGGTTGGATGCAAGTGGATTTATCGTATCAAACGATTACCCGATGGTTCGGTGGATCGCTACAAGGCCAGACTTGTGGCGAAAGGTTTTACACAACGACCTGGAGTGGACTTCTTTGAGACATTCAGTCCGGTAGTTAAACCCGCTACCATTCGATTGATTTTGAGTATTGCAATTGCAAATGGTTGGAGTCTTCGTCAACTAGATGTCAACAATGCATTTCTTCAAGGACAACTCACGGAAGAGGTATACATGACACAACCTCCAGGTTTTGTTGATCATGATCGTCCTCATCACATATGCCAAACTCAGCAGGCAATATATGGTCTCAAACAAGCTCCTCGGGCTTGGTATTCGGAACTTCGGGATTTTCTTCTCGGCCAGGGCTTTGTTAACTCCCTTGCCGACACATCCTTGTTCATTCTTCACAATTCCGAGGTAAATATATATGTTCTCGTCTATGTGCATGACCTTGTGGTAACAAGAAGCAACTCAGAAGCAGTCCGAAAATTCACCATAGCGCTTGGAAATCGCTTCTCCATCAAAGACTTGGGTGATCTATCTTACTTCCTTGGCATTGAAGTAACACGGACAACCTCAGGCTTGCTGCTAACTCAACGCAAATATGTCACGGATATCCTCAACAAAGCTCAATTCTCCGAAGCTAAATCAGTGCACTCCTATGGCTCCTACCGCGCGTCTCTCCTTATCCTCGGGTGAAAGGTTAGAAGATCCAACCAACTATCGGACTATTGTTGGAAGTCTTCAGTATCTCACACGTACGAGACCCGACATCAGCTTCGTTGTCAATAAATTATCTCAGTACATGTATGCCCCGACAACGGAACATCTACAAGCCCTCAAACGGGTTCTACGGTATTTGGTTGGAACACGAGATCGTGGTATCTTCTTCTCCGCTGGTAATACTCTCTCTCTACACGCCTTTAGTGATGCAGATTGGGCGGGAGATCGTGATGAGTATATCTCTACGGGGGCATATATTGTCTACCTTGGCAGCCATCCCATTTCTTGGTCTTCCAAGAAACAGAAATTCACAGCTAGGTCATCCACCGAAGCGGAATATCGTGCTATAGCGGATACAGCAGCAGAACTTCGATGGATCACGTCTCTCCTAACGGAACTTGGTATTTCTACATCACAACCTCCCGTAATTTATTGTGACAACATTGGCGCAACATATTTGAGTGCCAATCCCGTCTTTCACTCTCGCATGAAGCATCTAGCCTTGGACTACTTCTTTGTTCGTCAGCAAGTGCAAGGCGGCATCCTTCGAGTTTCTCACGTCAACTCCAAAGATCAACTAGCGGATTTACTCACTAAACTGCTAGCTCGTCAGCCATTTCATACACTTTTTCACAAGATCGGCATCACCGAAGGTGCTCCGTCTTGAGGGGGCATATAAGTGATAGGGACATAAATGTAATTTTGTACATTTGTGTTTATTAGGGTTTCCGTTGGGGTTTTCACATCTCTTATGTATTGATATATATATCTGATGTAGTTCAATTCAAATCAATAATACGAAAACCTTTCCACATCCAGGTTACTTCAGCTGCTAATGAAGTCATTGCACGATATTCCGCTTCTGTTGAAGACTGAGAAATGGTTGGTTGACGTTTTGCAGACCAGGATATAATGTTGCTACCAATAAAAGTGCAGAAACCAGTAGTAGAACGCCTGGTATCCTTGCATTCCACCCAATCACTATCAGAGTACCCTTTAAATAACGAAGTATATGTTTAAAAAGTTTAAAATTGGAATCTAATGGATCATGCATTCTTTGACACATAACATTGATAGAAAAATTAAGATCAGGTTTGGTTAGAGTCAAATATTGCAAAGCACCAACAATTTTACGAAAGAATGTAGGATCTGAAAATCTTGAACTATCTGTATTTGCTCTATTTAACTTCAAAGGTAAAGGTGTACTTAATGGTTTATAGTTTTCCATACCAGAATGAATTAAAAGATCATTTGCATACCTTTCTTGAGATAGAAAGAGACCAAATGTATGAAATTCAATTTGAATACGTAAGAAGTAATGCCACGGTCCTAAATCCTTCATAGAGAATTTGGAGTTTAAAGATTGTATCAGTGTGTTAATCAAAACTGATGAATTTCCTGTGAAAAAGATATCGTCAACATATAAAAGAAGCAATAATAGATCTTTACCTTATCTGTCAACAAAGAGAGATGGATCAACCGCACTACAAATAAATCCAAATTCTAGAAGATATACACTAAACTTATCAAACCAGACTCGAGGAGCCTGTTTTAAGCCATATAAAGCCTTCTTAAGTAGACATACATGTGATGGTAAATTATTATCAATTAAGCCTTTTGGTTGAGACATGTATACATTTTCCTTTAAATCACCATGAAGAAAGGCATTACTCACATCCATCTGCTTGATATTCCATCCATTTATGACAGCTATTGAAAGAACAATTCTTATTGTTGCAGATTTGATAACTGGACTATATGTTTCAATAAAATCAATTCCTTCTTCTTGATGAAACCCTTTAGCAAAAGTCGAGCCTTTAGTTTGTCAAGTGATCCATCTGCATTAAGCTTGCTTCTAAAGACCCATTTGCAACCTAGAACATTCATTTCAGGAGTAACTGGAACAAGTGTCCAGGTATTGTTCTTCTTCAAAGCCAACATTTCAGCTTCCATTGCAGCTTTCCACCCTGAATGTTTAAGAGCCTCTGTTACTGTTTTTGGATCTCCTTGTACTGAGGTTGACAGATTAAGTGAATACTTTGGATTTGGCTTAAACACTCCAGCTTTAGACCTTGTGATCATAGGATGAATGGAATTCTGTGATGCAGTAGTTTCTGAAGTAGAATCAGAGTTTGAAGACTGTCTCAAGATAGCTGTTTTTATATTTTGTTCTGATATATCTGACAACCCCGAAGTTACATTATCAGGGTGTATAGATCCAGCATCAATAGAAGGATTCAGAATATGTGGTGGAGTCTAGTATGAGGAGGTAGAACTTGATTGTTGAACTACCTTGAAATGAGATTTTTGCCAAGCCTGTAGGATTGGATTTTGATAGTTTGGAACCAAGTACTTGTAACAACTTTGAAAATGAAAGATAGACTCATCAAAAGCTGCATGTCTAGTGATATAAATTCTTCTTATAGGTGGGTAGAGACATCTGTAACCTTTGTAGTTTGTGTTATATCCCAAGAAAATACACTTCAATGATCGAGGTTCAAACTTATGCTCAGTGTGAGGCCTCAAGTGTGGATAACATACACATCCAAAAACTCTCAAAGCAGAATATTCTGACTCATAACCATTTAGAAATGAAAAATGACTCTTATTCTGCAAAACATCAGTAGGTAAAAGATTAATAAGAAAATTGGTTGTAACAAAGACTTCAACCCAATAACATAAAGGTACTTGAGATTGAAAAATCATAAATAAAGTTCTGTAATATGACGATGCTTTCTTTCTGCTGATCCATTTTGCTGTGGTATGTGTAGACAAGAAATAAGTTGATGACTTCCACATTCTGTGAGATGTTTAGAGAAGATAGAGCTAGTAAATTCTCCACCACCATCACACTGAAAAGATTTGATTTTCTTATTGTATTGAGTTTCAACTAGTTTCTGAAAAATAATGAAAACATTATAGAAATCTGATTTCCTTTTTAATGGATAAAGCCAAGAAAATCAAGAGAAGTTATCTATGAATACCACATAGTACTTAAAACCTTGATTGGATATAATAGGAGCTTGTCCCCAAAGATCAGAATGGATTCTTTCTAGTGGTTCCTTTGCATGGAAAGAAGAGGAATAGAATGGTAGCTGTGAACTTTTACTTAACTGACATGATTCACAAAGATTATTACTACTTTTACTTATGTAAATGAGATTATCTTGTTTAAGCTTTTGTAGAGTCTGACTATGTGGATGACCCAAACGCTGGTGTCAAGTGAATTCAAAAGCTGTTCTATGTCGTATTGAATAGAAAGCTTGTGGTTGTAAGGCATCCAAGCGATAGATGCCGTCACGTTTGATTCCCTTTGCCAGAACTGTCTGTGTTGCTAAATCCTTTACACATACACCATTAGAGTAAAAAACAATATAACATGGAAAATTTGATGTTAACTGTGAAACAGAAAGTAAAGATTTCTAAATTGAAGGTACTACTAAAACATCATTTAGACAAAGTGTACCTAACATTGTAGGTAGTGTTGCTGATCCAATATGAATGATAGGCAAATGTGAACCATCTCCTACCACGATTGATTCTGAACCTGTAAATGGATTAACAGAATTTAGATGTTGAGTTGAGTTTGTTATGTGGGCAAAAGCACCTGAATCTGGATACCACTATGTTCAAGATGTATTTGTCATATGAAGAGCTTGTAATGCTTGTGGTATTTCGACTGATTGATAAGAATTATCAAAAGGATTCCAACACTTTAAAGCAATATGACCAAGTCTTCCACATATTTGACATATTGGTCTTATGCTTGAATTATCAGTAGATGTTGTCTGATTTGTGGATCTTCCATTGAACTGACTATAGATTCCTGGTGATTGAACCTGTTGATGGAAGCCATGTCCTCTAGAAGAGAAACCACCTCGACCTCTTGTGAAACCAAATCTTCCTCCCCTGAAATTTCTATTTCTACCATTGTAATTTGAGTAAGTAGTATTATTTTGATGTGCTTGAAATGCCATATGAGGATTCACTTCTGAGACATGATAACTCTATGACGGTAGAAAAGGCTTCAAATTCTTGACCCCGACCTTTAAGCAATTGGAAAATCTTCATAGGCTCTGATGCTAATTTACCAATTGAGCTTAACTATCATACAAAGACTTGAAATCTTTCAAATACTCTTGAACAGATTTACTTCCCTTACTCAAAGATTGTAGAGAAGAAAGAAAATCAAACTCCCGAGATACTGATTTTTTATTGAAACTTCTTGCTAATGATGTCCAGACATCAAATGCGGACTCAAGTCCAATGATATAACCAAAGACATCTTCTGATAACGTTCCACAAATCCAAGATTTGACAAGCTGATCTGTTTGATACCAAGAGTCAAAATCAGGATTAGTAAGACTAATTTCTGAGTCACCTTTTGAGATTTTTGTTGAGCTGGGTGGAATGACAGATCCATCTACAAAACCAAGAAGCTTATGACTTTTTAACAATGATTCGACTTGCATTTTCCATAAGAGGTAGTTGACGTCTGTAAGCTTGATTGTGACAAAGTTTGAGATGTTTATATGAATCAGAAAAGGAAAAGTGAGGTTTTGAGCCTCCATAGGCTCTGATACCATATGAATAATGTGAACAAGAATGAAAACAGTGATGAAACAAGAATGAATTTCATTGAACTTTGAACTTCATTTACTCTCGAGTTTTTCCACACACAAAATATGAACTATACATCAGCTATATATAGCCTACCAATCCATCAAGAATCTGTTAGACAATCATAAAGAATTTGGTAACGATTCTTTAATAGAATTGGTGAAGAGGAAGTAGTCTTGATATCTTGAGTTATTATGAAATACTCTTGCTTATTCAGTGACTTTGAATCCTTCGAACCTTCTCCAACAATTCGAATTTTCTCTTTGATGTTCAAAGCCTTGATTGCTCTGGTATTTATGTCCTTTGTTCTGGTGTTTAAGTCCTCTGGAGCTTTGGTGTTTAAGTGTACTTGCTGAGTGTTTCTGATGTTTAAGTCCTCGGAAGCTCTGGTGTTTAAGTGTACTTGCTGATGTTTAAGTCCGCGGGAACTCTGGTGTTTAAGTGTATTTGATGAGTGTTGTCAATAATATTAAATTTCAGTGTTATACATATAAAGACCACATTAATAAACTTATATTTTTCATATATATATGTGTATATATATATTTATATGAACTAATAAACTTCCATTTTTATGGTTAAACTTTTTCGTAGTAATTTATTAAGGTGGAAAAGACGTCTACTTGAGTACGAAAGGGGAATAAAGATCAAAGCAGAAATGTAACATCAAGCGAAGTATAGAATAACGTACACTTTTGAATCACTTTCATTTGTGTAACGCACCATACAGCATAAACATATCCAACGTATCTCTTTTTTGTATATTCTCATAACACATCATAATATATCTTCTGTTTTAGGAATCCCTTTATAATAATGATATTTTCCTTGCTTAAATATTTTATAACCGTGCGTATATATCATTTAGAAGGAGATACTTATACTCTTCGTCCACCACATCCACTTTCCCTTTGGCAATTGAAGTAAACGGCCGCAACGGGGAGACCAAGATTATAGAGCTCTGCGAACTCTCTTGTGTTGAAGTTCTGTCTCCAACCAGGTGCATACACAGTTTGCCTCCCAAGTTGTCGGAACAATACCATGACCAGACGATGAATCCCCGACGTTGGTCTCGGATTCTCGTAGCACACGATTTCATTCCCTGAAATTTCGTTTCGGATCTTCATATTTTAAGTACTGTACTCACATTTATCGATCAATATGTACAAGTTAATCTTTGTGTAGTTTAGAACTCACCAAAACTGGCTCCAGTTGTGGCAGGAATATCAGTCACCAACCTATAAAATAGTACCCATGAACATTATATGATGTAACCGTATAAACGATCCTCTAAAAACAATAATGTGTATAGTTCAATAATACTGTTGATAGAGCTAGGATCCCCTTTTGATGTCAATTTCTTTATTTAATTTTTAGTGTGTGTATATATATAAGTATACGTGTAAAGCAATAGAATATCTCGCACGTAAATATATACGTTTTTAATGAAGTTATAATATATATATATATATATATCTATTTTGAAGGCACTACAAAACTACTCCATGCTAATTGAAAACATTAGAGTTTTAGAAATAGTCCCAAGTTTCAATATGGACATTGTGTTACACTTAAGTTCCCTATAATGGCCAAGTATATCAATGGGTTTTATTAAAGGTTCTTATGTATGTTAGAAAATCATAGCATTTTAACCAAAAGAAATGTAATCAAAACGATAGGTGGAAGTGAAAGATTATATATTTTCGGACCAATGGAGGTATTCTCGGAGGTGGGGATTGCTTGGACTTGGTGCATCTGGATCCACCATGACCTTCATATATACAAACAGCAAAAACACAACTATATTAATATATGAAGAAATAGAGCTAACGCTTGCATGCTTACCAAAGCAAAAACTCTCTTTTATCTTTTATCTCAAAGTTATATAAAATCATCAAAGCCATAAAGCCTTATAGTATAGGAACCAGTTTGGTGGCTATTCACATGAACTCAGTATACATTTTAGTCGAGAATGAACCAGTTTGAGTTTGATGGTTATTCAAACGTATGATAACGAGACATTCAATAGATATTAATAAAGAGAAAAACTCGGAGAAAATCGAAGAAAAAAAGATTGAAGGGTATGAGTAAGAACCAAGGTGTAGAAATTCCTGAGGTCATCTCCACCAATTTCAACCCTAGGTTTGTGGAAGACATGAGAAGGCCTAAGGTCACAACCATTAGTGACCTCTCTTTGGTTATATATAACCCTTAGAGAAATGGACTTTACGAAAGGGTCAAGAACATCTCCCACGACTCTCCCGACTACAAGTGGGTCTCTCGCTGCCATGCCTTAATCTATGAACTCTCTTTCACTCACTCACTAATAACTCTACGTATATATGTGTGTTTCTATGGTTTTTCTCTCAACCCATGAAGCGTTATAATATATATATATATATCTATTTTGAAGGCACTACAAAACTACTCCATGCTAATTGAAAACATTAGAGTTTTAGAAATAGTCCCAAGTTTCAATATGGACATTGTGTTACACTTAAGTTCCCTATAATGGCCAAGTATATCAATGGGTTTTATTAAAGGTTCTTATGTATGTTAGAAAATCATAGCATTTTAACCAAAAGAAATGTAATCAAAACGATAGGTGGAAGTGAAAGATTATATATTTTCGGACCAATGGAGGTATTCTCGGAGGTGGGGATTGCTTGGACTTGGTGCATCTGGATCCACCATGACCTTCATATATACAAACAGCAAAAACACAACTATATTAATATATGAAGAAATAGAGCTAACGCTTGCATGCTTACCAAAGCAAAAACTCTCTTTTATCTTTTATCTCAAAGTTATATAAAATCATCAAAGCCATAAAGCCTTATAGTATAGGAACCAGTTTGGTGGCTATTCACATGAACTCAGTATACATTTTAGTCGAGAATGAACCAGTTTGAGTTTGATGGTTATTCAAACGTATGATAACGAGACATTCAATAGATATTAATAAAGAGAAAAACTCGGAGAAAATCGAAGAAAAAAAGATTGAAGGGTATGAGTAAGAACCAAGGTGTAGAAATTCCTGAGGTCATCTCCACCAATTTCAACCCTAGGTTTGTGGAAGACATGAGAAGGCCTAAGGTCACAACCATTAGTGACCTCTCTTTGGTTATATATAACCCTTAGAGAAATGGACTTTACGAAAGGGTCAAGAACATCTCCCACGACTCTCCCGACTACAAGTGGGTCTCTCGCTGCCATGCCTTAATCTATGAACTCTCTTTCACTCACTCACTAATAACTCTACGTATATATGTGTGTTTCTATGGTTTTTCTCTCAACCCATGAAGCCGAGTCTTGCTATTTATAGTGCTTGCTCTCTCTGTGTGTATTCTTTTTTTTTTACATTATCATTACCAGAATCTTCTTTTTTATGATCGATTTGTTTTGTTGAAAATGTTGTCTATGTTGTACAAGAATCTTTATTACCTTGATGGTATCTCGCATGTGCTGCTGCCAGCTTATTTCGTAGGTTTTTTTTTCTCATCGGATGCGATGTGATAGTGACGGTCCAAAATAATTTAATTTAAATAAATATACGATCTCAAAAAAATATATAACTTTGTTCTAATATATCATACGTATAACTGAATTCATTCATAAAAGATACAAAATCATATAAGTTAATTAATTATTATTTTTATTTATATGCATAAACCATTATTATTTTGTTTCTAAAATAATAGATAAAATATAATAATTATTTTCAAATCAACTCATATAAATGGCATATTCATAGATTAATTTAGAAGTGATTTTTATAGTTCCTATATTATGTTAAAATAAAATAACAATTAATGTATAGAAATCAAAACAAAAATCAATTCAATTACAATTCTTATATACTTTTTCCTATTAAACATTTCTAAAAAATAACAATTTGATTTTAACTTAAATAGCGACATTCCAATGCATCATCCACTATCTAAGGCACTAATGTTTGTTTATATATATTTGCATCAAGCATGAATTTCTGAAAGTGTGTATATTCGATTTAAATTTAACTAAACACTCTTTTTTATTAGCAAAGCAATATTGACTTATTCGATAGGTACCTCGTTTTCTTTAATCACATGCTGTAATGGTCGAGTCGATGGTGAAAGGTTTTCTGTGTTGATTAACGTAAGAGCATGATCGAGTCGATGGTGAAAGGTTTTCTGTGTTGATCAACGTAAGAGCACATTACAAAGATTATATATACAGATGATATCTTAATCTAATGAGCTAGAGTAGGAAAATAACAAATCTGATTATCCAGAGAATCACGTAACAATATATACAAATGTTATTATTATGTTAACTTTCCGCAACACTCTCCTCAATTCGGTGCATGTAAGTCGCGAATGCCCGACTTGCCCAAAAACACGTTAAACTCCTTTCGCCCAAGTGTTTTCGTGAAGATTTCGGCAAGTTGTAGATGAGTAGAGACATGTTGAGTAGCAATGGTATTGATGTCGGAAATCTCAAAATATATATTTTCTAGACCACTTCACCGTAAGTGTACGGTTCGTGTAGTACCAAGGTTGAACTCTAGGGACTAATGCAGCCAATCCTAAGAATATCACTAAACTAAGACGGTGAGAAGTAGGTAATGGCGTGGTGAGAAATATCTAAAAAGACTAAACTAATGGTGGCAACGATAGTGGGGTTCGGAAGACATGGCGATGAAGAACACTACGGGTGTCTGGATACCGAGAATCGTATGGATATAACAACTAAAGATCATAAACCTATCGAATTATCTTGATAACGGGAAATTCATGCTCTATTGTGACGAATGATTCTGCCGAGCCTAGACCTCCTAACCATGAGTACGTGCAACCCTACCTTCCAGCAGCGATTAACCCATACTATGGCAGCGTTACGAGCGCAATCCTAATTCCTAAGCCGATTAACCGACCGGTCAGATTCTCATTAATCGAACTTAACCTACAACTCAACGGTTCCGGGTTTATACTTTAACCTTCCAGCAAAATATGAATTCCTATGTTACTGAGCGGGTAGCACTAGTATAAGAGTGATGATGTTGATTGTAGAACCGAATATCAAGATGAATAAGATAAATCTAAGCATTAACGCACAAATTGTACATCCGTTACAAAACCGATATCCCTAACCCATAGTTGGGACTCTACTCACTCATAGAGTTTGCTATCAAAGAAGATGACATAACCCTAAACATGATAAACCCTAGGAAACTTGATGCCTCGATCTTCCCTATTGTGTTACGGATGTGTGGATTGATACTTCTCTCCTTCTCCAGCGTCTCCCGAGCCTTTCCTGATGATTTCCAAGCCTTTCCTTGCCCAAGGCGTTGCCCCCTTGCATCTGGATCTGTTTTGGTCTTTTAATTCGCTCGTTTGAATTCAAAATCAAGGTTGTTGCGAGAAAGGCGGCCCGCTCGGGTACAACTTTTACCCGGTCGTGCAGAGGCGCGCCCGACCGTGTACTCCGTCTTGCCCGATCGGGCATCAGCACCTGATCGCGTGGTTGAACAGCCCGAGTCGTGTAAACTCTCGAGGATTTTTAGGACGAATTAACGCCCGAGCGGGTACCTTGTTGTGCCCGATCGGGTATTACTACCCGATCATGTAGTCTTCGTGCCCGGGTTTTAGCTCCGAGTGAATTATAACTCAGGAATTCGCCTTTTTATGCTCGTTTAGGCCTTGTCGCCTTAAAACCTGAAAACCAACAAAATGGGCGTATGTAAAAAATAATCGTATCGGAAATGTAACTCTAACTAAGAAATATATGCGAAAATGATACTAATACCTAGCCTAAAAATGATACATTTTACGTGTTATCAAACTCCCCCAGACCTGAACCTTTGTTTGTCCTCAATCAAAACTAAAGCCAAGTACAAGAAGAATCTAATAACGATGGATACTAGCAAAAAAATATTCGAAGGATTAGTCATTCCGCAAATCAACGCGTCACATGAACAAAAGCCTAAGCGTACCGAGTATAGCCTTATATCTACCGAAAGTTCCGAGCCATGAAATCCTACCAAAAATCTAAGTCTATTTCACAACCCTAGATAACGTCCAAGCGATCTCCATACCTATTCCCCTAAGCTTTTGGTATCATTATACTCGTTTTTCTCGTTCTTATTCATTTTTTTCGACACTTAGATCCACGCTTTGTTCCTAGGACATCGAAGTCAAAGAGGTATGGCTTTCTACTTAGACCCAGGCTGCCTATGGCACACTCATAAGGTCGTGTGACCTTAGCGGAGTGAAGAGGTGCGTTATTGAAGATCTTATTTTTTTCGCTTTTTATTTTTTTCTTGATTTCGCATCATTCTAACCCTTAGGACGTAGAACAGCGCCTCTACCCACCACTTAGACTCGAACCATCGATCATCGATGTACTCATGTCAATCCTAACTCGAAATAGTCAAAAACTTATCCTAGATGACAACGGAATATAAGCGTGTGGAATCTAATGGCTGTGAACGGTATAGATATATCAACTAGGCAAAGGCTAGACGGTATACACGTTGATATGGCTACTTGGTACCGAAACCTAAGGAGTGAATTCAACTATAGATAAAGGCTTCAAACACAACTACTCGACTAATCGGTATCCAAAATGCTTCTAAGCAAACCTAGACTATTGTTCACGATTCGACAATGTCGCAAGAATGACTAAAGCTCGAAAAAATTTTTACTAGGTATCCATCTCTTATTCCTAATCCTAACCCTAATCCTAATCCTAAGTGCAAATATGTCACTCTAATGAAAAATCCGTATCACTCTAGACGAAGAGTACCTCCCCCCCCAGACCTGAACGAAACACAGTTTCGGTGTTTGAGATCTATGAGGGATACCCGCATGCCAAAAATTCGAGAAAATATAAAAAGGATAACGAGTGCACCTGATGTGTGTAGCTTTCTCGAATTGTGATACATCCGGATTGTGTGATACTCTTTTGATCTATTGCGGGTGTTATCGTGGAAGACCTGAGATGAGAATCATGCAATCCAAAAGATAGAGCAAAGATCACTAAGTCAATAAGTTCAAATAGCGTACACATGCGCGAAAACTAAAAAGAAACAAAAATAAGAAAAATAGGTCCATCAAACGAAAATAGAAAAAGAAAGAAAAAGGAAAAAGGAAGAAATGTGGTCTAATCCTCATCCTCTCCACCGCGGGTGGCCGAAGGGTCTGCTGGCTCCGCGAGTGCCCCTTCCCCAGGTGGGAAGTAGAAGGATTGCAACTCGTAGGAAATGTGCAGGCGGTACGGAATGGCGCCAGTGTGGTAATCCTGCGGGATCGTCACGTACGGCTCCTGGTAGTGCTGCATGCTGAGCTGCTGGAATCTACGAACGGACTCCGTCAGGTAGTACGTGTGCTGGATCGACTACTCCTGGAACTGCTGCTCCTCCGCATATCTCGCAGCCTCGATGTCGTGTCTCGCCGCCGCCAGGTCGTACCTCTGCTCTGTCATAAAAGACTGATACCTAGTCTCCTCCGCGACATACCTGAGAGCGTCGGAGACACCTTCCATGGAAGGAAAGTCGGAGCGGTGATGATGATACCCTGGGCGGGCGCGAGAGTGAGTGGCGTGTCGGCTGCACTGTCGGGACATAGATGGTCCTGGTGCAGCGGTTGGAGGTGGATCTACCTCACCTAGTCTCGGGCCGATGTGTCTGATGGCTGGATCAATCCTGAATTGGGAGCCCTCCTCGTCTAGACCCGGCATCGGAATCTCGCGTAGGTCGACTTCCAAGTTGCGACCGTGCTCGTCCTTGTAGCTCCAGATGACTTTATACCTCTCAATCGTAATCGCCCTTCGGTTGCGCAAGTTCTGAAGGTTCAGCTCAGGTTCCTCATTGATCTTGTCCTCAGTCAGGATGCCAAGGTTGATCCCGACTCTTCGTGCAATCATCGTGACAATGCCACCGCACATGATCTTCGTGTCTGTGCTACACTTCTCGGTGGCGATGTCGTAGAAATGCCGCATGACTAGCGACGCCAAGTCGACGTCTAAGATGTCCCACTCATCTACCGCAAAGCCTGACTGAACCACCCGCCTAAGGTACGCCAACTCTGTGTGGTTGACTTCGCCTTATGCTCCTTTTCCTAGTATGGAAGAGACTAGGAAATAATGAAAGTACCTTAGGTCGGGTGGCGTATGTGACTGGCCTTCGATCTCGTCGAGTAATCACCGTACGCAATCTGAGCCCAGAATTGCGCTTGACGGCTCCGGTTGTGCTCATGCATCTTCGTGAAGTTGCAATGCGGAGCGTCAAGGATGATTGCGAACTTTCTCGTGCTAAGTCTATAATTCTGTCCCAGCAGACGGAACTCCATGAAAGCTCGCTCCCGATCTCCGGACTCGGGGAAAAATGCAGCGTAGGACACGAAAAAGTCCGCTGTGAGGTTGTGGTATGTGTACTCCAGAGTGTCCCTCAACCCCGTGCATCCCAGTGTGTTGAAGATGGTGTCAATGTGCTCCTCTATGTGGAGGGCACTAATTGCTTCTGAGGATAGGAAGCAGGATGGAAAAATCCGCGGCTGCAGCTCAACGAATCTCGACTTCTGACCGGACAAGAAGGTTGTCGTTCGGTAGTTGTATTGCTGGTGGGATGTGGTGATCGGCATGTACAGCGTCAATTCCGTGACTGCATCCGACTTCGCTGCCCATCCATGCTCTGGATCATAGGCGTCAGATCGACGTTTCTTTGAGCTTTGGAAAATCTTCGGGGCCATCTACAAAACAAAGGAATAAGAAAAATGGCATGTAAGTCACTGTTTGCAGGGTGCCCGATCGGGTAGAAGAGGTAGCCCGGTCGGGCTCTAATTCATCTAATTACCCCCTAGGCACCGCCCGACTCGGGTGGAAAAGCCGCCCGATCGGGTACAAATCCAGGATGCCCGACCGGGTTCTAAACCTAGCCCGGTGGGGTTGAATCACGAAATCGCGACTTGCAGTTTGCGTTTCATGATTCAATCAACAAATTTGCCCTAAATCTTTCCTAATCAGACCTAGATCTAGCCCATAGCAATCCAAATCACAAAATATCTCATGCATATACCTGAAATTCGAGAAGAATTTGAGAAATTTTCGGGTATTTAGCGAGAGAGGAGGAAAAGGGTATTTTCGAGTAACCGGTGACGATGGTGAATGGCGGCGGCGCACAAGCGACTCCGGCAGGTGAGATTGCGACGTGAGGGGTTGAAATTTTTGGGAGCACGCTCGGGTTGAATTTGTGAAGTGAGGGTGGCCGTTCGGGTTACTCGAAATATAACTTACCTGTGCAGAATTTACGGTGCCCGATCGGGTCCTCTGAAGTCGCCCGATCGAGCGTCTCTCAATCTGACCTACCCGCTTGGCTCTTCTGTGTTGCCCGATCGGGCTCCTTTCATTTTAACCTAGCCCGCTCGGATGGAGATGTCTGCCCGACCGGGCAGTGCTGCAAAACAGAAAAATTACGAGAAAAGCCATGCAACATAAATTGATAAGACCACTAAATTCCTAAATCCTAAAAGAAATTGTTCAAATCCTAAAGAAAAGAAAAAGAGTTCAAAAATATAAAGATAAAATGAAAAACGACTAAAAATGATATGTGACTCAGGTTGTCTCCTGAGAACCGCTTGTTTAAGATCGCGAGCCTGATCAAAGTACTCATCAGGTGGACGTCCTCGACGTCGTTTTGTCTGTACGTTTCGCGTGCAATATGTGCTCGATAAGGTGTGGCATGCGAGTCGGTTGAGTCCCCTCCACGATCGGTAGCGTCGTCCCTAAGATCGGTCATGATGCTCTCTAAGTTGGGTGCTAGATCGTACTGTCCAAAAATTCTGGTTGAGCTGTCGATAAGTCCGGTTGAGTACTCCATGTAACCGGTTAGGCGTTTGTCGTTCGTTTTCTTCAGCTTCACCAGAGATGTTGTATGTGTGAGCCTTTGGGGTGAAGGCTTCATCTTTACCTTAGGTGCTTTGTCGATGTCCCAATTGTGAGCTGGACGTTTGGTGTAGCTTCTCGGCATCTCAGGGTCATGTGTGTACTGACTTGCACCGCATTTAGCTCGGGTTGTATGGAAGTCTCGGTCGGGGGATTCCTCCTTCCTTTCGTTGTTAAACAGCTCGTTCGGTACCTTGTAGTTACCTTCCCCAACCGCTATGCGATTCAAATATAAGGAATCCTCAATTTGAACTTCCTCACAAGTTTCCTCGGCTAAATCTTCAAAGATACCTTCGGGGAACACGAAATCGATATTGCATGGTTGCTCAAGTGTGTCCACCAAGCTGAATTCTTCTTCTACCTCGGGTTTCTTCATGTGCTCATCAATGTCCGTAGCCCCATCCACTGCCGTGTTAGATTCATCTTCTTTTTCAGTCAACGATGGACTTGGCTGATCTACCGTCTCACAATCCCTTAGGTAGATTTCGCTGACATTCTCACGAGGATTTATTTCTAAACTTTCCGATGGAACCTCTTGTGGTTGCAATGCCCCTTGTGCAAGATCTGAAGCTTGCGCGTCCAATTGTCTGAATAAGCTGCCTATATGCTCATTGGCACTTTCTTGTTCCACTTTCACTCCCATAACCAAGTTGTTTCGACTCTCAAATAGTTCAAGGAGGTAGGTGTACGTGGTGGGATAATCGAGAGCTGCTACGGATTGGGTTGGGTATGGCTGGGGCACATATGATTGATAGCTCTGAGTTTGGGGCTCCATCCATGGCTGAAAGTTCCCAAACGATTGTTGTGCATTCACCATACTCTCGGTGTTCCTATACGGGAAGTATGCGTGATCGCTCCATTCGTGATTGTACGTATTCCCATAAGGCTGAGTGTAGCTATCGTAGATCTCTTCTTAATACCCCCAAGCATTTGGTTCCCACGATCGCTCTGAGTATTGCGGATGGTATAAGTCGGAGAGCATACGACGAATCTCGGAAAGTTAACATCTCAATTCAGCTATTTCGGCACCCGAAGAGTTGAAGTTGTCCATGTTACCTCGCAAGATAAAGGACACCAAACTCGATTAAGCTCTGGAGGTAAAGAAATTTTTGACTCCATAGAAAAAAACAAAAGCAAAAACAAAAATACGCAAAACAAAAGAAGACTCCGGAAAGGACTAGATCTTAATCTAGCTAATCCCTAGTCTAGGCCGTAATTAGTCCCCGTCAACGGCGCCAAAAACTTGATGTCGGAAATCTCAAGCTATATATTTCCTAGACCACTTCACCGCAAGTGTACGGTTCGTGTAGTACCAGGGTCGAACTCTAGGGACTAATGCAGCCAATCCTAAGAATATAACTAAACTAAGACGGTGAGAAGTAGGTGATGGCGCGATGAGAAATATCTAAAAAGACTAAACTAATGGTGGCAACGATAGTGGGGTTCGGAAGACTTGGCGATGAAGAACACTACGGGTGTCGGGATACCGAGAATCGTATGGATGTAACAACTAAAGATCATAAACCTATCGAATTATCTTGATAACGAGAAATTCATGCTCTATCGTGAGGAATGATTCTGCCGAGCCTAGACCTCCTAACCATGAGTACGTGCAACCCTACCTTCCAGCAGCGATTAACCCGTACTATAGCAGCGTTACGAGCGCAATCCTAATTTTTAAGTCGATTAACCGTCCGGTCAGATTCTCATTAATCGAACTTTACCTACAACTCAACGGTTTCGGGTTCATACTTTAACCTTCCAGCAAAATATGAATTCCTATGTTCCTGAGCGGGCAGCACTAGTATAAGAGTGATGATGTTGATTGTAGAACCGAATATCAAGATGAATAAGATAAATCTAAGCATTAACGCATAAATTTGTACATCCGTTACAATCCGATATCCCTAACCCATAGTTGGGAATCTACTCACTCATGGAGTTTGCTATCAAAGAAGATGACATAACTCTAAACATGATAAACCCTAGGAAACTCGATGCCTCGATCTTCCCTATTGTGTTACCGATGTGTGGATTGATGTTTCTCAAAGGGCACCCGACCCAATCATAATCTCACCACCCGTAGATTTGTAGGTCAGAATCAGATCGCAGGAGAAGGCCTTGTCCAAGATTGCCTTTGATGAACCGAAGAACCCGAAGAGCTGCATCCCAATGTTTAACTCATGGAGCATGCATGAATTACGTTAAAACTTGAACGGTATAAGAGAGTTCCAACCGGGTAACAACCAAGTATAGGAGACGACCAACCAAACTTTGATAGGAAGCGGGATCATGGAAGAAAGCACCATAAGCAGACAACAATCAGTGATTTTGATCCATAGAAAGAGAGACCAGTTTGGTTCTGAGAAGGTCGGTTTCTGAGATGATGTCCAATGCATACTTTCGTTGGCAAAGATATATTCCGGATTAGTTTTGTGCGACCTCAATCCCCAAGAAATATTTGAGCAAACCAAGATCCTTCATATGAAAACACGAGTGTAAGTACTGTTTGAAAGCATCTATAGCCGTGGAGGAGTTACCCGTTATGATCAAATCGTCGATGTATACCAACATATGAAGGCAAATCCCGCTAGTGCTGAAGGTGAACAAAGAGTGATCGGAGGGGGACCAACGAAAACCATTCGACGTCAATGAAGAAGCGAGTTTGGCAAACCAACACCGTGGAGCCTGTTTCAACCCGTATAAGGACTTCCAGAGACAAGAGACTTGTGTTGAATCCCGAGGCTCAAAACCGGGAGAGGGTTTCATGTAGATATCCTCATGGAGATCTCCGTGCAAAAATGCATTGTGCATATCCATCTGATGAACCTCCCAATTACGAGCAGAGGCAATGGCAAGGAAAAGACGTATCATTACCGTTTTGGCCACCGATGCAAACGTTTCCTCATAATCTATGCCTTCAATTTGATTGTTCCTGAGAATGACCAATCGTGCCTTATATCGTTCAATTGTTCCATCTAAACAATATTTGATCTTGAATACCCATTTACTGCCAATTGGTTTCTTGCTCGGTGGTAAAGAAACAAGTGTACACGTCTCGTTAGCTTCAAGAGCTTGAATTTCGACATGCATGGCATTTGCCAATTTTCATCAACCAATGCAGCACGATAAGAGTGGGGTTCACATCCAGCGGTAACAGCAACAAGAAATGCTCGATGTTTTGGCGTGAACTTAGCACAGTTGGTGTATTGATGAATCGGGTAAGCAGAAGACAATGCAGGAGAGGAGTCGCAGGAAATCCGGACAGTGTTCGTGATGAAATCACGTAACCGTGTTGACGGAATTTTGACCCATTGTCCTTTTCCGAGTTCAGACTCATTCTGGTCAGAAATATCCATCTCAGCTGCAGATTTAGATGACAAAATTTAAGACGACGATGAAGAAACAGAGGTAGATTCAGAGATTTTGGGTGAGACAAACAGCTCATAAGAACCCCCATTAACGTCGGAATTCAGATCAACAGACACAACAGTGGGCACATCGGAGGAGCTTGGGATTGACAAAGATGAAAAAAAAGGCTGATAATCATCCGGGTCTGGCCAAGTCCGATCCCTGATAGAAGGCAAATCTGGTTTTGCTAGGGAGACTATAGAGGACGAGTGAAACAGAAACAAAACTTCATGGAAAATGACATCACGAGACACAAAAAATAGCTGACGGTCGGGACCATAAAGTCGCCAACCTTTCTTGCGAAACAGATAACCCACGAAGATGCATTGATGACTACAACTCGCAAACTTGTCACCTTTGTTATCTTGGTTATGCGCATAACAAAGAGAGCTGAAAACCCGCAGATACAAATAAATCGGCTCGGATCCATGAAGGACTTCAAACAAGGTTCTGTTTCCAATTACCGAGGAAGGAGTACAGTTGAGTATATATGTAGCAGTAAGAACAATGTCGCCCCAAAACTCGATAGGACAAACAACTGTGTAAGGCACATTAGCTCTATTTCATTGTCGGAGCCCAAAGTTTTGACCTTTGTATCGAATTGTCTATCAACTATGGCGAGAAATTTTTGAATGTGATATGTAACTTTGGTCTTATTTAGCATCAAATAAACCCATACTCTACGAGAGAAGTCATCAATGATCTTCAAAAAATATTTGGCAATCGAAAAAGATGGAGTGCAATATGGTCCCCAGACATCATAGTGAACAAGCTAAAAAATGGATGAAGTTTTATTCGAACTCTCGAGAAAATGTTCTCTTGTGTGTTTAGCGCAGATACAAACTTCACATGCTTTATTCAAATGGTCAAAACATGAAAAACTCAAAGCAGAAATCAAATCTAAAGTCTTCGAGGCAGGGTGACCAAGCCATTGGTGTCATGTATCCTTTGAACAAAGATCACGAGTCCGAACAACCATTGTAGTCTCCAAACTCCGACAATAATAAAGCCCCTCTCGTTGTTCACCCGGTCCAATCAACTCCTTGGTAATGTGGTTCTGAATAATTCAGAATTTATTAGAAAATTGCACCAAACAATCACGCTGAAACAACAATTGAGAAACTGAGCCCCTCGACAAATAACACATCTTTCGAAATCAGATTCATCCCAAGTTGTACATTCCCTTGCTTTGTTGCCAAACTTTCTCGACCATAAGGTAAATAGATCGAGCATGAAGTTATGTCGGAGACGTCGATTAAACACGAGTAATTCTCTATCATATGATGAGAACAACCGAGTCCAAACTCCAAGAGAGATGCGAGAGCTTATCGGATTGATTTCAGATTCAAAAGAAAATCGAGAACATGAATCGGATTATGTTTGTGAACTACGCTCCGATACCATGTAATGGTTGAGTCGATGGTGAAAGGTTTTCTGTGTTGATTAACGTAAGAACACATTACAAAGATTATATACAGAGATGACATCTTAACCTAATGAACTAAATTAGAAAAATATCAAATCTGGTTACCCAAAATTACGTAACAATATATACAAATGCTATTATTATGCTAACTTTCCGCAACACAAGCTTTTACACGTTTTATTCTATTATACTCTCCCAATTACCAATGTGTGATGATTTGATCTTATGGGTTGCTCAAATGGTTAAATTTGGTAAATAAAGACAAAAAGATAATTTATCCTCTACGAGTCATCTCAAAGTTATTATCTCTATAATTTAAAGTGTGATAAACTTTTGGATTTCTTTTTGTACTTTCTCTATATGTGCATTGAGATATCGAGCGTTTGTGTGCTTCTTTCTCCGATTGGAAAGTTTTGAACTATTCAAAACTAAAAAATGTTATGGATGTATATGCTCCAAAGCAATAAGGTGTGTTCCGTTTGTAGAGGTTTTTGCACATTAGACTAATAGTTTTTATTTTAAATTTATGTGGTTCAATTTTACTAAATGAGACTCTTTATTGGGGTTTCTTATGAAAACAACCTTCTATACGTAAATATTTTTGGTGCATTAAACTTAACCTCTCAAGTAGTTGAGCTTTACGTAATATCTTATATTTTTCGTCTTTGGCAAAAAAAATTTCTTTGTTGTTTAGTCTAAAATAAAAATGAAATTTTATTTTGGTTTGATTCCTAGACTCCTTTAGGTCCTCTTATACTTCTCATGGATGATGAAGATGTGATAGCTTTAGATGTTGTCATCCATTTTTTGGTGACTGATGCAACTCAAAAATTTAAATTTTTTCCCTCAAACTAGGTCTAAAGTCATACTTGACATTCAGACTGTTGTCTCTTGTATCCCTTTCCACATTAGAATGCTAGGGCTGAAGACTATATTTAACAGGTAAACCATAACTCCCACATCCACCTTTCGGTTAAATGTATTTGGAGAGAGTTCCAGACCAATTAGTCGCTTGTGTCATGACACAACGACTTTCATAGATATGTTACTCTAAAACGATTTATTCTAACTTGGTTAATCGCTAGAAAATGACATATTACTAGGGTTATAAAACTCTCCGCCTAGTTCTATCTAGGCGCTCGCTGGTCAACGGTTGTCTAGTTGTCCGCTAAATACGAACTAGTGAATGAGATTTTAAAAAACAAATTTTTACATTTATAGAAAATCTAAAACTAAAATAAATTTATATTAAATTGATTTGTTGCTCTCGTATCCCAAATCGTAAAAGGTTATAGAAATATTGATATGTTCTTGGCTAATGACTCTACCTATATTCAGTAATAACTTTTTGAAAGAAAAAAATGATGGTATATAACGAATGATACTTTAAAAACACTTATAAATTCTAAATTTGTAGAGTTCAACGATAATAATAATGATGATGATGATTTGGAAGATCTTTTTGACTAATTGACATCAGTTGTAAATCGGACGGGGAGACCGAATAGTAATGGAGTGTAAGAACTAGATCTTTAGATATTATGAATCTTGTTATTATGATTTATAATCTTTTAAGACTTTCAATTTTCTTGTTTATTTTATATTTTTTGTAAATATTTGAATGCTATATTTTGTCTCTTTTAAATATAAAAAAGCTAAAAAGTTTTAAAAAACTAAAAATATCAAATCACCAACCAATCTCCCTTAGATGTTAGGCGTTGATCGATCGACTGACCGACTAGAGCCTAATGAGTTCAGAATATTTTTTCTTCTAGTAGTTTTCTTTTTCATCCCATGATGCGAAAAACGACGTATCATATCTTCGAAGGATGCAACAATATCATGGCCTAGATTTTCTCTTCTCAAATGGATCCACCTCTTCATTCAATGTCCTCTATCAATGATATTGTCTCTTAAAATTCATCCAATATGAATTCTATTGTTCTAGACCTCAGCATGTGGCTCTTGGTTTAGTGCTTTCTCAACCATATTTGGATAGAACAAAATAATATTCTTCATTGAGACATTGTAAAACTTCATCATATCTTGATAAACGACATCATAAAATTAACAAGATGCAAACTTTTTGTTATCCAAGTCTTGGATTCCCTTTCTTCTATAGATTCTTCCTATCTTAGCATTGGGTTTCGTTATTTCAATTTATGATGTACTTTTTATCCTAAATATTTATTTTTTTCTTTTTTTAGTTTGATTACCTAGGCTAAAACTTTCTTTTGTAATATTTTTTTTGTTTAGGATATTACATTTCACAGAAAATGGGAAAATAGTTTGCATTTGATCCATTAATTGATTCGTTCTCATTATAATCAAAACTTTTTTGTTGGACAAAAATACAAAGAAATTCAATTTTCGCAAGAGCATTACATCGTTTTATAAAAAAAGTGCTATCACATATATTAACAACATTTGGAAAGTATGTAAAGAGGGGAAAATTGAATGGTTTTAAATATTAGTAAACTTCCCAAACTAAATTTAAGAAAATATTTTCATGATAAAAGGAGTTGGTCTAGACTGTACTGTGGGTGAATGAATTGAGTGAGAGTCATTGGAAACCTAAGATTGTTACGAGAATAGTTTTAAGTGGTTCTCACATAAGGTTATGTGGCATTTAGAATGAATTTTTTTATTAATATAAGCTTTATACTCTATGGGAGTATTTGAGTTGTATAATCCATATACACTCACACGAAACCGAGGTATAGCGTTGGCAATTTGATATCTGAATAAAGAGCGGACTTTTTGACGTGATGTTGTGTAAACACCATGAAATATCGTTTTGTGTTCATACTCTAAACTTTCAATTGATATCATAGCTATTAACATATAATTTCAATGGATAATTTCAACCCATATTGTCCGTTTTGTTTCTTAACCAAAATCAATGGATTTCAATGAGAAAAATATTGTTGCATAATCGTTGAATATTTCAAAAAATTATCAATTAACTATACTTATTAAAAATTTCTGTAGAAACCGTTGAATAATTAAACCTATCAATAAATAACAATTGAAAATTCATATAATTTAAAAGGTGTAACAATTGAAAAAATAATTTAAATAATCAATGGATTATGGTAAAAAAATCTATCGATACTTTCAAATAATAAACTTTTTCATCTATCATCTGTTGAAAAAAAAAATTCAATGGACAATAATTGAAAATATAAGTTGAAATTATTAACAGTCTACAGTTGAAAAATTCATTGATAGTTTTTAGAAATAATGGTTGAAAAACACATTGATAATGATGTATTGACAAGTTTAATGGATGATAATGTTTTGATATTTTTCTCACCTAAAAGAGGGGAGATGAATTGAGTAGACTTGTCGACGACATTAATGCAACTAGTGATGATACATGTGAAACTCAAATGGGGATAAAAAAATTTCGTTGTTTGAATATACATGTGTACACATTGGAAATATTATAAGAAGATATATAGAATATCAATACAAGAAAAATTGATTTTCGGACGGTCCGCATTCATTGAAATGGAGCGTCCATAGTGATAATTGTCCGTAATCCGTCCATAACTCCGGACTATGAATGTAGTCTGTAATTCGTCCATAATTCGAACGAGCACGGTCATCCTCAAACCGTCGAAAAATTCGACCGACAGACGGTAAGACCGTTAGAAAATTCATCATAATTTTTTTCTTGATAAAAAACGCCGGACGACCTCCATGCTCGTCCAAAAATTTGTGGACGTCCAATGACGCCCTTTCGCAAAAATTTCGGATAGACATTTAGACTGTCTAGAAATATCTCAAAGAAATCTAGTTTGTCCGCAAATTTAAATTTTAAAAATTAGAATTAAATATTACACATTAGGTTTTTAAACATTATTAATTATACAGTACTTTTAATACAATTTCTACTGAGATTATGAATCATCATTGTCATTCCCGTCGTCGTTTTCATCCCAATCAATTGAAGACATTTTTTACATTGAGCATACGCATTAATCGTTAGTGGTGTCATTTCGATTGGTTTGTAGAGGCCGACAATTGTTGTTGAGTAGTCTCCAATTGTTATTGAGTTACTTGTAATGTTTTTTCGTATTGCAGTATTTGATTACGCCGATGTTGTTTTGTTTTTTTTCCTTTCCCCTTGTATAAAGTTGGATGTTGTTTTGTCGTTTCCCTAAGGCCGAAAATATGGCCTTTGTGCGCAGTAACATGCTACAAAAAAATTTCCAATTCTAATATCAAATAATATAAATTTTAAATTATATTAAAGAGTTATAAATTTATCTCGATATATAACTCGTTGTATTCCTCCTGACTTAGAAAAAATTGTGATCTGTCCTATCTCGACAGAATTTGAGACACCCGTTTTGATGTCATATTCAGAATATCATCGTGAACTTATTTTGTTTTACCATCGATCCAAAAACCATCTAACTTTTTATGTGTATGCTTGAATAATTCAAATACAATACAACGAACCATGATACATGTAAAAATCAAACGAGGATTAAAAAACTTCGTTGTTTGAATAAGCATATAAAATCAAAAGGGGGGAATATTAATTAGTGCACACAAGATTTCACAAAATATACACGTTGGAAAGATTATAAGAAAGATATATATAGGAGGACAAAAATTGCAAGATTTGGAATTTTCCTAAATCTAATTGGAGGAAAATTAAGAACAAATATTCATAAGAAATGACAAGTCTTTCAACATTAAAAAACTGGTGTTAACATATAAAACTTTTCTTTTTAACCGTAAAAAAAAGTAAAGAAGAGAGAATCACTTAAATAGTGTTAATGAATGTTTTAAGACTTTTTTAACACAAATCTTAGCATGCAAAATTTAAAAATTAGCGGGGGACTGATTTAAAAGAAAATCAAACGAAAGTTCATAATTGTTGTGATAAATAGTTTTAAATGATTCATATATAAAATTTTGTATTTTGATAGTATGATGGTGCTTCAACACCGCAAGATACCATTGTACATCCTTATTTTAAAATTTGAATATCAAACAAATTATTTATAGTTATATTTATATATTAAAATATTTTTGGTGCGTATAATATTTTTTTTTATAAAATACAAACTTTATTAAGTAGATTATCAATGGCTAAATTAATAAATATGATTTGAAAACTTATAGAAAGACAACAAAACTAATTAATATCTTGAAGAGACCAAAATGCACAAAATAATTCTAGCTTTATTTACCAATCAATCTTTTAAATACACTTGCTTGCTTTTACAACGTATTAAAGATTTCTGCAGATAACTCTCCCTGAATTAGATGTAAATAAACGCTAAATATCTCTCACCATTTTTCACGATATCTCACTAAGTACACTTAAAACTCTCTGATCTGCATTCATTCTGTTTTATATACTTCTTCGATGCTCGCCCAGATAAGTTAACTACGCTTTTATCTCGAGTTAACTTATCAATTCTTCACATGTGCCCAGCTAAACCCGCCAGTTTTCCAGCTGCACATCCTTGCCATTTTTCTTCATATATTGACTTCTCTTGATCCTCTTTTGACTCCCTCTTCTTCTCCTCATTCTTCTCTTTGACTCCTTGAAGTTCTTCTCATTCCTCTCTTGAAACTTTCTGCTCTTTATATTTCTCAACAACTTGATTTTACAGAATTATATTCTACATTCCTAATTTATTGCATTAACAATCTCCCCCTTTGAATTCTTATCACATAAACATATATCAGACAACACATAGAATTCAAACACAATGCAATAAACATTAAAACATAATGCAATAACCGATCAGTTTAAAGAAGCTCAAACAAGTAATTAATTAAGTACACTTAAAAATATAACAGATTCATAAGTGCACTTAAGAATATGTCAGCATAAAAAGGAACACATTAGTTCCTTGATCTTTTTCCCTTTGCTTTGCTAGTTGTTGGCTCCATCCTTTCTGTATCTTCACTTGGTTCTCCCCCTGTTCTGTGATAAGAAATTCAAACAATTTATATCAAAATCAAAAACCGAAAAACACAATAGGAGGTAAAAAAAACTTCACTAGTTTACTCTGATGATGCTTCAGTAGACCGGTCAGTTCCCTTTGAACATTCTCTAAATCAGACATGATTGTTGCGAACTTTCGTTGTAAATTAATGATGTTTTGGACCACATCATTCTTAACATTTTCAGTGTCGTTAGAAGATGACATCTTGGCCATGTACCGCTTCTCCAGAATAATCCATGGAGGAATGTTCTCTCGTAGTTCTTCCTTTCCCACAATGTCTGGTATTTGATGAGTCAGAATGTTCTGAATCAACCAGAGGAACGACAGAATAAACTTCATGGAGTTGGACAGTCCATGACCAATGATGGAGTCCAAGAACACTTTTCCAAAGTTTATGGAAACATTATTCTTTAAACAGTAGAGAAAAGTGGCAGTGTCTTGTCTGATCCCATCAGTCTTCTTGTTCAGGATCCAGTTCGTGCGACTCATCTTGTTCAGTATAGGATATTCCCAATTCAACTTTGAATTAGGAGTCTGCCCCGACCATTTCAGCAGAGCTCCATCAATAAGCTCTTTTGTGACCTCATCCGTATCCAAATCAATTTGTAGTTCCTTAGCTCTTATAGTATCAACATTCGGTGTGCCAAGGAAACTATTGATGATCACTGCATCAAACTAGACAAGCCTACCCCTAATATATGTCTTCCCAAACATCGAAGACCCAACATCCTCAATTTATGGATTTAAATTTGTATAGAACTCGTAAATCAGCTCTTTGCACACAGAAATAACCGATGTTACTGTGTGAGTTAGTTCCTGTCGATTAACATCTTCCAGATGGATAGATGTTTAAACTGATTCACGCTCAATCCTTTTTCCGAAAAAATCTCTCCTTCCTTGAGAGTCTTAAATTTGGATGCATTTATTTCCTTGTAAAATTTTTGAGAAAAAACTTTTGAAGGAGATATGGGGGTACCTCGCCTTGGTGACGAAACTCGCGGTGTGGGTGATCTCGCCGGATTTTGCACATCTACTCGGACATCTCTATGTGACGACGAACTGGAGGAACTGTGCTGAGAATCAGATTGGAATGTGTCTCGACTTGAACCATTGGAGGTGTGGTTGCACGCTTATTCTGTTTTTCTTTGGAGCCGGTTTCATCGTGGCCATGACCTTATACCTTTTGTCGTTTATTCTCGGAGGATCGTCTGTAAATGTAAGGTCTCCAACTCAGACTAGGACATTGTTGTATAGTATGGTGGCATCATCAGGAAGATCTCGGATTCATGTGCTCCTGGAGTCCATATTTACTCGATTTTGGTTGAGAAATCTGCAGAGAAATTTCACTTCTTCTTCTCTCAAGTTTTGGTTAGCGTTTCGAAAGTTCACTCGAAATATGAAAAGCAGCAGTTCAGAGAAAAATGCACAGATGGTTTCAAAAATGAGTAGCAGTTCAAAAATGAGAATAACTGCACCAGTCACGTCAGCCACCAATGCATCACATCACACAAACCATTTTTCAGAAAACCATCATGTTTAAGAAAATCACTCGAGTGTGTAAATTTATGTCTTTTAAAGAAACTAATAAGAGTGATAAATAACTAAAAATAATCAGACTGTTAAGATAAAGTTAAATGAAGCACAAGATTGACTATTTAAGTACACTTACGCAAGATTGTTTTTCACTCAAGACAAGCTTCAGCCAAAAATTGTCTCCCCCCCTTTTTTATATTTTTTTATATTTTAAAAATCAATAGCTTCTAGGACGTTGTTTAGATATCCTTTTGTTCATATAACAAGCTCCTTGATTACCTTTATAGGTATACTCTTATGCAAATGAATTTAACATAAATGAGTATTTAAGCTCAACTTAACTTTGTATTATAGGACGTTATAACTGAAACTGAATACCTCTCAACTTAGACCCGAGCATATACTCATAACACGCTTTTCTTAAATCTGCATAGAGATAAGTATAAAAACTTTTAGAGGAGTAAGTGATGCAATTAAGTGCACTTAAGTTACCGGAAAAGAAACTTATAAAAACGAGGACATTTATGCAATAGGCTCAGCATGGGTTATCTAAGTGTACTTAAATCATACAGACTTATAACTTATTTTTATTTTTCTTTGTAAGATCATCAAAAAATTTAAAAATTCGTCAATTTATTCACTTATAGCAACAAAATAATCAAAAATCACAAACACCAAGTGATTTCCTTAAAGAAACAAACCGATGCAAATCCAAAGGTTTCGTGAAGATGTATGCTAGCTGACGTTCTATAGGTACGTATTCCACTTTCATTTGCTTTTATTCAACCTTTTCTCTAAAAAAAGATGTATAATCTCAATATGCTTTGTCCTTGAATGCTGAAGTGGATTTTTCGAAATATCTATGGCACTTGTGTTATCACACCATGCAACAAGTTTTAAAACTCATACCATAATCCATTAGCATTTGGTTCATCAATATAAGTTGAGTGCAACAACTACCCAGAGCAATGTACTCAGCTTTTGCTGTAGATAGTGACGTAGAATTTTGCTTTTTGTTGTGCCACCAAATTGTCTCGAACTGCTTTTTCTGTATCCGCATTTCCTCCCTATTCAGCATCACTGAAACCAACAAGTTCACAGTTAGTATCCCTAGTGTATACAATTCCATATTTTGTTGTACCTTTATCATATTTAATTATTCGTTTCACAACCAGCAAATGTGATTTTTTTGGTTTTGCTTGATATCTAGCGCAGATCCCTACACTCAAACACAAATCAGGTCTACTTGCTGTAAGATATAGTAAACTTCCAATCATAATCCTATAAAGTTTCACTTCTACATCTGAATCCTTCGTCAGCTTAGTTGTCGTCGACATGGGAGTACTTGCTGACTTGCTCGGGTCTAATTCAAATCTTTTCACCAAATTTTTCGCATATTTGCTCTGAGATATGAATAGTTCGTCGTCAAATTGTTTCACATGCAATCCGAGAAAATAACTTAGCTTATCAAACATACTCATCTCGAATTATTTCTTCATGGTTTGAACAAACCAATTGACTTTATCCTGCGATTTTGAGCCAAAAACAATATCATCAACATAGTTCTACAACTAGAAGAATATCATCAAAATTATGAATGAACAGAGGTTTGTCTACTCCCCCTCTCTTGTACCCGTTCTAGATTAGAAAATTTATCAACCGTTCATACCATGCACGTGGAGCTTGCTTCAATCCGTATAGAGCTTTCTTCAGCTTGTAAATATGTTGTGGATGGTGCGGATCTTCGAAGCCTTTTGGTTGTTCGACAAACTTCCTCTCGAAGTATACCATTTAAGAAGGCACTTTTGACATCCATCTGAAATAACTTAAAACAAAAAAAAAAACATGCAACACCAAGCAACAGTCGAATTGATTCTAGTCTGGCAACAGGTGCAAAAGTTTCATCAAAATCAACACCTTCGACTTGTGTATAGACCTGTACAACTAACCTTGCCTTGTTCCTGACAATTTCACCCTGTTCGTTAGTTTTATTTTTGAATATCCATTTTATGCCGATAACATTTAAATCCACAAGACGAGGAACCAATGTTCAGACATCATTCCTAACGAATTTTTCTAATTCTTCATGCATAGCCTTAATCCAGGATTCGTCATCTAAGGCTTTACAAACACAGTTGGGTTCTATTTGAGACGTAAAACATGTAAATTTGACCATATCATGATAAATCACCCTTGGTTTATTTCGTATTTTTCTACCATCTCCAATGTTACCTATGATATCATCTATTGAATAATTTTTATGCACCATTGGCTGTTCCAAGTCAATTTTGTGATTGTCACACTCTGAATGATTTTCGTCCGTTCTACACTCAGCATCAGTTTGCTCAGCAGGTACACTTGGATGTTCATTAACTGTTTCTGACTGTTCTTGTACTGTATCTGTGGAAAATGAAAATACAATACTATCAGTCAAATGATCTTCATCAATCACCACATTCACAGATTCAACAACTGTTCTGGTACGCAAGTTAAATATTATGCACGCAATTGTATTGGTACCATAACCAAGAAATATTCCTTCATCGCTCTTAGCATCAAACTTACCCAGATATTCCCTGTCATTCAACACGTAGTAAGTACACCCAAAGACATGAAAATAGCTTAAGTTTGGACTTTTACATTTCCACAGTTTGTAAGGAGTTTTCGATATACCTGGTCGAATATACACACGATTAATGATGGAACATACGGTATTTATAGCTTCTGCCCAAAACTTGATAGAAATGGATTTTCCATGCAGCATAGCCCGAGCCATCTCTTGCAAAGTTTTGTTCTTCCTCTCAACAACACCATTTTGTTGTGGTGTTTTGGGTGCAGAGAACTCATGAATGATACCATGTTTTTTACAGAATTTCTAAAATACATCATTCTCAAATTCTTTCCTGTGATCACTCCTGATTCTTTCAATACATTTGTGTTTTTCAGTTGAAGAAACAAATAATGAAATAGTTCAAATGTGTCAAATTTTTCTCTTAAAAATTTTATCCATGTGTACCTTGAAAAATCGTCAACAACTACAAAAATGTATCTCTTCCCACCAAAGCTTTCGGTCCTCATTGGACCCATCAGATCCATGTGTACAAGTTCCAAAATTTTATTTGTCTTCACGTCAGGCATTTTCTTGTGATGTACTTTGAACTGTTTTCACAATTTACATGGTTTACAAACATCAGTTCTATAAAGATTCAATTTAGGGATACCTCTGACTGCAGTTGAGCTTGATAGTTTCACAAGAGAACGATAGTTCACATGTCCTAGTCTTTGATGCCACAAAGATAGAGTATAATTTGTTGCCTTGAGACAGATTTTCTCTTAACTCCATACGTAGCAGTTGTTTGAAGAACGTGCACCTGTAAGAATACATTTGTTATCAGAATTCATCACTTGACATTCTTTTTTATTAAATTGGACCCGATGGTTGCTGTCACACAGCTGACTGATACTAATCAGATTATCTGTCAATCCTGCTACATATTGCACATTTTTCAGAAGAGGTTGTCTAGGAGAATTTGTATCTCCTCTTATAAGAATTTTTCCTTTGTTTCCGTCTCCAAATATGACACTACCTGCGTTCTTGATTTCTGTGAAACTTGATAGAAGTTCTTTTGAACCTGTCATATGTCTGGAACATCCACTATCAAAGTAACAGATATTAGACTTATCTTTTTGAGCAGATATATATGCAACATTGCAGTACAAATCATTTTTCTTGATCCATATTTGTTTTACTTTAGAAGACATATACTTACCTGTGTCATACCTGAGTTTTCTGTGACATGTGGTCTGTTTGTGTCCTCTAATTCCAAAGAAATTGCATATCACCATATTCTTCTTTTGTTTCACAGCTTGATACCTCCTTCCAGTATTATGTCCATGAAATGGAACCTGATATTGCCATCTAATGTTGTATCTATAATGTGAAGTCTGATACTGCCTTCCCGAATTGTATTCATGAAAAGGAAATTTTCCATTTCTGTTTCATTGAATACTCTTAAATCTTATTCATTTTTGAATGTGTTGCTCGGTTGTGATTTTTTCTGCCTCACATTCTCTTGTAACTCTCTTCTAGAAACAAATTTATTCTCTATGTTTCCTAAATTTATTGTATAACCAATTCCGTGATTATCTCCTTTTCGTTTGGCTATCTAAAGCAGGTGGTCAAGTTTATAGTTCCATTTGAGAGCACTTTCAGTTGTTTGTTTATATCTTCAAGTTTACTCTTGATGTAGCACACTTCTTCTTCTTTCAGAGTTATCTCATGTTTCATTTTTGCAATTTGAGCCTCTAACTTTTCATTTGTTTTGACTAGTTGAATGTTAAGCGTGCTCATTTTTAACCACTCGTTGTAGATGGTTTCTACATCTACTTCATCTTCATTTTCTTCAATTTATGTTTTATCTGCTTTATTGCTTTCTTTATCAGTTTCATCAATTATTCCTATGAAAGCAACATAACTTGATAATTCTTCTTCATTGTCATCTTCAGATTCTGAACTTGATTCACTAAACATGATCAGTGATTTTCCCTTGACCAAGTTTCCATCAACACATTCATTCTTTATATGTCTAAATCCTTTACATTTGCAGCATTGTGTTTCTCGTAATCCTTTCAGAACACTCTCTCTTTTCGAGATACTTGGACATTGAATTTAAAATGTCTGAATCCTTTTTACTCATGACATTGGGCTTCGGACTTGTTATCCTTCTTATTTCCTGGTTCATCAGTAGATGATCTTCTCAGTCCTAAGCATTTTTTCATGAACTTTCCAAATCTTCTGGTTAGTAGAACAATATTTTCTTCAAGATTATCAAGTCTGGATTTTCCGTTGGTGGCCTGAAGAACCACACCTTTACTTCCTTCTTTTGTTGATTCGACTTGTTTGAGTTGAAGTTCTAATTCATAGGCCGCCAAAATCCTAACAATTTTCTTTAAAACTTGTAGTGTTCGTATTTAATGACATATTCATCGCAATTTTTTTAGCATGAAATTTCTTTGGTAGACATCTGAGTAGCTTTTTGACAAGCTTCTTATCATCAAGGTTTTGTCCAAATACACTTACTTCTTTAGTGGTTGCATTCATTCAGCCACTGAATTCCTTGACACTTTCGTATTCACCCATTTCCAGTTTTTCAAACTGATGTTCGAGAATATCTAGATGTGTTCTTTTAACACTTGTAGTTCCTTCATATATGGTCTCTAGAGTATCCCATGCGTCTTTTGCAGATTCACATCCTTGAATTTGCTTGAACTCATTTATGTCTACAGAAGAAAAAATGGATGTTAAAGCTTTAACATTGAGCGTTAAATTTCTTTTCTCACTGGGCGTCCATTGATCTGAAAGTTTTTCTTTGACATTTCCATTTTCATTGATCACTGTTGGTGGATTCCACCCATTTCTTACGGCACTCCAAGCATCTTCAACGATTCCTCTTATGCTAGCTCTCATTTTAAACTTTCCAATAACCAAAATTTGACGCATCAAGCATGACTGGTTTTCCGAAAGCATACAGATCTCTGGGACCTTCCATATTGGTGTCTTCTAGGATCTCGAACCTGATCTTAGAATTGCTCTAAATTTAGGTTACCAGCTCTGATACCAATTGAAAACTTGTAGACAGACAACTAAACCAATTAATATCATGAAGAGACAACAATGCACAAAACAATTCTAGCTTTATTTACCAACCAATCTTTTAAGTCAATTTGCTTGCTTTTACAACGTACTAAAGATTTCTGCAGATAACTCCCCTTGAGTTAGATGTAATTAAACGCTAAATGTCTCTCACCTTTTTTCACGATATCCCAGTAAGTACACTTAAAACTTTGTGATCTGCATTCACTCTGTTTTCTGTACTTTTTTATGCTCGCCCAGATAAGTTAACTACGCTTTTTATCTCGAGTTAACTTATCAATTCTTCACATGTGCCCAGCTAAACCCGCCGGTTTTCCAGCCGCACATCCTTGCCTTTTTTCTTCATATCTTGACTTCTCTTGATCCTCTTTTGACTCCCTCTTCTTCTCCTCATTCTTCTCTTTAACTCCTCGCAATTCTCCTCATTCCCCTCTTGAAACTTTTTGCTCTTTATATTTCTCAACAACCTGATTTTATAGACTTATATCCTACGTACCTAATTTATTGCATTAACATGATTTAAGAGATATATCTATCTTAATTAGCGCATAAAAAATTAGAAATTTATTAATTAGAAACAATAAATTCTGTAGATAAAAATATGAAGCTAAGTAAACAATGCTGAAAACAAATGAAACTAGATATAATATTTACTTGAAAAATGAAAATGGCATTACTAGAATACTCCAGTTTGCGGCGGAGAAAAATATCGCAATAAATTTTGTGACGTTGCCATTACAATATAAAAATATATATTTTTACAATCCATCATAAAAACCAATCACAATTTATGACAGAACAATCTTTTATAAAACTAATAAAAATATAGAATTAAATAATGTTACAAATCTTGCAACGTATTATGACAATAATTCTGTATTAAAGTTTAAAACTTATAAATTTAAAATTTTCAACAAAAAAATCATAAAATTACCATTGTAACACAATTCTTTAAAACTTTCATAATATTTCAACTATGATATAAAAGCTAATAGACAATTGTGAATATAATGCATTGCAGGAAGGAGACACCACAAGACTCAATATATCGCAGAGCAACACAAGATTCACTTATGCACCAGCAAAACCACGGTTTATTGAAGAGTACAGAGTTACAGAAGGGAGGAATACAAAGTCTCAATC
This sequence comes from Gynandropsis gynandra, assembly GCA_036759665.1. Lineage (NCBI taxonomy): Eukaryota > Viridiplantae > Streptophyta > Magnoliopsida > Brassicales > Cleomaceae > Gynandropsis > Gynandropsis gynandra. The sequence goes on along the minus strand of CM071865.1, from coordinate 40,169,022 downwards.
CAGAATTAAAATACAAGATGAACCAACAACTCTTGGTACAAGATCCATCTCCTCAGTTGAAGCTTCTTCTTCAGCCACGCTGGCACAAGACGACAAACGAGCTACTCAAAAACCTGGTGTAGCAGTAACAAATTCTGGTATTCAAACTTCAAATAAATTTGCTCTACTGACATGTTGCTAATGACATTTCTTCCTTTTATACTCTTTCTTGTTCACTATAAAATGGTGGAATGTGCATAATGTAATATATAAAGAATTGAATACAAAATGGATTGCTAAATTCTCTCTGTTCCCTCCTCTGTTTCATCCTCTGTCTCTCTGGTCTTTGTTTGTTTTCATGGTATTAGAGCTTAGCATCCAAAGGTTTATTTTCAATGGATAATGAGGAATTCCCTTTTCCCGTCCATGTTAATATTTCAAATTTGTGTCTCTCAAATTATCAGATAAAACTACTTAAAATTGAAATCCCAGATTGAGTCACTTCTGAAAAGTCAGTTGCTATTAGGATTTGTTGATAGATCCATTCTCAAACCAAATGAGACTGTGATTTTTCAGCAACATGAGGTTCAAACCGTGGTTCCAAATCCACAATATAAGGCCTGGTATAAGACTAATCACTAATGAGATCATGGATCTGTGGTACTCTAACCATTACAAAAAACACGTCATTTCCAACGGACGGGGCAACGGATCCGTCCGTTGATACGAAATGGCAATGAATTGTAACGGATTACGAGAACTTTCAACGAACACAAATCCATTGGAATCCGTTACAACTTTCAATGGAAGTTTAACGGATATTGTCCGTTGCCCCATCCGTTGCAATCTGTCGTAATTTTTAACAGAATGTTAACGTATTTCTTCCTTGGCCCCGTCCGTTGGAAGTCCGTTAGAACCCGGGGAAAAATATTTCAACGGGCATTCGTTGATAATTTCAACCCGGGGATGCTATTTTCCCGCCAAATGGTAACGGACGTCCGTTACCCTTTCCCTCCAATTTGCAACGGACGTGCATTGCTCTTTCCCGCTAGTTTCCAACGGATGCCCCTTAAAAATTTTAAAATCCCGTTCATTTTTTCCGCCGAGATGGTAACAAACATCCGTAATGCATTTCTCCATGGTGAGTTACATGAAGTAGTTTATATGTAGCAACCTCCTGGGTATGTAAACAAAGAGTATCCAGATTCTCTTGAAGAAAGCAATTTATGGATTAAAACAGGTTCCTCGTGCCTGGTTTAATAATTTTAGCTCCTATCTTCTTGAGTTTGTCTTCATTGACAGTAGCTCAGACCCATCATTATTTGTTTATAGAAATGGTGGTGACACTCTTGTACTTCTACTATATGTAGATGACATTATTTTGACAGGTAGCTCTCATTGTCTAGTACAACAACTCATTGCTATACTTAGATCTAATTTTTCAATGAAGAATCTTGGAGATCTATATTTTTTTGGGAGTCCAAGCAGTGTTCCATTCTGATGGATTATTTCTCAACCAGTCTCAATATGCTCAAGATCTTCTGGCTAGAGCTAATATGCAGAATTGTAAGCCTTTGTCAATACCACTGCCATTACATCAAAATTATTCTGCTGCAGATACTCAGAAGTATACTGATCCCACTGAATTTCGTAGTCTTGTTTGAGCTCTACAATATATAACTCTCACAAGGCCTGATTTGAGGTATGCAGTGAACTCACTATGTTAGAAAATGAATGATCCATCCCGTGCAGATTTCAAGCTTTTGAAGCGGGTTTTAAGGTATCTAAAAGGGTCTCTACATTGTGGATTATTTCTTCACTCCAAGAACAAGATGAATCTTCACTCATACAATGACAGTGATTGGGGAGGTTGTAAAGAGACTCAACGTTCAACGACTGGATTTTGTAGGCTGCAATCTGATATCCTGGTCAGCAAAAAGACAACCAACCGTGTCTCGTTCTTCTACTGAAATAGAGTACATGGCTATGGCTAATATTGCTGTTGAACTTACATGGATTTCCTTTGTTCTAAGGGACCTTGGTATTTCTCAACCTTCTCCTACAATACTACATTGTGACAATCTCTCAGTTGTCTATCTATCTACAAATCCAGTTTTTCATAATCGTAGCAAGTATATTGAGTTTGGCTATCATTTCATCCGAGAAAATGTGACGCTTGGATCAATGATGACAAAACATGTTTCTTCATAATCATAACTTGCAAATATTTTTACAAAGTTTCTTTATGAGCAAAGATTTCATAGTTTATATCGCAAACTTGGTCTTGGGTATCTATCCATTCCAATTTTGAAGGGGAATGTGAATATATTGCATAATGCATTGCAGGAAGGAGACAACACAAGACTCAATACATTGCAGAGCAACACAAGATTCACTAATGCACCAGCAAAATCACAGTTTATTGAAGAATGCAGAGTTATAAAAGGGAGGAATACAAAGTCTCAATCCAGAATTAAAATACAAGATGAACCAACAACTCTTGGTACACGATCCATCTCCTCCGGAGAAGCTTCTTCTTCAGCCACACTGGCACAAGACAACAAACGAGCTGCTCAACAACCTGGTGTAGCATTAACAAATTCTGGTATTCAAATTTCAAACAGATTTGCTCTGCTGGCATGTTGCTAACGACCTTCCTTTTATACCCTTTCTTTACTATAAAATGGTGGAATAATAGATGAAGAATTGAATGCAAAATGAATTGCTAAATTCTCTATGTTCCCTCATCTTTCTCTCTGATCTTTGTTTGTTTTCAACAATTACATATTCGGTTCAATACTATTGTTTTAATCTTAACTATTTCTTTTATTTTAGATGTGATCTGATTCTTCCTTTTAAATTTAATTGTAATTATATTTCTATTGATCTATACAATTTTTTATTTATAAAAAAGTTATTAACTAAACATTAAAAACCATTAAATTTTATAGAAACTCTCAAAACGCAATTTTAAGATTCAGAAAATAACGGTTTCTATGAAGAATTTAACATAATATACAATGACATTAAAGTTAAAATTATATTAATAATAAATTATAAAACAACTTATAAAACATGTTTTGGTTTGTAGACTCCACGTTACAAGCATTCTATACGTTTTTTTCACCATTTGACTATATTATGATTAAATAAATTTTACGATTATTTACAATGTCATGATTAAATCAGTTTTATGATTTTTATATTATAATCTTTGTATTTCGTTTATAATGAAATCAATAACATCAAATAAATACTTTTGAAGACTTTTTTGGAAATTAAATTTTAAAATATGTCCATATTTGTTGCATTAAAACAATTTTATTATTACTAATAATCTTAGTGCTTTTTTGAAAAAATGTATAAAATTGAAAAGCAAATAATGAACTTAAGATAAAAAAATCTTTGCTTTTACGATAAACTCCAAATCTTAGAAAGTTTATAAAGACTGTTTTATTACTTGAACCGATAAATTTCAGAATCAAGCAAATGCACACTCATGTCGGGATTTAAAAATTTTTGGTTTTCAAAAGTTAAAATTTTCGGTATAACACTAATGATAAAAAATGCACTTTTTATAGTAAAATGGTAAAAGAAGTTTGTCTAGAGTAATTGCACTGTGATGTGGACTCTATAAACCATAAAATGTATTCAAAAAATTTATTAACAACGTTATATAATTTTCATTGTAGTTTATTTTAAACTATTAAATTTATGTTTTTAAGATTAAAAATCATTATTTTTAAGTTTGAAAATTGAATTTTTATATTTTTAATAAGATTTTAACGGTTTTTTAAAACTTAATTAATCAATACAATTTTTTTGTATAAAATAAATAATTCGGAATATAAGATGACAACTAAATTGAGGTGAATCAAATTAAAACATTATTGTTGAAGAAAATAGATGAACACTGGAAAAAAATAATGTGTCTCTCATCTCTCTTCAAGCGTCAACTGCCATATATATATACATATATTGTGTGTATAGACAAGGATTTATACGTTTATGAGTTTGTGTATTGATATGCTTTTGTATGTATTTTTTTTCTCTTGTGTATATGCAGCAGTGACGTATATGACATATATGTTTATTTGGAGCCATTTAAAAACCATTAATTATTTTTATTACATAAATATGATTTATTTTTTATTTAAATATTTTAACAAATAAATATGGGGTGGGGGCATTTGACCCGTCCTTACAGACTCTATCTGCCCCTATCTCGATATATGTGTGTAAGAATAAAGGTATGTATGTGCGTGCTGTGTTTATGTGTTTATGCGTTGGTATATATCTATGAATAAAACTGTAATTTTATTTGAAATTATTAATTATTAAAAACATTTTCCTAAAAAATATACAGGGTTAAAACTAAATGAGCTCGTAAATACAATAATTCACCATACAACGCGTGGAAAGAAAAGATAAAAACTTTACATTTATGTCACACATCAAAGGCTCGTTGTGAAAGCATCTGGAGTTGTTGGTGCTGATGTGAACTTTTCTTTTCTTTTCTTTAGTTATGTAGTGTCTGCTTTATCGTGTTGAGGTAGCGTACTTCACGTGAAGTACCACAATTGTGAGCGAACAATTCCTACACCCTGATTGAATAGTATTTTCGTTTGAAGATGGTCCAAATTATTGTTCTGATACTTCACTTTTTTGTTATATATTTTTGGAAATGTGGTATATTTATATCAAATATTTGAATATTGAAATCTTGTAGAAGATATACTAATAAGCAAATATTCGATCGGACAAGAAAGTATCAAACAGTATATGTTTATTTATTTGTCAATCTTTAAGTACACTTGTTGTTTTCTACAATGTACTAAAGATTTCCACCCATTTAACTCCCCCTGAGTTAAATGTGTAAATACAACTCACAACTGTTTCCTTTTTCAACCCAGTATCTATTTAAGTGCACCTAAAACTCTGAACTTTCCTGTTCTCTGTTTCGTGCACTCCCCGATACTCCACAGACTTGTTGATCTTCATTTTTAATTTCAGATCAATTTATCTGTCATTCTCACGGCTCAGCCTCAGCACCCTGGTCTTCAGCTGCGCCGTTGTGCTGAAAATCTTCAGCATTGAATCCGGTCGATTCAAATCATCCCTTATTCTTCTCCTTCTTCTTCTAGTTGACTCGTTCCAGCTTTCTTCGATTTGAATTCAAACTCCCTCAATGTTCTCAACCACCTGAAACAAAATACATAAAACTCGATCCAATTTTTACTGCATTAACAAATACAAAATTGCATGAATTTAGTTCAATCATATACAATATATATGTGGTTCAAAACCCTAGTTTCTGAATAAAATATGTGATTCGTGAACTCGATTTACTCCAAGTAAATTATGAAAACAAACACATAATATTCAAGATGCATATAATGTTTTAATGAAAATATAATTAGATACTTACATGATAATGAATGCGGTAGACCAGAAATGAGTGGACAAGTAATGAAGAATAACAAAAATGGAAAATCATGTCAAAGTGGGATTCAAATAGAAAGAAACCAAGTGGAGCATGTCCCCCTTGGCGTGTGGGCTGAGAAAAGGAAAGATCAACATGCCATCAAATGGGAATTTATCTTGTGATTGGCCCCAAAGTTAAAGGCGAGTATTTTGTTTATCATCAAAGAATAAGAATTAAAACGTTATATTGATTGGTGAAGGTGCATTTCACGAAGACTAATTAGGGTAAATCGACCATCGACCCACCAATCTCATTATATCAAATTGATATTCAGAACCTATCCACAGTTTGATGCATATTTGTTAAATTTTGATTATCATCCGATTATATATATCTATATATATACATCGTTCAAAATCTTGAAAATATGAACATGCATATTGAAGTTTTACATATTTATATTATATAATTCATTATCATTATCTATCTTATATATTATATATGCGTTGTCTAAATATTTTATATAAAAAAATCCGTTTTATAATTTGTATTTCATTTTAATGGTCTTATCATTTATCTATAAATAATATTAATTCGAAAAATTAAAACATCAATTTTTGTGTTGGAAAATAAATAAGAACAACGAATAGAATATAAGAAAAACAAACGACAATAGATATGAGAAGTAACCATTTTTTATATTTATCAAATAAAAATTAAATGTCTTTGTTTATAAGATTACAAAAAATAAAAGTTATAAAATAAAAGAATAAATATAGAGAGAAGAAAAGAATTTAAAATTCAATGGACAATTTACTATCTAATATATTTACTATAATTTGATTATAATTAGGAAAAACAACCTATTCCCCCCTTGATTTTCATGCTTTAGTCCTATTTCCCCCTCGATTTTGACCCTCGTTCTATTCCCCCCTCGATTTTCAGTTTCAGCCTATTTCCCCCTCGATTATCATGTTTTAGTCCTATTCCTCCATCGATTTTGATCTCCTCTTGTTCCCCCCTCAATTATCACAAATCTGCCTAAAACCCCCTCCGATTTTGACCCAATTTTGACCACATTTTGATTTCAATTTTGACCCAGTTTTGATTTTAATTTTGACCCAATTTTGATTTTAATTTTGATTTTAATTTTGATTTTAATTTTGATAATAATAAATTATTATCTCAATTTTGACTTGATTTAATCCTAATTAATTCGAATTAAGTATAAATTGAAAATCCGATTTAATCCGAATTAAGTTAAATTGAGTCCAAAATTGAGTCAAAACTATGTCAAAATTGATTTTAATTTTGACCAAATTTTAATTTTAGTTTTGATTCAAATATAACTCAATTTTGACTTGATTTAATCCTAATTAATTTGAATTAAGTATAAATTAAAAATCCGATTTAATCCGAATTAAGTTAAATTGAGTCCAAAATTGAGTTTAGGGTTTAGGGTTTAGGATTTTGCCAATTAGTTATTAGTCATGAGATATTAATTTCATGCCACATGTTGGCATCTTAAATATTGGTTCCATCACCTCGGAGTGTTGTATAAGATTTTATTGGATATTTTTACTTAATTTATAATAATAAAATAATTATAGACTTACCGTTGTTATACCGTTTATCATAATTTAAATGGTCGAATTCCAATTTAATTAATCAAATTTCGATATTAAAATCAATATAAAAAATATATGTGTAAAAATATTTATTAATAGTATTTACTGATAGATAAAAATAAATGATATAATTGAAAATTAAATAATTAGTCGATTATAATTATTGATTCAAATATATAATTATTGATTCGATTTTAGGATGTCTTGGGATAATATTAAATAAAAAAACTTATACTTTGATGGTTAACGGTAGGATTTATATGTTACGAATAACTTGATTTATTAAAATTAAAATTAAAATCAAAAATTAAAACCAAAATTGAAATTGAAATTAAAATTAAAATCAAAATTAAAATTAAAATCAAAATCAAAATTAAAATCAAAACGACCGGGTTCTCCATTTTCTGAACCTGCCCAATCGGGTGGCAAGATTGTGCCCGATCGGGTATTGCTGCATGATCAAAAAAATATTAGACGTGGAAAACAATACAGCAATAACCAATAATCTCTAACTTTCTAATTCCTAAAAAAATTGCCTAATCCTAAAATAAATGAAAAGAAGTCCAAGAATATAGAAATAAAACAAAAGAGATGAACATGATAATCAAGGGGGAAATAGGCTGAAACTGAAAATCGAGAGAGAATAAGACGAGGGTCAAAATCGAGAGGGAAATAGGATTAAAGCATGAAAATCAAGGGAGAATAGGCTGTTTTTTCTTATAATTACAAAAAAACAGTGTTTGTTTATACCAATAGATCTGAGAAGTAACCATTTTTTATATTTATCAAATAAAAATTAAATGTCTTTGTTTATAAGATTACAAAAAATAAAAGTTATAAAATAAAAGAATAAATATAGAGAGAAGAAAAGAATAAATATAGAGAGAAGAAAAGAATTTAAAATTCAATGGACAATTTACTATCTAATATGGACATCGTGCGTGTGAGCCTTTCGGGTGAAGGCTTCATCTTTACCCTAGGAGCTTTGTCGATGTCCCAGTTATGAGTCGGACGTTTGTTGCAGCATCTCGGCATCTTGGAATCGTATAAAAAACAGTGTTTGTTTATACCTTTTAGCGAGAAACGAGAAACAGTGTGAATTATGACAAGTCGACGACCCATGCAATCTGCATAGCTATACTACCTTTTGGACTGTTTGAAATATTCCATACATATATTTATACCATATTTCTTAGCCATATATATGCTAGGATATCAAACTTTTTATTTATTGTATCGTACCTTGAATATGATTTTTAATAATAATATTTTGGTCGGTCAATCTTACTAAATTTTTCTATCGATTCCATTAGGTATACGCATAAACGTAATTTGGAAATACCCTATAATTCAAATTAAAATTTAACATTTAATATGATTAATTAAACTCGTCAATAAAAAAGACATAAAATCTCGTTCCATTAAAATTAACTTTTTTTTGCAAAAATAGTCATGTTTATTAATCTATAATTTTTTAAATTATAAAAATAAAATAAAATTACCATTTTTTCTCATTGAATTTTTGAAAGCCATTTTTGTTTTTATCGGAATACATTTCATAAAAGCACATTAATTTTTTTAAAAGTACAAAAATTATAAATAATTCCAAGTTTTTATTGGTTTCAACGATACACTTAATATAATTTTTTATACGAATAAAAATAAAAATAATATAATTAAATATTTGAACTGAAAGATAAGTATACATGAATAATAAAAATTATGAAGCCTTTGTTGTGAATATGTATATTTAATATTTTATTTTGAGAATATAACATATTTGATTTCTTTATATGAATTACAAAAAGTTAATAGAGTTATCACAAAAATTAAATATAAATTATTATCAATAAAAAAATATTGTTTAATTTTAAATATTTTCAAATTTTTATTTTTAATACAAATACATAAATCAATAAATTTAAAAAAATTATTAATGATAATTTTTTTTGGATATTTGATCCTTATCCATTATAATTCTATCACTTTTAAATTAATTTATGTATTCTTATAAAATTTTCTTTCTGATATTAATCTAAGAATAAAAAAATTAAAGAGAAGATGACGTGGGATACGTCCTATAGATTGGCAGGAGTGAGCTAATGTTTGACGTCATGTAACTCAAGAAACGAATCTAGTAGACGACCGATTGACATATTTTTAATTAATTTTAGTGTTATTATTTTATTCCTACGGTCGACCATTAGATATAGTGTCCGATCGGGCACCCTTGTATCCCTGAAATCTCTCTTTTCCGTTCGTTGTTCGGGTGTTCCTTTGGGTTCTGGAGCTCTGAGTAGATATGTCTTCAAATCTTATGGTTTTGACAGGGAATCCTTCATATTGAGCGCATTTAGGCCTTGTCGCCTACGAACCTGAAAACCAAGAAAACGGGTGTGTAAAGCTCGAAATCGTATCGGGTAAGTATGACTCGATGTAAGATACATGCGAAAATGGTGTAAAAACCTATCCTAGTAATGATACACTTTCAGTGTTATCAAACTCCCCCAGACCTAAACCTTTGTTTGTCCTCAAACAAAACTAAAGTATAGCCTAAGAAGAATCTAATAACGATGGATACTAGCTCAAAAATTTCGAAGTGTTAGTCATCTTGCATATCAGCGCGTCACATGGATAAGAGTCTAAGCGTACCGAGTATAGTCCTATGTCTA